>JAMXBD010002526.1:0-187014 GCA_024138025.1 Combretum micranthum
ATAGTCCAAAAGTAAAATTTTTTTTCTTTATAAAACTCAATATTGCTACTTTTTATAAAAGATTGTTTTACAAATTCTAATTTTGGGACAACATCATTGAGATCATGTATGTAATATGAACTATTATTATCAATATATTTTTTCTTATAAGTAAAGGAATGTTACATAATTAAATTATGGAGTTTAGATAAGGTAGAAATGGTAAAATGTAACAAAAATCAAAACCGGAACAACTTGGAAGCAATCTATACAGTATCAGTCCAAAACTTAATGACTCTAGAAATTAAAAATATTATTATAAATGGATATATCATCTGAAGTAGGTAAAAATCGACTACTCGTATGTAAAATTTCGAGTTAAAATGAGCGAGTTATGACCGTTTAAAGTTAAAACTTCCATAATCGGGAAGAATGACGCAAGTAAATAAACATAATTAGAAATTTAAGTACAATCAATATGAAATACATTCCAAGTTTAGGTAACGATGAATTTGATGCACCTTTCCCTAAGGATCACTTTGACTAAGGATTGCACTAAGAACATGTGAGTTTATCTCTTTGTTTTATGTACTTATGTTTATGCTTGTGATTTAGGAGCACTAAATATAAGGAAAAGATAAAAATCGAATATGTATGTGAGGATTCATATGGGGAATGTTTGCTATCATGGTGTTTGTTAAACATAATGTAAGCATACTGAAACTTAAATTGTTGATAAAATTAATTATTATCTTTTATGTGATGTTGAAGTGTTTGTGAATATCTCTATAATCACCTCAGAGATATTTTTATATACATGTCGAGATCAAATTAATAACTTGTATCAAGCATATCATGAAGTGATTCACATTGCATTCGTTATTATATCCTTGGTGGGATAAGAGCATAATAGTGGTGGTTAGTATAACAGGTAGAATCTACAAGTGGCATGTAACTGTCACGCCCCGAGGGGTACTCTAAACGTGACAGTCCATCGTACACAACACTAAAGCCTACGAATGACTTTCTCAGTCACGCAAAAAGTTTTATATCATGTACAAGGCGTACATCATAACCAAGGGAACGCATTGGAGTAACGCAATTTATATTGATAATAATTAAGTAACAAGGCAAAGAGAATACTTATCATAAAACATAAATATATTAAATTACAATTCTTAGGGGTGTATCCCTCTATTGTCTTCAAATCAAAATAAGTACACTTCTTAGAATTTGTAAAACACTAACATAGCATACATAACATATAAGGAACCTTACAAAATTACTTCATCTTATGTTTTCATTTCCTCCATAGAAGCTTAACATCCTTCTATGACTTCCTTAACGTCATGATCCTCAATTTAAGCCATGGGTATACCTGTTTCAACAAAATCTATACGGGTATAAGCTACAACTAGCTTAGTGAGATATTCTTTTCATTCGTACGATGTTTTCAAACAAGTTCTTTAAATTTTCACAAATATGCTATGCGTACAATGCAACAATCACGTGATTACGCAAATATATATAGTTATCCGGAAACTATATAGAATGGATTTTCCCCTCCGTATCGAATGTTAGGGAATCGATGATGAAGATCCTCAATCTTCTACTGCTAGTCCCTAAGTCCCACCTAAAGCGTTCAGTTGGCTCGGCTCGGCTCGGCTCCACTCCAAACCTAGAGTCGCATTCCTGGGTGATTTGGATTCTCTACGAAGGAACATGGCCGTGTCACAGCACAATGACAGCCAATCCAATTCTACGCGTAGGAGTAGCAGCCTTCCGAAAGATATGTGACTCGATAGATGCTATGTGTGAGCGTTTTATTTTTTTCTTAAGCCAAACCATATTAAGGTTTATTAAGGGGCGATCAATCAATTTAGCAAATAATAAATAGTCATACAAGTAAGTAAACAAAAACACTTAAACAGGCAATTTGAAGTTGCGATATTCTTAATTCTCTTTTCACGCATAAACAAAGAATCACATCTATACATATCCCCAAATTCCCATACATATCCATTTTTATCTTTTCTCGTATGCTAATGCCACTACTTTACAAGCACAAGCAAGGTAACGAAATTAAGAGGAATAACTCACTCGTCCATTTTGCGATCTTCTTAGTCGTAGTAATCCTCAGGAAGGGTAATCTTGTATCTTTAGTCATCTAGATAAAAGAAATACCCGGGATGAGTATTTCGTAGAAATTCTAGTTAAACTTTCTAATTCTATTTCACTATGTTAGTTAAATTCGTATAGAATGAAATTCCAATTTAAAATGGCCACAACGTGCTCATTTTAACTTGAAATTTCGCAGATAATATACCGTTTTCTACCTATTCGAAAATATCTATCCATTTCTAAGGCTATCTTTGTCATATAAGGTCATTTAGGTTCTGAAAAATATTGGGTACAGATTTATAACGAATATTTCTAGATTTTTACAAAACCATTTTCTAACTCAACTTCATTCAAAAATCCTTTAGTAAAAATATAGATATATATATACACACACATAATTGATAAATCATTTGAGTATATAAATAAGCTCACTTTATATGCAAAAATTCTAATGGTAGTGTCTCAACAATTTATTTTATAAAACAATTCTTTTTAAAGTGTTAAAACTTATCTTCATAAATTTCTTTTCAAGTATTTGGAAGAGACTTTATATTTTCATAGGTTATTATAAATGAGTATATTCTTATTTTATTTTCTTCATTCTTTTTCCAAAAACAAGTAAATTTCCCTTTAACCTTAGTCTTTCATAAAAGATCAATTTATCAAAAGTGTATTAAGTTGTTGAAAACCTATTTATAAATTTGTATTTAGAATGGTTTTAGAAAATTAGTATTTTTTTCATATATTTCTTGTTTAAAATACAAGTTCTTGTTTTTCGAAATTTGATATTTCATTTCCTCTATTTCATTTGGAAAGAATCCTTTTCATTGATAAAAATCATTTGTTTTTGATCTTATCATACTTTGTATTCTTTGGAAATAAGTTCATTCTTTAGAAACTTGAAAATCATTATTTTTCTAAGTGGATTTATAACTTTATGAGTTGATTTTATCTTAACTTTGAAATCTAGTTCGTTCCTTGGTTTTGTCATGGAGTTGAAAAGAGTTTAATCGTTAAGCTTTTTGTGAGAACTTTGAAAACTAACAAATTATTTTACTAAAACTTAGGTTACCATAATATATAAGAAAGTATTTATTTCTTATGTTTCCTTGGTAAGCTATCTTTGTTATTTAAGAAAACATTGAGAAAACTCTAGTTCTATGTTGTTAATAATAACTCCATTATTTTGTGATAAGTCACATAATAGAAAATTTAGTTTTAAGTTTTTTTAATAAAGTAAAATTCTACTTTTAAATTAGTTGAGACAATATCATTATGTAGATGGAAGTATTATGAGCATATAAAATAATAAGAACATGAAGAAATACTAGAAACAAATAATAATAAGCAAAATAATAAAAATATCAAGTATTGGGAATCTTAGCTTCATCAAGGTATCCCGGTCAAGTATTGGGGGCCTTAGCTTCATCAAAACATCCCGAGACTAAGAATAGACTAGTCCCAAAAGAATAAGAAAATAAATAAAAGGTTGTTTTGACTTGATATGGACAAGTCTAAGACTAGAAAGACTAGTCTTAAAGAAATAACATTAAATAAATAAATTGTAAAGCATGAAATTAAATAAATAACAGTGAGCTTATATGCTCTAAAGATTTATATAAATACATAAATATATTTAGTTAGATATGAATAATAAAATCAACATAACAACGTAATAAAATTGGAAGTTCATGTGCAAGAATAAAACATGAACATGTTGTTGCTTTTACTACTCATATGAGTTTCAAACAACACCATAGTCATGTTAAGTTACATGAAATGGGTAAATAAATGGTTGGAAGAAGTTTACCTAAAGTATTTATGTGGTATGAAGATGGTAGATGAAATGGGCGTTATATAGTAGTGATATGTGATAGATAGTTTGTGTAAGGAATAATTTTTGTGATGAATTTGTTTAAGAGAGTTTTGGTAGAGAGAACTCTTGAAGAGAGGATATGTGGAGAGATTTTGAGAGAGTTTTGGTAGTGAAATGAATTGTGTGAAAGAATGAAGGAGGAATTGAGTATTTATAGAATTTTTGAGTAAAAATTAGATGTAATTAAATTAATTGAAAAAGAAAATAAATGGAGAGTGAAGAGAGAGGGAAGTGGACGGCAATTGAAGGAGAGAGAGAGAAATTTGATAAAAAAATAATTTTAGAAGAAAAGTGTAAGAGAAGTTTAGTAATATGTAGCGTAGAATTTTTATGGGAAAAGAAAATTGTAAGAAATAAATATGTAGGTGTAAGAATAGGTAGTAAGAAAAAGTAGAGATAGAGGAATAGTAATGAATAGTAGAAAATACTATGAATAGTAAAATAGACAATTAAAATATCGGTACTAATGAAAATACGCGTAGAAATGCGATATCTGTAATTTTTAGCTATCGAAAAATTATAAAACTGATATTTTTGAAATCTTTATATTTTTACGAGTCTATTGGTATTTACAGAATATTTTTGCCATCTGGTGTACTAGGGCACGATTTTTGAAAAATGATCCCTTTCGGATCGAAGAACACTAGAAATTGCGAATCTAATATTTTTAAGCTTCCCTATATTATTACGAACTATTATCAACAATTATTTTCATTTGTTGTTTATGGTTTAAGAGTGGATTGAGATCTTAAACACTAGGGTTTGTTGTAAGCTTTGTTGACTTTTAAGGTTCCAGTTTGACTTCCGGTTTTGTTGAGTTATTCATAAGATTATATAATTTTGGAGTTTTGACTGTATTATATTTTTAGTTCGATATCTATGGTTTATCTCATTTTATTTGTGATTATTTAATAGTTTTCAGTTCTTGGATCGTTTGACCAAGTCTAGGGTTATGAGTTGACTCAGTTTGACTTTTGGTGAAAATTGAAATTTATGATCCCAAAATTCACCGAGGGTTTTAAGATCTTAGCATTTCGTTGTCAAGCGTTATTTAAATTATTATTTTGATTTGTGTGTTAAGAATCGGATAGATGATTTGATTGATGTACGGATATTGATTCAACTGATAGTTGGATTTTCTATTTTGTTTTTGAGTTTTTTTTTTTTCAAATTAAGAAATCTTATTTTTAATCTTATTTATAATTAAGTTTTAACTTGGTTCGATTTTAGGGTTTCGATTCCGTGTTTGACTCTTAGGATTATTTTCTAAGAATTATGAAATTTTTCAGGGGTTTACGGTAATAGCCAGTATAATCTACAAGTTTTAGTGGTGAGTAGTAGCTAGAAAAATCTAAAAACTTATTTGCGCACTATGGTTGCAATTGGTCGGAAACACCTAACCTCTAATGGTGGGTAAATCCATTCAAACATGTGATTTCGAGTTGATCATATGTATTGCTTGCTCATGTAGATGTTGTATCTCATGTGATTGTTAACAAACTTGCTTGTTATTCTTTCGTTATGAGTATGTTTTGCATAGGGATATATCTCACTAAGATGGATATAGCTTACCTCCCCAGTAATTTGTTTTTGCAGGAAAATCATAAAGCCTAGATTGAGATAGGAACCGAGCATAGAGCGTGTCAAAGATCAAGTCATAATAATTAGAGGATTAGAATGTCTATGGACTAAACTTAGTTAAGAGAAAAGACTTAGAAATTGATTTATTCTTTTATAATCCCCTTTGATAGTGGATCCGATTCTCTACAGTTTTTGTAATTTGTGGAAATATCGGTATCCAAAACTATTTTTCTAAATATATATATATATGTATGTGTAACATATTGAGAGAATAAGTAATTAGAGTCTTGTATTTTTGACTTGCAAGGCAGTCTTCATGTTATGAGTGTACACACGTGATATGACGACTTTAGAGTAAACCTATTGGGCCTCTATTTAGGGTCATGACACTTGTTCAAGTACATCATTTGTACCATTGAAGAGAATCTCCTTCCATAGCAAAATATGTTATAATAAGCCGTTAAGTTTCATTGATGTGATAAAAATCAAAGAATTATTCGACCTTGAATGTCTAACCAAGGACATCATTGTCGAAAAATTTGATAATTTCCAATTTCAATCCTTTCAAAAAGGATATGTAGTATCATGGGAAGATGATAAATCAAGAGAAGTATTGAACACTTGATTATTAGACGATAGGTATTGGCCTTGATTTTGATTCCCCTCCACTTTCTCAAGGGAACACTGATTTGAGTAATGGATTATTGTAATGAAGGTAATGTAGTTTTTAGAAAATCCATGTCAGCAACATGAGTAAGGGCACGAGTTTCAAGTGCCATAGCCAAAGAACGAGAGCACTAAAAATTGATAGGGCCTACTTAAAAGCAGTCTAAGCCCATCTTATAGATATTCCAACCCACTCTTTACTCTTATACTTCCCATAACTAAGTCTCTAACCTTAAATTCTCTTGATTCTTCTTTATGAAATTAGAGTTTCTACTCTCTAATTTGTTTGTGTTGTTGCAGGTTGAAAATGGTTCAAGCTTTTCAAGTAGCCTCTACTCTTGAGACACTAACTATTTAGGATGAAAACTAGTGATCCCATTCGTTTACTTTCTCTCTATTTATACGTACATGTGTTTTTCTAGCTTGCATTGTAACATACTTTGTTATCATTACACGTTTGAAGCTACAGGCTATGTTTGTTACACATGTAATTTGTGTCTACTACAAATAATTGTAGGTATTATTTTATTAAAATACAAAGTCCTTGAGTCTTTTGGTAATTCTTTTTCTTGCTGATTCGTTCATGAACTTAGGTTATATTAGATCCTGGATTCTTGTATCGTCATGAAATATTCTATGATTTGGAGGGTTAAAGGGATCATAAGGGTCACTAGGTTGGTGAAAACAATAGAGTTATAAAGAATTTGGGTCACTAAAGTTCAACATTGTAGTAGTTGTTAGGTGGAAAATGGTTACCCTCCGAGGGTATCATGATCAAATAGAATAGTATGTGTCAAACAAGAATCGTAAGTAACCTTAAGGTTGTTCTAAAATTTTTAGAGAGACATGCGAGTATCGCATAACCAGAAGGTGACTCATAATCAAGATTGTGGGGTTATTAAAATGAGAAATAATGTAATACATATAGACCACATAAACATATTTATTTGATTACAAAGTCCTTAAATTTACAATACAAATTTCATAAGTACTTTAATGACTATTAGTCTTAGTAATTTATTTTTCCTCTCTTACATAGCCATTTCCTCTAATATCTAACTCGTAGTATTGTAAGCTCTCACATTGGTATGAATCATGGAGATCTTTAAAACATACCAGACGTATAGGGGAGTGAGCAAACTACAACTTAATGAAATAATCAAACCATATTATATATTAAGTAATAACAATCAAGTTTAGTTAACAAGTATATCCAATGTAGTTATCAAACATATGATGCACATACAACTTAGGACAACCAGACTCCAAACAGGGTATAGATTTATGCCCTCCCACTAAGGTTTCAAAAATAGTATCGTGTCACCAAGCCTAAAAGAAACTAAGAATACCAAGGATTGAGGAATAAGAAACTATATTTTTATTCAAGTTTTTTCTTTAAGTTATTAGTATTTTTATCATCTCACTTAACCTTGGAAGTCTAGAAACTCCCAAGTATTAATAATTTCAAACCATGGGTGGAGTTCCTTGATGTACCACTTAGTTCCTATGGAACCGAGCAAGTTAAATAAAGTTAACACGTAGCAGTGGTGACCTCTAAGGGGAATGTCAATGTATGTATTCGTGCAATGTATGATTGATTTTTAATGAGCCATATATTTTTTAGTCCGATTTATTAAAGTGACCACTCAGCTCATAAACACTCACAAAGCCAAATATAGCCAATTTGTTATTAGTAAACAATAAGGTGTTCACTTTTAATAGAGTACATTATCAAACAACATCAAACACCAAGTAGCATACAAATACTAATAACCCACCACACAAGATCAATTAAATTATATTAAATTGGTGCAACTATATTATAATCACATATGATGCAACAAGTGTCCATGCTGTACTTACTCATCATAATAATCCTCATGCATCTTTTGAGAAGTGTGTGACTATCTAATAAGATGAATTAATAAATACATATTACTATGAATGCATATATAAAAATGTCTTAATTGTGTCTAAGTGTCCTTCATGTGATACTCACTCACAAATCTACCATCACTACAATTTGCCATAATTGGACCAAACATTTTGTCACACAATATAATGCTCAACTACTTAATCAAAACTCAACAATTTAGCCTGCACAGATTCAACAAAATATGTCTTCTAGATAATGCATAAGCTATAACATTAGAATTACCCTTCTTATACTTAATAGTATAGGCAAATGACACAAAAAATTTACCATCGAGCATGCCTCTTTGAAAAATTATTTTGAACCTCGAGATACTTAACAGATTTATGTTATGAATATAATACACTTTTGGTAAAAGGTAATGTTCCATACCATAAGAACTCGAATAAAAAAGTATGATTCCTTATCTTAGATATGATAATTCAATGTTGCACCATGAAGTTTCTCACTAAAATAAGCTATAGGAAACCTCTCTTACATAAGTACAATTCCAACACCAACATTTGACGTATCACACTCAAGCTTATACCTTACTAAAGTAAGGAAGTACTAACACATGTGTTGTAGTAACTTCTTCTTCATCAGATCAAAACTTTTCTATGTTGCTTAACCCCACAAAAATGGAATCCCTTTCTTGGTTAACTCTATGAGAGGTGTCACTATAGTACGAAATCCTAAATAAATCTCCTATAAATGGAATCGAGTCTATGAAAGTTACAAGACTCAGAAACATTAGTGAGAACAGACCACTCAATAATGGCTTTAATCTTCTCATCATCAACACAAATGCACTTCTTAACCACAACATATCCTAGAAATGTAACGTTTTTTTTTAAAAAGTACACTTCTTTTGGTTAACGTAAAGCTTTTCCTTTCTCAGTAGATAAAGACTGAAGTAAATGAATGACATGGCTATCTAAATTTAAACTATAAAAAAGATGTCATCAAAATAGATAATCACAAACTTCCTTAAAATTTCCCCTAGCATATGACTCATCAACTGCATGAAGGTACACAAAAGCGTTGGACAAGCCAAAAGGCATTATTGTCCACTCACACAACTCACTCTTGATTTTAAACTGTCTTCCACTCATCACTAACTTTCATTCTAATTTGATTGTATCTACTCTTCAAATCTATCTTAAAATATTTGAACACCATATAATTTGTCTAATATATCATCAAGACAAGGGATAGGGTACCTGTACTTCATTGTAATGCGATTATACACATACATTCACAACTTTCATCTTTCTTTGGCATCAACAAAGCTATAATGTAATGGGGACTCATATTTTATCACATAAATCTTTCTCTAATAGCTCATCTACTTGCCACTCCAATTCATTGGCTTCCTTAGGTTTCACCTTGTAAGCCAACCTATTAGTAAAGTTGCCTCAAACACTAGATTAATGTAATGCTCTAATCCTTATAAAGGAGGTAATCCTTTTGGAAGCTTTTTAGGAAATACATTGGAAAGCCAAGTTAACGACTACTGCACAACCTTTAGAATAGGAAACTCACTCTTTATCCCCAAAACCTATTAATCATGCAACAAATACATTTTTTGCCTATCTCGCCCTACCTCCGACCCCTTGACCTAGACTCACCAATGTGGTAATAGACTCCGGCTCTACCGATACGCCATTACTGACGTGTAATTGAAGTGTGCAGACATGCATTAATTAGATATTGTTCTCCTAGGTAGGGAATTCACTCTAGTTGCAGCTTATGCGAGTCGAAGTCCTAACCTAGGCCTTTTGTTTCCCCCAAATGGATTGCCTTTCATCAATTGAGCTGTATGGATTTAGTATGAATGCCTAGATTAAGGTTCTTAAACGAACTTGGGGCTTTTTGAAATTGATGTTCCTAGTGCTATTTAGTTAGTCTATGAAGTGTTTTACACTTAGATTGCATGTTATAGTAGGTTAAAACAAGAGATTTCATGATCATGGATGAATTTCAAAACTTAGGGTATCAAATTGATTAAATTACATTTTTGTGCTCTTACATGGACCTTGTGAAGCTTGATCATGTTTTGATTTCACATATGCTTTATATATGATTGGACATTTCAACATGAACCATGTAAGAAATTATGGCATGTTTCATGTACTTTTGAAAATTGATATTTGTGACCTTCAACACAAACCCAAACAGTGGTGTTACCATTCTTGTTGAAAACATAACACTGCTTTTCTTGTTTCAATTCAATTAGATCCTTGTTTTGTGTGCTTTTATGATATTTAGGTGTATTAACAATATTAGAGCCCGCATTTCTCGTTTTTTTAGCATAAATACAATGAGTTGATCATATGAACAGTTTAATTGTTGCGATTCTTTGAATTTATGCTTGTTTGTTTGCTTTTGCAACTGCCTAGAATTAAGAATCTATGTGTGAAGAACCTTACTCTTCCAACAAATAAACATTCACAAGCTAATGTTTCTCAGAAGGAGAAGAAGCTAAAGAAAGGGCCTGTACGAGTTAATTCTGCTTGTATGAGAGATTAGCTGCAAAGAAATTGGGGGTTAACAACTATATAGACTGGTCTATGATGAGAGCTCATGGAATAGAAAACGAGTAGATGGGGCTTTGTTCTAATGGACCATGGGTTCCATTCTTTAATTTCATGGAACGGGCTCACAAAGATCTCAATCTATAGTTTTTATCTTCCTTCACTCCAACGGGAGATTTGTCATATGGTGTTATTGATTATTGGATGAGCTTTGTCATTAATGGGACGCGACACCAGGTGGATATGAAGGAATTTTGTGTAGCAATGGGGTTGTATGATAGAGAATATGTGCAAATGGTAGAGTTTGAGAATTTACCTCATGAAATGCCTGATTATGTTCTCAGAGTTGTTTATTGGCATGCTTTATGTGATGATGATGCTATCGGGTACAACCCATCCTCTTTAAAGTCTTAAAAAATGGTAAATGTCCATCTCAAAGTTCTACATTGGATGATATCGCATACTTTGAATGGTAAGGAAAGTAGTACTAGAGTTGTGAATAATTTGATATGAGCTCTGTATAGTATGGATCTATAATACCTGATGAATGTGGGTATGTTGTTAGCCCAATATTTTAAATGCCAAGCTCATGACCCGTTCAAGTGTATTAGATGTGGCAGATATGTGACAAAGTTGTTGAAAGGGTTTAACATTTTTCGTGCTGAGGAGCTAAGAGATTGTGTGGGTGCTCCAGTAGTTCTTCTCGATGGAAACTTTTGGAGATGGAATCTTAAGAAGACTTACTATGCTTCTCCTTCTACTCCTATAACACTAAGGACTTCTCCATCTTCATCTACTGCTTTACTATTCATCCTAGTGTTGCCAAGATCAAGAGGAAACATAAAAATTTAAGAATTTTGTGGCAAGTGCCTTGAAGACTTTAGCTACATGCATTCGTCTAGATAATACAATATGTTCCCTAACTATTCAACTTCTTCTAGTAGTGGAAAATCTAGTGGTAAAGGAACCACTTAAATGGATTGGAGTGTTGGTACTTCAAAGCAAAAACCAATAATAGAGGTGTCTTCAGATGAGGAGATGTTTTAGAAGACAAAGCTGAAGGGGAAAGAACAAAGGATGAAAATGAGGAAGATGGGGACGACGAAGAAGAAGAAGAAGATGATGAGGATGGTGAGGAGGCAAAGGAAGACGATGATAGTGAAGCCATAGAGGAGATTTTTAGACTTACTGTAGTCTAATTTATTTTTCTTTTCAACACTTTTATTTTATCCTTTTGAGGGATGTATATGTTTAAAGTTAGCTACTAGCTAAACTTTTCTTTGGTGGTTTAAGTTTGAATGATGAGGATGAACTAACTTTTAAAATTTCTTTTTTATTTGTTTTCTTTTTAGTTTTTGATGCAGATCCAGGTACATGATCTTGTCCAAGTATATTTGGACTTCATAGAAAATGCACTCATAATTTTCCAGTTTATCTTAAGAATTGAAAACAGGATTGTTTAAGTATTCGGAAAAATTGTTTCAAAAACTTACCAACAATACTCAAATTTTGAAAACCTAGGGAAGTATCAGTTCTATCCTTCTTTATTTTTGTTTACTTTTGATCTTTCCTAGTTCTAATTAGAAAGACATTGAGGAAAATGTCTCCCATAAGTGTGGGAGAGGATTTAAAAAGTAAAATAAAGGTTAATTGATGCTTTTTGTAGATAAATTCCCTAACTATCACTTAAGTATTTGAAATTTTTGCAATCGAATTATTATATTACTTAAGTTAATTGATTTGAAATCTTCCTTAGTAATTAATATGTGAATTTGCATTAAAAGTGAGCCTAATTGATGAAAATTCTACAACTTGATGATTTTGAATCAATTACTCCTTTATCTTTTGTATAAGTTATACTTTACTGGAATTAAAGAATGAAATCTTAGTGAATCAAAATTATGTGTTCTTTAAACTTTGATTTTAGGGTAGGAATTAGATCGAGATTGCTAGGTAGAAAGTTATTCAACTATGGTTTTAAGTTTACTATTTAGTATAGTCATTCATAGTGAAATTTTAAGAGTCCTATAATCTCTAATAAAAGAACAAGGGAATCATTGTTGGTATGAACATGCATTGGTCCCTTAGAAGAGTGAGTGCTTGACTCCACTATCAATTGAAAGTGAATTGAGCTTAAAAAGTGGTTGATGTGGGTATGTCTTGGTCCGTCAAAAGGAGCATTGATTCGATCCCCTCTATTAACTATACCGAAAGAAAAATAACAGAAATTCCCTATAAAATAAAGTGAATGAAAAAAAATGATAAAAGAAAAGAAAAATAGAGAAATGGAAAAAAAGGAAAGAGAAAATCCAAGGGATGAACCGATGTAACATGCTTTCACTCTTGATTATGGTATTAGAGAAATGATGAGGGGAGTGTATATTTTTTAGTGAATGTACAAAGTGTGGTTGAATCTTGTTCTTTTTGGTTAATCTTGTGTTTGATTTATACTTTAAGATTTATGTTTAAATAATGAGGTAATGTTTTGATTTACTTGGATTAATTTTTGAACTCTTGTATTAGTATTTTAAGTACAATGAAATAGATAAGGTTCAATGAATGATGAAAGAAGATTTAAGTTGTGGAAGGTAATTTATAACTGATTAAAGATTTAAGTATTTATGTGATCTAATCGAAATGGATATTAGTTTCTTAAGTAGTATGATTTTGAGAAAGTTTTTCTATTTTTTGTTTTTCAAGATAATCATTTGCTTGAGGATAAGCAAATGCTTAATTATGGGAGAATTTGAAAGTTGGTATTTTACCTTTATTTTAGAAGGATACTTTGAGCTCTAATGATGAACTATTAGGAATAATTGTAAGAAAATGATACTTAATTAGTTCAATTGTTGATTTTAGGTTTTGTAAGTTATTTGAGCTTAAAAGAAGGATTTTGGAAGATTTAGAGCAAGATTTGTCCAAGATGAAGGAAGTGGAAAAATATAGTCTACACAAGAGTGTACATGAGCTGGCTTGTATGGAAAATGGAATTTCGTACACAAAAGGCAACATAAGTGATGAGAGATTCATGCAAAGAATAGAGGGGTATTCTATTTGCCATATGCGAGAGAACACAATCTGTGTTCGGGTGCATGTTAGAGTTATTTTCGTGCGTTAAAGTGTAATTTTCAAATACATGAGAGCTAACACAACTTGTGATGAGATTTGTGTTGAATTAGAACATATCTTTTCATCCTTATCCGAGCTTATTTTCGAAAGACTTGATGAAGACACATCTTATACTAGAGAGAAAATAAAAGATAGGGTCTATTTTGATGAAGAGAATAAGACTTATAAGGATATTTATAAATATTTGAGAAAATTTGAAGAGATTCTACTTTTGTTCTATAAATAAGTGATTCCTTTGCTGTTAAAAAAAAAAAGAAAAAAGAAAAGAAGAGGTTTTATAGATCAAATTTATTCTAGGGTTTCATTGTGAAATCTATGGAAGAGTAGAGAATTATTACTCTAGCCTTAGAAGATCCTACTTATTATGTAATTGAGATTTATTAGTTTTCAATAATAGATTAAATTCATCTTTGTGTTCTTATTGCTATTAAATTGATATTTGTTTGCATATTGATTTAATTATTAGAATTCTAATAAATTAATTGAGAAATTGTTTACATGAATATATCTTACATAGATGAAGAAAATTGCATGCATACTTAGACATAGGATACCATAATTCTTCCACATTATAATTAAAGTCTAGAGTTAGGTTTTATCTCTAATAAAGGATTCATTGATCTTTAATGTGATTTCTAGATTGTTGTTAATTGAAAGAGATTTCAATAACTAATCTAGGGTTAAGGTTTAGTAATCTTGAGAAAGATATTAAACTAATTTAGGAATCTTGTGGTTTAAGACAAGCAATCTATGATTTGAATTATCTTTTAGGGTTAGAGTTACATGATAAGTAGTGGTGATTCGAAGGGTTAGAGTAAGTTGTGAATCTGGTATTGTAAGAAAAGTAATCGTGAATCTTGATAATTGGTAATTGATATTGATTATTGATGAGTTATTCATAATATAGTTTATAATGATAATTGAATCCATTGATAATTTTAGGATTAGATAATAGGATTAGGGTGATTACTAGTACTTGAAAGAGATCTCCTTGAGGAACGATACCGATATTAATTGCTACACTATATTCTGATTGGTATACTTGCCAATAGATAATCATAGAATAGGATATATTAGATTTTGATTTTGTTGTGAATGATCGCCCATACCAATGATATTCAAAAAGTTTCATTACTCTTATAAGCCATCTAGAAGTATACCCCTTGAAGATTTTGGAACTCTAATTCGATTTGTTTAGCAACTACATGTTTTGGTTAAATCATTTGAATAGTGAAAAAGGGTAAAATGTTACTAGTACAATTTTGATTCCTTTGTTTTGCATTAATGGACTACATAGATTGAGAAATTGCCTTTAATTGTTGAATAATAACATTTACTCTATCATTGAATGATTTTTGGCATTCTTGCATTTCTTAGGACCATTTGTCATTGTCATATTATCTTGTTAGAAAATAGTATTTGCATCCAGTGAAAATCAATGAAAGCACTAATTGTTACCAATCATATCCCACACTAAAGAATTCAAATGTATCAATATCTACAATCCGCAATTGCACAAGCTTAGTCCACTATCTGCTTTACAACAAAAACTAAAAGAAGAAAAAAAATATCCTTAAATCATAATCGCACAGTCTTGAATCTTCATCCTAGGTATGGATACTGTTTCTCTCCTTGTTCTTCTTATCTTTGGTATTCAAGCTCCAGTAAAGGCTTGATGAAAGAACAAGAAGATAATTGGTTAAAAATTCTAAGTCCTTAATGATCCTCTAGCTTTCTCTTCTGTTCTTATATGCAACTCTTGGATAGTTTGTATTCCTGTTAGTGTTGTTAAGACTGGTGGTTATTTCCCTTTAACTTTTGGAATCTATCCATGTCACGCCCCAGCAAGTACCCTAAACGTGTTAACCCACCGTACATAATATTAAAACTTAAGAATGACTACCTCAGTCACTTGGAAGCTTTTATACCAACACAAGGCATATGTTCACAATAAAGAGAGACCGGTGGAGTTATGCATTTTAAAATAATGGTAGCGGAACATTCAAGGCAATACTATTATAATTCATCAAATAAAAGGTCTTACAACTTCCACGGGGCATTCTCCTAATAAATCTCCATAAATACATAGTCTTACTAGGATAAATAACTAAAACTAGAAGATTTTAAAGGAAATCTAATCTAATCTTCAAATAGAATTCCTCCAAAAGCTTCCTAAAAGCATAGGTCTTACCCAAACGGTCAAGATGGTCTCAGGTACAAACAATAATCCTACAATATCATAAATCTATTAGGGAGTAAGCATAACTAGCTTAATAAGATAACCTTACGCAAAAGTACTCATAACAAAGCAATCAAATAAGTCCATTAAGCAAGCATATGAAATGCAACAATCATATGATCAAACAATACATAGACAATCGGTTTCATATGTAGAATGGATTTACCCCTCTATTGTGGGTTAGGGAACGCTTTGAATGGGTCATAATCAACCTCCTTGAAAATTTGCGCGCGACTTGAGGTTCCAATCAACCGTACTACTAGTCCTGGGCTTTCCTTACCCAAAGTGATCAATCTGGCTCGGCTACACCATGAGGTCGTATTCCTCGAATGTCCTAATTTCTCAAGATGTAGTTAGACAGCTTACCTTTTTGGTCCCACACTGAGGAGTAGTAGTAAAATGCGTAGATGATATTGTCATGCCCCAAAGGGTACCCTATACGTAGCAGTCCACCGCATATAATATTAAAGCTAATGAATGACAACCTTAGTTATGCAAGAGCTTCGATATCACATGCAATGCGTGCTTCCAAGATAGTAGGAGACTCATAGGGGTATTACGTTTAAGTAGATAATAAAAGCAAGCAAGAACTTATATAAATAAACATAAGATTTTCATAATAATATCCTTACATCATCTTAAGGGCATTCCCCTGCTTTAGAAGTCTTCCAAATAATAACAGCTATAACATAAGCCTACCATAGAGATTTTCTTAGAAGCATATGTTCAAAACTTAACTACATAAAGCTTCTCCCAAAAACTCCTAGTAGCTTATACTCGTACCTGGCATACGGGGCTCCTTGGGGCCAACCAAAGGTAATCGCACTATAACAAAAAGCTATAAGGGTATAAGCAAAACTAGCTTAGTGACATAATTCCATCTACAAAACATTTCCATAATTCATACAAGTATTTTAATCAAACATATGAGAATGCACCAATCATATGAACAAACAAAATACACATGATTAATCGGAAATCAAGTGTAGCATGGATTTTACGCCCTCCATGACAAGGGTTGGGAGGTTACAGGCCCATACGACCATCAATTTCTGTAGATTTACCGGCTCCTGCTTGCCCTGAGATTTTCCGGCTCCTATTAGCCCATGTAGACTTTGGCTCCTACTAGCCACCACTACCATTTCCTCGTTTCCCCACATGAAGAATGGTAGTGAAACAAATGTGACTCATGTGTATGATATGCATGAATTGATTTCGATAAATTTAACCAAAAATGTTTAGTTCAAGTTAAAGGCGATCAACACAATTTTTCATCATATCAATACCAGAATCACAATTTATTTATCGAACCAACTTCCGATATTCTTAAATTGTATTTAAATCATTCATAATACCAAGTCACGCAACAATTATCCATTTTATCTTTTTCTTAATTGCTAGTGCTACTAATTACAAGCATAAGACAAGGAAATGTAACTTAATAAAAGGAATAACTCACTCCATGTCGGGAGATCCTAATCGAAGTAATCTTCGGAAAAGCGATCTTGGGTCCTTCTTTACCTAAACAAGATGAAATACCCAAAATGAGTCTTTCATGAAGTTTCTATTTTTTGAAGATCTTAAACTTTTCTTAAAATCGCGGTAAAATCGTATAAAAGGAAATTCTAACTTAAAATGGCCATAACTTGCTCATTTTAACTCGGAATTTCGTATATAATATACCGTTTTCTACCTATTCGAAAAGATCTATCTATTTCTAAACTTATTTTCATCAAACTAAGTGGTTTGGGTTCCGAAAAAGCAGCGAACAGATTTTCCACGAATTTTTGTAAACTTGTTTTCCTTCTTTTATCCAAAGCTCATTTGAGGAGATAGATAATATAATAGCTTGTAAAAATTTTGGAAAGTATATTCATATATTTATTGACTCATAACAAATGTATGAAGTAAATGAAGTTGTCTCAAATTATGAAAAAGTGAAGTCTTTAAAGATTTTGAAACTTGAGAACTTTTGAAATATTCATTTTTCTTTTGATAATATTTTGAGTTATTTGAAATGAGTATTTCTTTCTCTAAATTTAATTGCTTGTAATTGTTTTATTTTTCTAAAGAATGATTTTTATTTTCTAAGCTTAGAACCCAACAACTTTTAAAATCAATAACAATTTCATAAAAGAATATCTTTGTTTCTTGTGATCATTTCAAAAGAATTTCTAACACTTAATGAAAAGTGAATTTTTTATAACACCTTTTGTTTGCTTAAGAAACAATAATTTCTAGTCATGTTTATGAGCTTTTAAGAAACTTATCCTCTACATGTATTTAAAAGAATTTTTAGTCTAAGAAAACATTTCTTCATTTATTTTGTTGAGATAAAATCATTATGTTCATGCATGAATATGAATCATAAAATTATGGAAATATAAAAGAATATAATAACTTGAAAGAATAAGCAATTAAAGAAATAATTCAAGTATTGGGACCTTAGCTTCATCAAGGTATCCCGGGACTAAGAAAAGACTAGTCCCTAAAAGAAAAGAAAATGTTTTGACTTGATGAGGACAAGTCTAAGATTAGAAAGACTAGTCTTAAAAACAATTTGAACTTAAATAAGTTGCAAGGAAGTAAATAAATTGCAAGGAAAGTAAATAAATAGCAAGATAAATGAGCTTATATGCTCTAAATAATATATTTAGCTGTGTAGATATACTAGATAGTTAGCAACATAAAGGAATTTAGATTATGAACAAAAACACAAAGTATGAACCTATTATTGCTTTCTTAACCTTCACAGTTTTAGAAAACACACACTAAGTTCATACTAAGTAGATGAACATATGAAAATCTTGAAGGCATTGATAGGCACAATTTATCATCATTTTAAATGGCAAATTGGGTCTATTTTATGGTATATTGATGGGATTCTTAACAGATTAGATACTTAATTAGTATATATATATATTTCAGGGCAATTTTGAACACATTTGTAATACAAGGAAGAAATATGTGGAGAATCCAATCAAATTCAAGCAAAGGAGCAAGAAGCACAAAGGGAGTCCAAATGTACGACTGTGCAATTATCAAAATGGAGAAAATACAAAAGCAGTGGCTAGTACGGGTCTTGTACGCTCGTACATGAAGTGATGAGGAAGGAAAATGAAGGAAATTCATACTTGTACGCCCGTACACACTTGAAGAATGATTCCAGTACTTAGTGCACCCTTTTGTACGCCCGTGCAAGATGCAAATTGTCAAAGAAAATGTGCATTGTACGGTCGTGACTTTAGGAAATGGGTCATTAATATTTTCTTATGTGTTCTTGAAATAGTATGACTGTTGAACACTAGAAAGGAAAGTCATTTGTTTTTGTAAAAAGTCGTGTTTTTAGACACCACACCCATTGAATATAAAGGAGAGGGGATTCATTCTGAGGAGATATCATATATTTAGAAGAAGAAAATCTAGGAGTGAGTGGAAGTATAGTTGGGATTCCAAGAAGAACTCAAGAGAGAGACATTAGATCCAAGTATTCGTGTGTGTACAAACATCTACGTTATCATAATTCAAAGGGGTTTTCATTTTCTTTTCTGATCTTACTCTTATTGTATGTGTCATTCCATTGTCGTTATGTTTGTTCCATGTTTGTGTTCATAACCCAGCATGCATGAATAGTAATTAGGGTGTTACGAAGTCATATTAACATGAATTGTATATGTATTTGTTATTAATATTTTTAATTACGAATTTCTAGTGATGGGTCTTCAATAAAGTTAGGAAATTATAGTGCACGACATGATCCTACATCAGATCTCGATGGAAAATGTTAAGAAACAATTCCATCGAGTAGATCTAAATCACTAGAACAAATTACTCCTGGTAATAGAGATATTATTAGGAAATTTGCTGCACGTTTAAGGAGATTTTAGGATAATTAAAATAATCTAAAGCAATTCTGCTTTGTCCATCTATTTAAGAGAGATTTTAATAGATGCAAACGGGATTAGAATTGATTTATTATGTAAAGACCCGACCTGCTAATCCTTAAGATTTAGCAAGTTAAGTCCCCAACCACATATAATACTTTCGTATTATATGGAAGGTTGTCTTAATCTACAGTTATGTGAATTGTTTGTTTAAAACTACTAAAACTTGTTATAAAAGCTTTTACAAAAGGATTACTCACTTGAGTAATCTATTTACATAAAATAGTTTAAGGAAATATTTACATCCTTGTGTCCAGCATAGGACACAACAAAATATACATAAGTCTCACAAAATGAAGAAAATAGACTTTAAGTCTTTTAATACAACCCAGGCTTAACTAACAAGCCTCTATTCCAAAATACAAAATACATTTGTTAAACGAACACATGAAAATAAAACTTTCTTCAAAAACTTCTCGCCACAGGGTCCTACATCCCACTCGTCCATAAACTTCTCCCAATCTGACCCGAATCCCATATCATCATAACAATCATCATCAACACCTGAAAATAGCAAAAGTGAGCTAGAGGCCTAGTACACAGCAACACAAACAAAAGCGAAGCCATACACACCTATACTAACGCAATGCAAAAACAATTACTTCATTTATCTTTCTTTAATATTTCTTAAACAAATCAACACTGGAGTATTCAAACTCCGGGACAAACTGAGGATATCTGGGGGTCCTGAGTAATGCTCACAACGCTCAGGGGGTTGATATAGGTAGCCCGAATACCTATATCTCCTAGATAACGTTACATTGCAAATAATAATCTCATCTAGGTTATAGAGCCGTTACTCAGCTTCACTTAACTCAATCCATAATATAAAGCAATTCACATGCTCCCATAAACATTGAATTAGATTATATTATTTCCTCTCAAGAGTAAGTAAATGTTGCTCAGTTATACATTCCTATCGATTATCCGCCGAGCCTAGTCATTGCATCATGACTATTGGCCTAAGCGTCTACACTAACCTATCATTGTATCATGATAAGTTACCGCTCCTCGGACCGGATTTAACGGTGAAAACACAAGCAATTCAAGCAATACTTAAGTCATTTAGAACTTATGTCAAATTTAAGTATGCCTATCCTAACAAGCATACAAACAAGTTACTGCGTACCTGTATTAGCTTAGGAATTAATGGGGGTGGCCAAGCAAGGATCAATAACTGTTCAAAGAATTATCACAATTCACACTTAGTTTAAACTCATTTCAACTAATCTCATACATAACCATACAAATACATTCAAATAAGTTATCATAAGATCCTAAAACAAGTAAAGATAATCAATAATTTATTAAATCATACAAATATCCTTAAATCATGCTTAATTATATTACTCGATCATCATTACATATCATATATCATTAATTTATTTCATTTTAACTCAAAAAGATTCATTTCATAAGTTGAAACACATTTAGTAAACCAATATGAGCTTTTAACATTGTTTTGGAAAGAGTAGCATCGGGAAAGAATCAAAATTTAAGCATTGTTAAGTTTAAAATTTGTGAAAACTTAAAACATAAAAGTTGTAGATCTCTTTCTAATCTTTCCAACGCAACTTGAATCACCTCAATCGGAGGTTGGGTGAAAAAGTTATGGCTAATTTACAAGACAGCATCGCAACAGGGGAAGAAAATCCGCGAGCGCTACACCCTTGGCAACGGGGTGTTTTGGAGGCCGTTTCAACTCAGGGGAAATGAAATTTTTGATCCGAGAGCACTACACCCTTGGCAACGGGGTGTTTTGATAGGTGTAGTGATAGTTATACGAAATTTTTCAAACTTTAACACTTTTAACTTGAAAAAAAACAACTTTTCTCAACTCCTAACATGTCCTAAACCTTATGCAAACTTCATACAACACTTCAAACACTTCTAATACTTATTATACTTCAAACCCCAATTTCACTATTCATCATCTTCTTCCCAAATTCAACAACACCCATACTTCTTGCTACACATAAAACATATACTATAAGTTCTTGTATCCTTCTTAATATACTACTTAAACTACCATTAACATATAGAACACATCATTTCTCATATTTAGCATAAGCACCCTATTATCAAGAAATCACATATATGCATAAGATTAAGACATGAAAGACAAACTCACCAATAGAACTTTAGGCTTTAGTTTAATGGTCCTCTGGCAATCTTTTGGTGGTAAAAGTGATGGAAAATGAAGGGCTTAATCTTATACCACCTTGGAGGAGCTTTTGAGAGGGTTAAGAGGTGTTTTGAAGCTTGGAGAAATGGTTTGGCTAAGGTCTGAAATTTTGCCTGAAAATTTAAGTTTGAAGAGTAGATATTATCTACTTGTTTGACTTTTAAGGCATTTGTAATTAAGGCAATTAATGACTTAACCTTTTGTTACTTAATGACATTGTCTTAAGGCCTTAATGAGTGTTTAATAGCTTTTTTTTTTTTTTTTTTGCCTAAAAATTCTGCTACATAAGGACTTAGTTACATGCATTCCTCCACTTAATTCAACACATTCAAATCATAAATTACACATATGAATACAATTAAAATTTTATGAACTAAATATTTAATAAATTCTAGAATATTTCAATATTTTAACATAATAATAAAACACATAATTCATCATGAAAAAAAAATCATATTCAATACATATCAAAAGTATGTATAAATTTATTAACACACATATAGAATATAAATTGGGAATTTCATGGTTATTTCATATTATGAGAATAAGAACCATGAATTGAGAATCTCTACAGATAAGTACTTAAAAGGATGATTTGTATTGTAGTTCATGTTGATATGATGAAGTAACCTTGCCTTATTGTGAATTAAATTGTATTAAAGTTGTGTTTTGCATAATAATTTAGTGAACCTGTGTAATTAATATCGTTTAGTTGTTAATTATAGATTAAATTTAGATAATCCAATCATACTTGATCGCTAGATAATAATAAGAGGGCGAGTAGTAGTACTTGTCAGGGCCTCGAGGAATACGACCCATAAGCCATTCCTATATTACAATTGATAGGTGCACTTGCCTACTATTGATCTGATATTAGGAAAGGATTATTGGATATTAATTGTTAAACTCAGATCGGAACACATCAGGCATATTACCTAAAAGAAAGAAACTAGAGAGAACTTCTTGTAAGAGACTTCTTGGAGAAATTTTGAGAGAAATTTAAGTATAGTAACTTTAGTGTAGAAGTGGTGTGAAAGAAGTGGAAGTATGCGGGGGTATTTATAGGAAAATGGGGGAGATAAATTGTGTTAAAATATAAATTAAAAATAAAACAATTGGGAAGAGGGAAAGGGGGTGGCCTGCGCTACACAAGAGAGAGGAGGGAGAGAAATTTTTTTTTTTTGTTATTTTATTAATTAAAAGTAAGAAATGAAATATGTGAAATTGTATTGGAAATGAAAATGTGTAAGAAATAGGTATATGGGTTGTAAGAGTAGGTTATAAGAAAAAGTAGAGATAGATCAATAGTATGGAATAGTAGTAAATAGCGTAATGTAAAGTAGACATGATAATTAAATACTGGTTGTAAGAAAATACGCGTATAAATACGATATCTGATATTTTTAGCTACCGAAAAATTATAAAATTGATACTTTTGAAAATCTTATATATTTACGAGTCTAACGGTATATTCAGAATATTGTTTTTCAAGAACTGTGTTCGATCGGGTTCAAAACGAGTTTCGGTTTTATTAAACCGATCTTTTTAGGCTTCCTTGGATAATTACGAACTATTTTACTCACTAAACTTTTTTTTACTTAGGGTTTCTTAAACGGTGATGCCAGACTTAAGCAGTTACGGTAAATTAGGGTTTTGTTGACTCTGGAAATCCGGTTGACTTCTAATTAGGGTTTGAGCTTTAATTCGAATCCAAAATTTCGAAGGTTTACAGATATTCTAAGTGATATGCATGGAAAATTTAGTTTTAAGGGATTTCCGAGCTGACATTAATTCATTTAAGGTGATCAATTAATATTTGCACACATAGCAATATACATAGAGATAATTTATACTAATCAACCAATTGAACTCTGATATACTTATTGTTTATTAATCATACATAATGAATCACATACATAACCCATGATAATCCGCATGCATATCAATTTTTATATTTTCCTAATATTTAGTGCACTATTCTAAGCACATGCACGAATACATAAAACATAAAGGAAAACTCACTCATCCATGGTGATCCCTATTAATCGAAGTAATCTTAGGGAAAGAGAAGGTCCTAGTCCTCATCAGCTAAACAAAAGAAATACCCAAATGAGTATTTCATCCAAGATCTACTTAAACCATCTAATCTATTTTATCATTTTCTTCAAAATTCGGATGGCAAGAGATTCCAACTTAAAATGGTCATAACTTACTCATTTTAACGCAGAATTTCGCATATTATATGTCATTTTCTACTTGCTCGAAAAGATCTATATATCTCTAAGGTAATTTTTGTTATAAAAAGCCATTTAGGTTTCAAAACAGCATGGTACAAAATTATTATGGAAATTCCAGCCCTAAAAACACACTTTTCCAAGCTTTTTCATTAACCAAAAATCCTATAGCAAATACATAGTTATTTATATAGTTGAAAAATCCTTTTTATACATATATAAACTCACATTAAATGCATGATCCAAGTGTTGTTGTCTAAAATATGATTTTTCATAAAACAATCTCGTTTAGGAATTTAAAGTTTAGAACTTACAAATTTCATTTGTATGAAGACTAAGATTTTTAATTTATTTTACATGAATACTTTTTATATCTTAACTAACATTCCTGCTTCATAGACTTTATAAAAATAAACTTTTATATTTTGAAAACTTGTTACTTTAGATATTATTTTTCTAGCTGTTTTTCTTAATTAGTGAGTCAATTTTTTAATTTGACTTAGAAATTTGTTTAGTTCTTGGCATTTGTTAGAGAGTTAGTATGAGGTCTTTTAAATAAGTTTTTAATAAAAACTTATATAGTAAAGAATTATCAACATTAAGATTTAATAATAATTTATTTTATTTTGAAAAAAAGAGTAAAAGAACTTTATAACTATGTTTTGGAAAAAGCTTTACATAATATTAGCTCTTAAAAATCTATGATGAACTTATTTAAATTTTTGAAAAGGGTATTATTGAATTATAATCCTAAGTTTTAAATGGAAACTTTTCTTAAGTGCCAAAAATTATTTTTGTAAGAATTATAGTTTTAAATTTTTAGTAAAAGAAAAGAACTCCTTTTATTTAGACAACAACATAGTGATTGTGCATGATCATGAGTATACGACTATATTAAATAAGAGAATAATAACTTATATAGAAAATAAGAGATGTGGAAAATTAAATAAGCAAAAGAACATATAAATAAAGTCAAGTATTAGAAGTCTTCGCTTTTATCAAGGCTTTCGGACTAGAAATAGACTAGTCATAAAAAGAGAAGTAAGAAAATAAAACAAGAAAATTATGGGAGTCTTAGATTGGTATCAAGGCTCCTCGGACTTAGATTATAGACAAGTCCATTAAAAGAAAAGAAAAGAAAGGAAAGAAAAAAGAATTTGTTTTGATTTGATAAGGACAAGTCTAAGACTAGAAAGACTAGTCTTAATAAAATTGCATAAAATAAATAAATTGTAAGAGCATAAATAAAAAGTTAGGTTAGTGAGCTTATATGCTCTAAGAAATATATGTATATATTATATATACATAAATATACTTAGTAATATATATGAAAGTTAAATTGGGAACAATAAATAAAAATAACATAACAACAACAATAATATTATTTGAACATTGTTAAACAAGACATGAACATATCGAAGCTTCCATAAAAATCCATAGGTTTAGGAAACACACACTATGATTATGTTATGTTAACATGAACATAAGGAATATTTTCATAAGGAAAGTTTACCTAAAGTGCAGAAATGGATGGTGAAGAAAATAGAAGTTGATTTGTTAGAAGATAGTGATGGTGTGAGAATATGAAGAAGTGAGAGATGAATTTTTGGAGAGAGGATTTGAGAGGAAATTTTGTAAGAGTTTTGTTATGGTTTGAGAACTATGTGTAAAGTGTAAAGGAGAGAAAGGGTATTTATAGAGTTTTGGAGTAAAAATTAGATGTAATTAAATAAAATAAAAAAGAAAAATAAATAGATTGTAGGAGAGAGAGGGGACACTGGTTTTGCATAGGGAGAGGGGGAAAAATTATTTATTTTGTTGTTTGTATTGAAAAATAATAATGTGTGAGGTGTGTGTGATATGAATAAAGTTTTATGAAAAAGGTAAACTATAAGGAATAGGTAAGGTAGTGTATAAGAATAGATAGTAGAAAAGTAGAAATAGATGAATAGCAATGAATAGTAGAAATAGTACTATGAATAATAGACTAAATAATTACAATACCGGTAGTAAAGAAAATATGTGTAAATAAGCTATATTTGATATTTTTAGTTACCGAAAATTTCTAAAACTGATATTTTTGAAATCCTTATATTTTTACGAGTCTAATGGTGTTATTGGAATATTTTCACTATTTTTACTTGTCGGGATCCTAATTTAGAAATTGATTTTGTTCAGGTTTGAAATGAACTAAATTTGGCGAATCTGATCTTTTTAAGCTTCCTTATATAATTCCGAACTATAATTCGAAATTATCTCGTTTTTATTGTTTTTAGGTTTCGTGGGCAAGATTGCAGGATCTAGATTCACTAAATTAAACATAGAACTAGATTGACTTTAGGGTTTTGGTTTGACTTCCGATTCTTAGGGTTTACTTATAATTATTGTAAAATCTAGGGGGCTACAATCCATGTATGCTTAAGTCCATAATTATGCAATATGCACCTCATACTGTGCCTAAATCCTTTCTTGCTTTTAGCACATACTGACGTAAGTGCTTTAATTGTACACTCTTGTCTGTGACTTTACTCCTTTAAGTATCTTTATTCATAAAAAATTCCTATGATTGTTTAACATTGACAATATTTCTATGCGAATTGCTTTGACATTTGTTATTTATACACTAGGATCATTCCATCTACTAGAAGGATGTAAATTTCATATGGTTAGTGAATTTCGGAAATAGAAAGATTGTTAGTGTTGGTAACATATAAAGCTAGGGCAATTTTCGTTCTTCTTTCTTTTTTTCTTTCCTTTCCTTACCAATCATATATTGACAATGGCTATATTAAAAGAAAAAGAAGAATTAAAGGTCACTACAAAAGAAGTAATTAATAGTTGCACAGTTGATGTGTTAAACCTACTATCAAAATTACATATGAAAATGAAAGATCTGTGGGAGATTTTGCTACTATGTTTTCGGCTAAGATAGGCATATAATTTGTTTTAAATTAAGTGTATGATAGCATTTTCTTATAATTTAAAGGAAAAAAAAACTATTGAGAAATTATGTTGTATCATCACCTTTGGAATCACAATACCAATTATAACTTTTAGTCCAACAAAGAATAGCGTTTGATTTTTATTAGATGGTTTTTTGGCAATATGATTTTTTTTTTCTTATTCAATTATAGAGGTATGAGGATTGAGACTTTGGAAGTGTCAAAAGTATGAAGTATGAAGCTTTTTGATTTAGTGGTTATATGTCTTTATTGAAGATGGAAATTTTAGATGTTTTCTTTTTTTTTTTTTTTTAGAAGGGGGGTAAGGGAGGGGTTTGGTTTGTTTTGAGTGTCCTATGTAGTCATGAATTTTAAAGCATGTTTATTAAACTTGCAATGTCTTAAATGGCAATAACCAAATCTTAAATTGGTATGTGCACTTGCATGTAATATTTCTAAAGTGTATTAATTTTATTTTTTATTGAAAAATATTTGCTGCTAAGTGGTAAATACTTATATATATTTATTGTTTTTTATTTTCATTATGCTCATATTGTTTCTTACTATTTTCTTTTCATTGTACCAATTTATTGAGATGGCAAGGCTTCATGATCCAACTAATATCAAATTAAAGAATGCTTCGTTGATACTATTTTATTTTTGTGTATCTTTTGTTGCAAGCTTTGTAATTTGGAAAACCAAGTAGTTGGAACCTTATTATTGACTCGAAAACTCGTATGTTTTCATCATTTTTTATAAAGTGCATTAACTATACTATTACCAAATATTAAATATGTTTGAACTTTATGTTATTAGTGATAATGTCTATCATTTTCACTTCCTTTATTGAACTTTTCTTGTGATAAAATGAAAACACCTGCAAATATTTGTATGAATGGTTAATATATTGTATATATAAAAAATTTAAATAAAAAGCAGGTGAGAATAATATAAGTATTTTAAATAAAAACACAAAAGATAACCTTCGTTAGCAAAAGAAATAATGGTGGTTAATTATAGTGTGTACTTGGGTAACCAAATCATATTTGGTGGCTAATAATATCATATTTAGCTGTCGAATATTGTTAGTCAATATATTTGTTAATGTTTTTAGCTACCAAATTTTGGTAATAAAAGACATGATTTTAGTAATAACTCATATGTAGTAGTTGATAGTATGGCTTTTAACTACTAAATATCATTATTTGCTATCATTTAATGTCACTTTTAGCTACCCAAATTTGGTAATAAAAGGGATGACTTTTTGCTAGCAAATAAAAATTGGTGCCATATACCCTTTAGCAATCTACCACATACTACCAAATACAAATTAGTAGCTAATACTTTTGGTCACCAAGTTTTACTTTTTAACAACCAATTATGTTGGTAGCTAAAAGTCATATTTGTTGTAGTGTTTCTTGTCTTATGTGTTGTGTTAAGCCAACATGCTCACGAACTTTTTCTCAAGTACCCCTACCCAATTATCATGCCAACTTCTCATGTTTTAGCAAGTTAAAGTCAACTGCAATGGCTTACCAATTTTGAACTTGAGCAATTATGAGATTAGCATAGTATGTTAGAACAAATCTAATTCTCTTTTTGTGGCTAGTGTTGATAGCTTGTCAACAAAGTAATTGTAATTAGAGAAGAAATGTTGATAGCACAAAGAAAATAGTGAAAAAAACTCCAATATTATCTATACAAACCCCTAGATTTTTGGTACTTTTAAAAGTGGACCTTAGAGTTAGTACCGAAATCAAAATCAATGCTAAAACTGATTCAATTCAATCTTACACCTTACAAACGTTAGATATGATCAAATATAGTTCAATAACCCTAAAATGTCAAATAAATTAAGTAACGGTTTATACCTAAAGAAGATTCATTTAGAAAAACATTTCGCTAAAATGATTAGAAATCTTGGTACGCTAACCAACCCGAAAACTTTATGTTAAGCAATTCATGTACCCGATCACTAGCACGCAATTTGAGATAACACAATCAGATAACAATTAATAATAAAGTAACATTAAATTAATCTTCTATAATCATGTACTATTTATCGAGTTATAAAATCGTTAGTTAAACCGAGTTAAATATTTATCATTTGGTTTTACTATTCCTTACTATATACAGCTATTCATTGCTATACATTTCAATCACTTTCATGTCACTATTCATCTCTACTATTCAACCTGCATACCTATACTTACAAACCGTACCCTGTACTATCAAATCTACCATCTACTTTGTTTTTGTTTTTCTTCTCTCTCTCTCTCTCTCGCCCCTTCAAAAAGACACTGTCTCCCCATGCTCCCTCTCTTACTCTCATGTTCTTTCACTTGTCTTCCTCCCTTTCACTCTATAAATACCCCATGCCTCCCTTACTTCAAACGTTCTCTAATTCTCTCCAAACTTCCCCTCCTTATCTCTACTCTCCCTTTGTAATATATAAACAAATAATTTATAATGAAGGGAAAAAATGTCATTTGTTGATTTAAAAAAGTTTTATGGTCCACCTAATATGGATATATATATATATTATATCAAATGACAGACACATGATTAAGGACAAGAAGATACAGCTGTGCACCGCCTTGTAGGCCGTCGGCCTTGGAGCTATGCCGCCGACGTTGGTGCCAACCATCTTCGCCTCATATTCGTCTGATGAGTTTTAAGCTACTAATGTTAATTATAGGCTGCCAACTTTCTTTCCTGCTACCAGCGTTCATGCATAGAATTTTTAAGGTTTTCCATATTCTATATATAGCTTAGCCTTGTTTCTTCTTCTCCAAAATCTCTCTCAAGCATTTTTAGAAAACCCTAATAGTCTATCAAGCTGTGATCTTGCTTAAAGGAGGACTAAGATTTAAGAACTAGGTAAGATTGATCCTCTTCAATTCTTTGGTGATTTAAAAGAGTCATCTTTTCTAAATGTTCTTATTGATATTGAAGGGAATCAAATCTTGGAGAAATTTTGAAGAAACCAAAAACTTTGGTGAATGGAGATTCTATGTTTTCACAATCAAAGGAGGAAGATGTGTATAAACCTAGGGTTTGTAGTTCTTTTCAATTTAGGGTTTAGATGATGATAGGAGTATGTTTATCTTGTGAAAACAGGTGTGAAATGTCTTTCTTTATGGGATTAGGCGATTTTAGTGAAGCTAGGTTTTCTGTTTCATACATTGTTTCAAGTACGACCTTACCTTACTTGTTGTATATGATTGTAGTCTTTGTATTTGTATATTGACATTATACCATCCGGCTTTAATTGAATTTGTTGTTTTTCTTTGGCTAGGTCTAGTAGACCAGGAGTACCGTGCTACTAGGACGACACCCTGATGATCTGTACATGGTGTTATCCTAAGTGGAATTGTGCACATAGATGATTCTGGTAGTTTAGGAGTGGTACAAGTACGGTTCCTAAGATGTGTCGGGAGTACCCAACACCAATATATATGTATCAAAGTATTTTGTATATAAACTTACTTTCATGGAGTCATGAGTTACTCCGGGTTTAGGACTAATTGTAAGCCCCTAGATTTTTTTATAATATTAGCAAACCCTAAGAACCGGAAGTCAAAACAAACCCTAAAATTAACCTAGTTCTATGTTTAGTCTAGTGAATCTAGATCCGACAATCCCGTGTTCTTAATCCTTAGAAAACGAAATTGAGATAATTGTGGAATATGGTTCATAATTATATAGGAAAGCCTAAAAATATCAGATTTGAATTTTTCTAGTGTCTTTTGGATCCGATCGGGATCAGTTTTTGAAAACCGTACCCCGATGCACTGGATAGCAAAATTATTCCGACAACACCAATAGATTCGTAAAAATATAAGGTTTTCAAAAATATCAGTTTTATAATTTTTCGGTAACTAAAAATAATAGATATAGGCCTTTTACGCGTATTTTCTTTACTATCGGTATTTTAATTGTCTAGTCTACTATTCATAGTACTTTTCTACTATTCATTACTATTCACTTATCTCTACTTTTTCTTACACTCTATTCTTACACTCTACCACACCTATACCTTACAATTTACCTTCCCATACAACTTTAATCACATCACACTTTACACATTACTTCTTTAATCACATCAATTTTATTTTCTTTTTCAAATTATTTAATTACATCTAATTTCCACTCCAAAAATCTATAAATACCCCCTTCCTCTTCCATTCTTTCACACAACAAAATTCATACCAAAACTCTCAAAATCACTCCACAAAATTCCTCTCCCAAAATCTCTCTCAAGTTCTCTCTTTTCCTTAGAAAATCCATTCCCACATAATATTACAACCCATTCTTTTCTTCTTTAACCAACACATAAACTTTAGGTAAAAATTTCTTATTTACTCATCATGTTCATATAACTTAACATGAGTTTAGTGTATGTTTCTTAGACTCATTGAGTTAAAGAAGCAACAATTTATTCATGTTTTGTTTTTGTTCATGTTCTATTCTTTTCTTTATGTTATTATGTTGTTATTGATTTCTAACCTAACTTATATAAGTATTATGTATATATATTTATTTAGAGCATATAAGCTCATTTGTTATTTATTTATTTTCAAGTCTTGCAATTTATTTATTTACTTGTTTTATGCAAATATTAAGACTAGTATTTCTAGTCTTAGACTTGTCCATATCAAGTCAAAACAATTTTATTTCTTTGCTTTTCTTTTTCTTTTGAGGACTAGTCTATTCTTAGTCCCGGGATACCTTGATGAAGCTAAGGTTCCCAATACTTGACTTTATTTTTATGCTCTTATTTTATTTATCTTATTTATGTTGTTTTTATATTTCTCATAGTTATAAATTCTCATTCATACATGAATATGTTGTTATTGTCTCAACCATAATGAAAATGAGTTTTCTTAAGTAATAAAAATGAACTCTCTTTAAAAAAAAAATAAAAATAAATAAATAAATTTTGTCACATAAGAAATTATTTTTCCATACAGATTTAAAGGTTTTATCTTAACAAATATTTTTTTAAAAGTTAGATAAGTTTAGCTCAAGTTTTAGTAATAATATGTATTTTACCAAGAAATACATAAAGTAAAGTTATCACAAATTCTCTTTTCAAAACCAATAAAATAAGAAAATTTCTTTAAACTTAATTCCTTGTTTAAACTCATTTGTCAAAATTTCTACTAACACTCTAAAATACTAAAATCTAGACAAGTTTTACAAATTATTAAAGAATAACTTTTCTAAGGATGAGCCTTACTTAGGAAATAAAAATAATAAAATAACTTATAAACTTATTGATATTATTCTATTAAAGTGGATCTAACTTTAGAAAAACTTTAGAACATATAACCATGAAATATTTAGGAAAAATATGTTTTCCAAACCACTAGAAATAAAATTATGAGAAACTTAAAAGATGAAAATTTCTTTTTGAAAATTTAAATATTCTCAATAACTAAGAATTAGAGTCAAAGAAGGAAATACTCACTTATGATAATTTAGGAAATTTTTCAAAGCAAAACTAATTTCTTTTCAAGTGTTAAGCTTATCTCACTTTCAAAGACACATTGTTTTACAAGATCATTGTTGAGACAACACCACTAAATTCATGCATATGGTTTGAGTCTATAAATATGTATTTAAAGGATTTTTCAACCATACAATATATCTATATTTTTGTACAAAAGTTTTGGATGAAGAAAGTTTGAAAACTCTAGTTTTGAAATTCGTATCAAATCTGTTCGTTATTTTCCGAGACCCAAATGAATTCTTTTGATAAAAATAACCTTAGAAATAGATAGATCTTTTCGAGTAGGTAGAAATCGATATATAATATGCGAAATTCCGAGTTAAAATGAGCAAGTTATGGCCATTTTAAATTGGGATTTCCATTCATACGATTTTTGACGAATTCAATAAGATAGAAATAGAATTTGAATAGATCTTGGACGAAATACTCATGTCGGGTATTTCTTTTGGTTTAGGTGTCGAGGACGAAGATCTTCCCTTCCCAGAGGATTACTTCGACTCCTAGAAGAAAGCTATGGACGAGTGAGTTTCCTTTACGTTTACGTATTCACGCATGTACTTGTAGAATAGAGCACTAGATGTTAGGAAAAGATAAAATTGATATGCATGCGGGTTGTCATGGGAATTATGTATGTGAATCGTTGTGTGCGATCAATGAACAATAAGTATATCGGAACACGATTTGTGATTAATATAAACGTTTTCATGTATGTATTGTCTTGTATGCAAATATTGCTTGATCGCTTTAAATGATTTAATGTCATATTGAAATCCCCATATAATAAATTGCTCATGCATATCACTTAGAATATCATTTCGAAATTTTGCTACTACTCCTCAGCGTGGGACCGGAAAGGTAAGCTACCTTGCTACAATCTTGAGAGTTAGGACGTTCGGGGAATACGATCTCAAGGTGTAGCCGAGCCGGATCGATCGCTTTGGGTAAGGAAAGCCTGGGGACTAGTAGTACGGCTCGTTGGAACCCCAAGATGCGCGCAACTTTTAGGAGGTCGTTTGGGACCCAGTTCAAAGCATTCCCTAACCTTCGATGGAGGGGTAAATCCATCAAACATACGAAACCGGATAGTCGTATGTAATGTTTGATGATATGGTTGTTGCATTCATATGCTTGATTAATAAACTTGGTTGATTGTTTGTTATGAGTACTTTTGCATAAGGAATATCTCACTAAGCTAGTAATGCTTATATCCTATAGACTTCTGACTTTGCAGGATTATCTTTTTGCACCGAGACTATCTTGGCCACCCGGGTAGAATCTTTAGTTTGAGAAGCTTTTAGAAGAATTTTATTTTGAAGTCTTAGAATAGATTTCTTCTAAAATCTTCTAGCTTTTGTTAGCAAGACTTTGTTGTTATGAAATTATCGGGGGAATGCCCCTTAGAAGTTGTAAGACTTTCTATTTCTATGAAATATATATTAAGTGTTATTTTGCATGTTCCGCTGCCAATATCTTAAAATGCATTACTCCACCGGTCTCCCTTTGTTGTGAATGTACGCCTTGTACCGATATGGAAGCTTTCGAGTGACTGAGGTAGTCATTCTTAAGTTTTAATATTGCGTACGGTGGGCTGTCACGTTTAGGGTGGCCGCTGGGGCGTGACACTAATTGCAAATGGTTCTAAACTATGATGTTTGCCTGGCTAATCAAATATAATAACTTGTGGTTGTTGCATATGTTATTAGGTTGTATGTAAAATTTGTATGATGCTTGTTCAAGCGTATGTGTTTGTGGTTTGGCATATTGGGCCTTTGTGCTCACTCTTTTATTTTTTAGGAACAGACGATGATCCCATAGTATTCAATCTATCTGGATATGATGTTTATGTGGACTATGGAGAAGATGATAGTGGAGCCGACTTTCCTTCTAGTTTTTAGATATTTTGGATTTAAGAAAACCAGAGTTGAAGGCTGTAATCAAATTTTAAATGGTTTTCTGATTTTGAATTTTAAGAAGACCTTTTATTATGATGTTTTAAGTTTGATAAAAGTTGGTGTTTTGGTTTATACCAACTATGTTGTTTAGAAGCTTTATTATTGCATAGAATTTTAAAAAGGTACCCCTATATGTGAGATATTGATGTTATATGATTTATCTTTGTGGATTAGTGAAATAATAGCCTTATCATGTCCATATCTAGTAGGGACATGTGGCGGGCTGATAACACTTTCAGTTTAGAGCGTCATGGCTTAAATGGTATCAAAGCTTAGGTTGTGAATTGTATTAGATTTAAGTTATGAATTCCTTAGGATGGTGAGCAATGATGAGTGGGATAGCAAATCGTTAGAGCAGTTTGTTTAATTAGGATTGTTTTTTGGTAGTTTTTTAAATTTTTTTGTTCCTCTTAACCTATTATATCTCTTTTTCTCTTGTATTATGTGTTTAACCTTATTAGAATGTCACCAAGAAGAAGAACGCCTAATGCTGGTTCCTCCAGGACTAGTGAGGAGGAAGTTAATGAAGGACAACCACTTTTAAACCAGCTACCCTTGAATGAGTTACTTCATGATCTATCGCTGCTACCCCCCATTTTGTAGGTCAGTAGGTACTAGTTGATGCAGCTCAGCTTATGCAAGTAGTGAATATTCTTTTGGGGGTAGTTGTACAACAATATCAGACCATGTGTCAGGATGTATAGGTGATACAAGCCAATACTAAAGCCTGGAGATGGGAGACACAAAGATAGAATGGCAATGGTACCAGACATGCTGATGTGCTGAGTTTGAACAAATTTATGGATTTAGTGTACGAGTATGAGCCAAAGCGTGGAAGGCCGCTTGATGCTTGTCGAGCCTGGATTTTTCATTTTCGGTTTAATTTCTTTTAATCTGATCCTTATCAAACCCAAACCCATTTAATACGAACCTTCGACTAAGAATTAAAAAAAAATTTAATTTTTTGAAAAAACATTTTAGAGTCGCCACCTGATTAATATCGAAAAAAATTATAAGTTAAGATTAATGGGTTGGTTAATCCTAACTTAGCTACCAGTCTGCGAAAAATTGATTTGAAAACCAAATTTTATAAACCAGAGATTTTGAGTTTGGGGGCCATCCTCTTAAAACTATGTGGTTACCACTTATAAATTCATAATTTAAAATTTATCCTCTTAATGCTCCAAAAAAATAAAACAACAAATAAATTAAATTTTATGAATTTCCATATTTACAATCTTATTTACAAATTAATGAAGAAATCATCTATATTTACAAATAAATTAATAATTTGAAACTTACAAAATATAGTGGAACGAAAATAATTTTTTTTTTATATTTTAAATCGCCTTAGAGGTGCCTGCTTACCCATTAATCGGGATCAGACGAAACGTAGTTCTTTTTATAAAATATTTAATTTGTTGGTGTATTTTAGATTTTGGAATTCTTGTCATTTTAAGTTTCTTAATTTTTGAAATTTTTAAGAAATTCGAGAATTTTTCAATATGAACTTGTAAGCTACCAAATTAATTTGTATTTCAAAATAAAATAAAATAAAATATTTCTAAGTGCCAAACCTTTTCCATGCATATTTCCAATTTTTTTTATCATTTTAATCATTTATATATATATATATATGTAAATAATAATAATATTATTATTATTATTAAAAATACTAACTTGGGAAGAATTTTGATATTGAGCAGGTCGAATCTGGATTCGGGTCAAACCTGGGCAGACTTCGAAGCTCCGGTCAGGTTGTTGGACCTGGTGGTGGCGGTTGTTCGAAAACCACAAATTGGGTGGTCTGGAGCAGCCAAAACCTATGGGATGGATCGAAGCAAGGGCGGGTCGCAACTCAATGGTGGTGAATTGGGTTGACGACGGCTAAAGAAGGTGGTTTCGAGCTTCCAACAATGGTGGCCAACGGTGCGAAAATAGTGACCGAGCTTCTAAAATTAATCTAAGACTTCAAACAACTACATCAGACCTTCTTGAAGCTCCCTATCATACTCAATTTCCTCGAAAACTTCCTAATCTCAACGAATTCGAAAATTTTGGATCCAACCTAAGGAACACTGATCTTGAATCTTGAACTATCTTGAGTGTTTCTTGAAGTTGTGGATGTGTTTTTATGTGTTTGAATGCTTTTTGATGATGCTAGAGTAGTGAATTCGAAGTTCTATTTATAAAATTCGAAATGGCGTGTAGTGGCCGTCGTGGTTGGTGGTGGTGGTTGGATTGGCGCGAATCCGAGCTTCTAGAGGGTGTTTGGTAATTATCGACTGGATTAGACTTCTAGAATGAAGAAAAAGATTTACAGAGAACACGTTCTACAAGCTCGAATTTGAATTTTTGAAAATTTGTTCTTCATGCGAACAATGTGTTTGTCCCGAACTTCAAATCCCAAAATGAACCCCAATTCATGATCATTGGTGCTAGTTTTTGGTTTGAAATCTCAGTGTTCCATGCCCTCTTCTAGATCCCTCAATCAATTTTACAAAAAAATGCTTGAAAGTAGCTAAAAAAAGGATCCAAAATAGGCTCATTATGCGAGGGAAACTGGCATGAGAGGAAGAAGAAGACGTACGTGCACACACGCACGCCTCATACGTGCCACAAGTGCCTAGTTGAAAATTAAAAATCCTCTTTCACGCGGATTCGAACCCTAGTCGTTGTTGAGAATGTGCATGTGTTTTACCATCAGGCCGTTGGCCTGTGCCTCGATCAATTTATGCATTTAGATTATATTTAAGGTCTTAAAAAAATGAGTTTAATTAAATAACTTAATTAATTAAATTGTTTAATTAAATCCATAATTAATTTATAATGAAGATTAATATTATTTCAAGCTCAAAAACTTTGTAATAATTTTTTATGAAAATTTTTATTTTGCAAGCTTAAAATAATAATAATTTATTATAAATTAGACCTTAAATGGGCAAAAATTGGGTGTCTACAATGCTCAATTATGGATGGAAGAGGTAGAGAAGACCTTTGATGCCCTTGATATTCCTAAATATAAGAAGGTAGAGTATATTTCTTATTTGCTGATTGGGAGAGCAAATAATTGGTAGTTGAGCACCGAGAGACATATGGCTAGAGTGATTACATGGGACAGGTTTTAGTAGGTTTTTTATAGGGAGTTTTTCCCTGAGAGCATCAAACAACAAATGCTACAGGAGTACTATACTATACAACAGGGTAGAATGACTGTTGAGGAGCATGAGGTTGAGTTGAACAGGATGGTGAGGTTTCTACTAGATCCTCTAAAGGTGAGTGAAGATGTTAAGGTATCACAAGATTAAAGCCTGAGATTCAGTATCATGTGAAATTGATGGATTTGACCAATTACTCAGCTATGGTCAATAAAGCAAAGACTGTTGAGTAAGGCTTGAATAAAATTAAAGGTTGAGAGGTACAGACAAATTAGGTCTATTTGGGAAAGTAACCAGCCACTAGAGCTCTTACCTAGGATAGGGGGAAGAACCTATCACACATCAGGTCAGATCACCAATTTAGGGTACAGAGAGGAAGTATACCAAGTCCTATGGACCGCATGATCTCAAGGACTGCAAGAGGCCTGAAAATGCTTGCTTCTAATGTGGCAAGGTTGGGTACGGGTGTAAACCCCGAAATTTTTCACATTAGTACACGACTCTAAAGTAGAATATATGAACTAATTAGCAAACTTAGAGTCCAATAAAAACCTAGGAATAGATCAATGCATTGAATTTGGCTAGCTAAGGATCTAGAAATCGAATAAAAAACTTCTTTGATCCTAATTGATACCAAAAACGAGGTTTCGTATCTTGAACGGATAATTCAAAATATGATTAAAGGACTACTTTTGAACTCAACAATGATTTGAGACTAGAACAATGAGTAGTAATGAGCCTATGCATGGATTTAAACCTAAATTCAAGATTACTAGATAGTATTAAGCGTTATTAATAAGATTTCATAATAGGTATAAAAAACCAAAGATATATAGATAATTTAGCTTCTATATCAAGTGCAATATTAAGTAGTTAATCAACTACGCTTATAGACAGGAAACGATAATCTACAGATAAATCGTTAGGATTATAAATACACAATAAAAACATAAACTAATGTACAACTAAAGATCTAGACATCAAATAAATAATTAAATCACACCATTGTTCTAATTAGGCTTTTCTTAAGCTATTGGAGCCTAAAACAAAAATTGACCTAATGCGAAACCCTAATCGTGGGAGATAAAATTCTAAAAGTAATTAATCACGTAAATTTAAAACTTAAAGTTGTATAGTTTGATAATCCAAGTATTTTGTAGAATCATATAAAAATATTTTTTTATCAAAACTCTCAAATATTAGCTAATTTATACTCGTATAACTTATTAAACTATCCTAAAACTAAGATAATTAACTAACTAATATTAATATATAATAATTTTTGTATCTTTTCGACCGCAACTGGTAGAATGAAGGGCTGGGATCATCTTGAAATATGGGAGCTGAAATTGCTCAAATAATGCACTATTAGGTCAACAAAATCAACCCTAGAAGCCAATCAAACCTTGCCAAATCAACTCTACATTTATGACAATGAGAACAACTGGTAAAACAGTAACAAAATGGAGGAAATTCCAATCAAAATTTCGCGGGAAAAATGCTGCAGCAAAGCTCCTTCTTTTGCTTTCTATATATATATATGTATATATGTTTAAGGCACTTAATGTAGAAACAAACAAACACTAAACACTCTCAAAATTTTACAAAACAAACCTACTCTTAATCAATAGCCAAAACAATCTAAACACAGAAATCAACTCGTCCAAAACAATCCAATCCGAACCAAGGAAAAATACAATACGAAAAATGCTTGAAACAAGCTTGAGGTGAGTTAATGTAATTTGAATGGTTTTCTTTTAAAACTAAGGATTGGAACTGACTTTTGATAATCATAGGAACATAACCGACACGAAAACAAGCTTTGAATTCCATCGGATTGGCTCAATCAAGGTAAAATTCGAAAACCCTTGTTGTACTTTGCTAGAATCGAAATTTAAGAATATATCCTTGTAGAAGCGTTAGGAGTTATTGTATGTATATATACATGATATAGAAACACTTAGGAATAGTTTAAGAAGGTTTTTGACGTAGAAAATTCAAGAAATAAGAATTGTCTTATCGGGGAAGATGATGAATAATGTTAACATTGTTCATAAGCTGGCAGTGTAAACGTCCAATGTTAGCGGCTTAGAAGGGTAGGCCAGCGATATAGAGACGGCTTACACTGGAACAAAAGCTACATAAAACTTTTTTTCACGTAAAATGAACGAACGCCGGCTATATGGGATTATAGGCCGGCGGCGTATTGTCCGGCGTACGTGGAAAGCTGACAGCTTTCAAGCCAGCATAAACAATACGAAATAATATGTAAAACAAAAGAATACCGGCTCTTGGGTTTCAATGCCGATGGCGTAGGAGCCGGCGTACAAACTTGTTTCCCTTTTATACAATCTGTATTTCACGAATGAATAATTATATAATAATTATAATTATATTATATATATAGTTATATGTCAAAATAGAAGTTACTAAATAAAAAATAAATAAATATTTAGAATAATTTGGTTAATATTTGATAATTCTTGGAACCCTAGAATTATAGGAAAATATTAAGTATTAATAAAAACTATAAATAATCAAATAATTGTTCTATGTAGATAAAATAGGTAAGAATGGAAATTGAAATAAGCTAATTTACTATTGATGTGACTTCTGAAAAAATGACAAAATAATTATATGAAATAGATTAGGAGAAACACGACGACACTAAGTATTAATAAATGAATATGCTTTACTATAATGAGTCAGGTATAGAATAACATTAAATTAGTATTAATACCTACAAAAACTCGATAAATATCAATTTAGGACACCAAACACATATAGGAGTTTAGTTATCTAATCTATATTATATTGATGAATACTTTATTAATCTCAATAGGTGACTTTGATACCATAGAGGATCTTCCGGCGGAATATTACGATTAAGTCACCATGAGCAAGTGAGTGATTCGGTCATATTATACTGTTTGTACTTGTAAATAGCTGAACATGTAATGCAAAGTTAGTATTAATAAAATGAATGTTGTGACGGAAATGTGTTGTGATCTGATTGTATGATTGTTAATCTACCATTACAAAAGTGATAATACAGTGGTTTGATGATGTGAAGTAATATGATGATAATTGTGTGCAATGTATGATCACTATGAAATTGAATAAGAACTAATGACTTATTAAAATAATCTGGTCATGCATTGCATGTACTGCATTGTTGCGTATATAAATGGGTGACAGCCTGCTATGTATTAATATTTCGGTTCTCTGTTAACGCTTGGTTTATCTGAAGTGTTAGTTCTTCCAAGGTTTTCTTTGTTCCGTTGGTTCTACGGGAACTAAGTGGTAATGAAGAACGCCTCCCATAGTATTACTTTGAAATGATTAATACTTAGGGAGTTTCTAAAGATGGATACAGGAAATGGTCAGTTAAAACTATTATATTTAAATTGATATCCTTAAAACGAGAAATCATTGATTTTCCTATAAACTTAGTCTCTCCTGGGCAGGTGGGTCATAAAATAAATGTTCTTCAACCCTAGAAAGAGGGCGTAAATCTTTTTCCTATTTGGATTCTAGATCATCCAAGCTTGTATCTGAGCATGTGATTGAGTGATTGCATTACATATGATTTGATAATAACTTGTTTGATGTATAATATGTCTGGTTATTCACTGAGCCGTGATTTTGCTCATACTCCAACAGTCTTTTCAAGTTTACACTTCGAACCTGGTTTGTTACTTCCAAGAGCATGGCTCCGGTAAGAGCTTAAGAGTTGGAAGTCTATGGTTTTACTTGGGATTAATGGTTATATTTTCCTAGAATAGAATAGCTAGTGCTATTTTATCAGTTATGAATTACAAGAAGACTATATGGTTTGTAATAATCCGTGATACTTTATGAATAAGATAGTAGTTATTTACTAATTGATTTTTTACATGTATTTATCATTTCTTATCGAAGCAACTAAAAGATCTTGGTATTTTGGAAAATATGTCACTCTTTGAATGTAATCTAGTGATAATATTCAAGTATGACTTGTCTACTTCTACTAGGGTGCCCTCAGGGCGTGACATATTTAAGTTGGTATCAAAGTATGGTTGCTAGTATAAGAAAGATAAATATGTGAAAGAATTACATTGGTAAATGTAGTAAGTATAGATCTAATTAGCAGCCTTTAGTAATAGTTGGGTAGTTATGGGTAGAGTTACATTGCACAATTAGGAATAAAATCTATGTGATTATTATTAATCATGCAAATTTTGTTGTGTGCAGACTAACCCTACTACATGCCATATTAGATGGGAGATCTTTAGTATGCAGGAAGAGGAGACCCTGATAGATTACAGACGCAGATTGCGAGTCCTGGTCGAGGATTTGTCTTTCTATGGGATTACCAAAACTCTAGAGGAGATTCTCAGCACTTAGAAAAAAGGATTGCAGCCTTTATTTAAAGGATGGTTATTTTTTATGGATAGGGCTTTTCCAGACAATGGATAAGCTATAGAGACACTTTATAGATTTGAGAGGTTGATAGTTCAAAAGGGAGGTGGCCTGAAGATTGATAACATAGCATTCATAGTCTCATCTAGATCTATGAGACCAGATCCTCCTGATTTTAGAGTTTGGGTATTTATTAGAGGAGAGGTGGTTTATGCTCATGATGTTCGACATGATCACACTCGGGTGAGAGACGATACAACTTATGATGATGACTAGATGCTTGCATAGGTGAGCAGATGCAACCATTCTAGACGTATCTTGATGAGGAAGCCTCCTATTATACATGAGATAGCAGGTGAGTTCCAGCGTTCCCCTTCTATGTAGGATAAAATAGTATAGGAGTCTGTTCAGACTACGGTTCATAAAAGAAATGTAACAATAGAGTTGCTGGATGAAAGAGAAGGAAAAAGTCATAAGATTAAGGCAAAAACGTATGTATCCAATTATAATTATGTTAGATAGATTGGGACTGCACATGGAGGATAGATTGAGAGAGATGTACCTCCTAGTTCTGAGAGGCAGTAGAGGCCTGCACCTAAAGGTATTTGGGTGATGGATACAGATTTCACACTGGCAGCCCCAGGAGATAGAGACACGAGGATCGATATTAGCGATAGCAGTTCTGAGGGAGAGGATGATTACCCTCAATTAGGTCCTTAGGAGAAGGGCAAGGGTCGCCTATATCCTAGCCCTTGAGTTAGATCTAGTATTATATGATGATAATGTTTGTACTATCTATTAGTGATGACATGATAGGTGTGATATCGATAGACTTTTGATGATGTACATATATGTATTACATGTGATATGTAGGGCGATGTATATGTATCTTTTGATGATTATAGTAGTAAAAACTAGGTATAGAGTTAGTGCCATTTTTTATATATACATAATGCACTAACCATGAGAAGCTTATGTGTATCTTGGTTATATATATATATGTGTGTGGTGTGTGTGTGTGTGTGTGTGATATATATATATATATATGAATGACTTTGATGTCTTTTAGTAAAGATGAATTATGATCTAATCTAAATAACATGTTTAATGTTAATAGAATGCCAAGAGGGAGGAATAGAAGTAGAAACCCAAGGATTTCTGGAAATCCACCAACAAATGCTCCTGCACCATCCCAAAACCGACTAGAGGATGTTTTACAAAATCTCTAACAACAAAATGTATTGATTTTGCAAGCTTTGCAAAATATGCAAGCAACAAATATAGCACCACCTGTTGAGGCACCAGCAATGCCTCTAAAAACTCCTAGAGGAAATGAAAGACATACTACACCGGTTCAATTTCAGGAAAATGGACTAGTGAACCATGATGAATCTGCTATAGAGGTGCAAGGACCACCTCGATATGAACAAGAATTGCCACCACCACCACCTTTACATCCTCAGAGGAACTTGTTGCTGGAATTCATTACATGCAACAAGTATTTTGAAGGACTACCGGGAAAGCTAGAAGAAGCTGAGGACTAGCTAGCCCAGATTGAGCGATCCCTTGATGTTTTCCAAGTACTTGAAGCTTTGAGGGTACCATATGGAACTTATTTACTAAGATTAAGAGCAAGGATATGGTGGAACTCAAAACAACAAAGTTTACCACAACCTACTACTTGGGAAGCATTTAGACGAGAATTTTTGCAGGAATATTTCCCAGGCAGTCTAAAAGTAAAATATAGCACTAATCTGATGAATTTGACACGAAGAAATAAGACCATTGATGAGTATGAACATGAGTTCAATCGGTTGTTACAGTTTACTCCAGATGCTAATCGGGACAATGATGAGCTAAAGAGATAGACTTTCATGGCTGGATTAGAACCTCATTTTCAGAGAAGACTTGTTGAATTTAAAGTCGATAACTTTGCAGCTATGATAGAAAAAGCTCGAATCATTGAACAAGCAAGGAGCTATGAAATTGAAAGGTATAAGAAGAAAGGACAAACTTTTGGGAAAAGAACATATGATGGTTCTATGGCAAGTCCTGCGCCTAAGAAGATTAAATTTTTCAAACCTTTCAGTGCGAACAAAGGAGGAGTAATTAGGAAGAATAATATTACATGTTGGAAATGTAAGGGTTTTCATTATCCAAGGGAGTGTCCACAATTGCAACACAAATGTTACTATTGTGGAGAAAGTGGGCACATGGCAAATAATTGTCCAAAAAGAAAAATAACAACTTGTTTTATATGTAACAAAGTTGGCCATATATCGATCAACTGTCCATAGAAAGTGAGTACAGTAGCTAGATCTTCACAGCCTAGAGGAATGATTAGAGTCGCAGGATCGAAAAATGGAAACGCCAATACTAGTAAAGCTAGCACGACGGCCAGAGTCTTTGCTATGTATGGAAATCCTGTTGAGAATGTGGAGATGGAGGAGGAAGATGAAGAAAATATGGGAAGAAGTTGACCCTGAAGATTATGGTCTCATTGCAGGTATGTAGTTACATATTTGTTTATTTAAAGTTATTAGACACAATCACACGTAAATAAGCAATAGAAGTTCTTATGAATTGAAAATAACATGAATTTAATACTTGATAAATAGGATCAATTCAAGTAAGGGATCAAACTGCGTATGCTTTGTTTGACATGGGAGCAACGCATTTTTCGTAAATACTGGATTGCGTATAGGATTACCAACTAAAAACATGAGTAAAGAATTGAGAGTTACTACGCCAACTGGAAACTTAGTAATAACACGGAAATGGTAAAGAGTTGTCCATTAAAGATTGAAATCAAGAATCGATTGCTGATTAATCATGATGGGTATGCAAAAATATGATATTATTCTGGGTATGATTTGGTTAACTGCTGTAAAAGCAAAAGTTGATTGTCGTCTCAAAATGGTATCTTTTGTCAATAATCAAGGAGAAAGAAAGGAATATAGGGGTGAGATACTCAAAGGAGTCGGAAATAGGATAACAGTAATTGAAGTGGAAAATGAAGAAGATATGGAGTTAAACGGGTGTATTCTTGGAACAACTGAAGGTGAATCCAAAGTATTGGATATTCATACTATCCGAACAGTGTGTGAATACTCAGATATATTTCCAAACGAATTACCAGGATTACCCCCACACAGAGCAGTGGAATTTTCAATTGATTTGATACCTGGAACAGAACCAGTATCAAAAGCTCCATATCGCATGGCACCTGTAGAATTAAAAGAATTAAAGGTGCAACTGCAAGAATTGTTGGATAAATGATTTATCAGACCTAGTGTTTCACCTTGGGGAGCACCAGCATTGTTTGTTGAGAAGAAAGATAGTTCAATGAGACTCTGTATTGATTATAGAGAATTAAACAGAGTGACTACCAAGAACAAATATCCTTTACCTAGAATTGATGATCTCTTTCACCAATTAAGTGGAGCAAAGATATTTTCTCGATTTGATTTAAAGTCAGGATATCATCAAATCCGAATTAAAGTAGAGGATGTACCAAAGACTGCATTCCGAACTAAGTATGGTCATTATGAATTTTTTGTCATGCCATTTGGACTAACAAATGCACCTACAGTTTTCATGGACCTGATGAATCATATCTTTAGACCTCTGTTAGACATCTATGTGATTATCTTCATAGATGATACACTTATATATTCGTCTACTGAAGAGCAACATGATGAGCAGTTGAGAAGTGTTATAGATACTAAGAAACAATAAGCTATATGCCAAATTGTCTAAATGTGAATTTTGGCTTGGAAGTATATCATTTCTTGGACATATTATTTCTAGAGAAGGAATATCGGTTGATCCCGCAAAAGTTAAAGCTATTGTGGAATGGAAAAGACCTAAAACTGTTACGGAAATTAGGAGTTTTTTGGGATTAGCAGGATATTATCGAAAATTTGTGAAAGATTTCTCAAAAATTACACGACCCCTAACACAATTGACCAGGAAGAATGAGAAGTTTGAGTAGAATGATCAACGTGAACAAAGTTTCCATAAACTGAAAAAGAGGTTAGTATCGGCACCAATATTAGTTCTACTTAATGACAAGGATCTATATACTGTCTACAGTGATGCATCCAAAAATGGTTTAAGATGTGTATTGATGCAAAATGGAAAAGTAATAGCATATGCTTCTAGACAGCTAAAACCGCATGAGATGAATTACCTTACTCATGATTTGGAGTTAGCTACTATTGTGTTTGCACTCAAGATTTGGCGTCATTACCTGTATGGGCAGAAACGTGAAATATTTACGGATCACAAGAGTTTGAAGTATATATTTACACAAAAGGAGTTGGACATGAGACAAAGACTGTGGTTGGAATTGATTAAAGATTATGATCTCACTATCAACTACCATCCTGGCTAAGTGAATGCCGTGGCTGATGCATTGAGTCATAAGAATTATGGAGAAGTAGCCTCGATACTGACAGAGCAAAAAGAACTTATCAGGGTATTTGAAAAACTAAACTTGGAGTTTTCAATGCAAGGTTTGGAAGCTGAATCAAGAAACCTAATTTTGGAACCTACTTTACTCCAACGAATTAAGGAAGCTTAGAAAGAAGATATTGAAATTCAAGAGATTAAACAAGGAATATTCCAAGGGAAATACAAGGATTTTCATGTGGATGAAGAAGAAGTGTTAAGAATGAACAAAAGATTATGTGTGCCACACGATGAAAGCTTGAGGAAGGAATTAATGCATGAAGCACATTATTCTGGATATTCTATGCATCCAGGAGAAACAAAGACATATCAAGATTGAAAAGTGCATATTGGTGGAGCTGAATGAAAAAGGATATTGCAAAATTTGTTGCTAAGTGTAATGTATGTAAAAGGATAAAAGCTGAACACCAAAAACCAGGTGGATTGTTGAAACCATTACCAATTCCCGAATGGAAATGAGATCAAATTTCCATGGATTTTGTGTGCTCACTACCTAAGACAAGTGCGGGTTATGATGCTATTTGGGTTATTGTGGATAGACTCACTAAATCAGCTCATTTCTTGCCAATTAATATGACATATCCATTAGAAAAGTTGGCACAAATATATGTGAAGGAGATTATGAGATTGCATGGTGTACCTGTTAGTATAGTATCAGATCGAGATCCACGGTTTGTTTCCAGATTCTGGCAAGGATTACAAAAAGCATTAGGAACCCAATTGAAATTTAGTACAGCTTATCATCCTCAAACTGATGGACAAACAGAAAGGACCATTCAGACACTGGAGGATATGTTAAAATCATGTATTTTAGAGTTTAAAGGAAATCGGGATCAACATTTACCCCTAGTGGAATTTTCATATAATAATAGTTACCATTCAAGCATAGGGATGCCACCTTATGAAGCTTTATATGGTAGAAAATACCGATCACCATCATTTTGGGATAATTTAGATAGAGTATTGGTTGGACCTGAATTGGTTCAAGAAACAATTGAAAAGGTTTCAATAATAAAGCAAAGAATGAAAGAAGCTCAAGATAGACAAAAGAGCTGGGCAGACTTGAAAAGAAAAGAATTGGAATTTAATGAAGGAGATCATGTCTACTTAAAAATAAGTCCAATCAAAAGTCTTCATGGTGGACAAACAAAAGGAAAGTTAAGTCCTAGATATATTGGACCATTTGAGATATTGGAACGAGTTGGGAATCTGGCATATCATCTTGCATTGCCACCCAATTTATCTAGTATACATAATGTTTTTCATGTATCAGTTCTAAGAAAATATGTACCGGGTCCAAATAAGATAGTCGAGTTGGAACCAATTGATTTGAAGGAGAATTTGACTTACGAAACACATCCAGTTAGAATATTGGACAGGAAAGTGCAAGTTCTCAGGTGTCACGCCCCGACGGGTATCCTAAACGTGGCAGTCCGCCACATATAATATCAAGGCTTAAGAATGGCTACCTTAGTCATGCGAAAGCCTTAGTATTATATGTAAGGCATCTAACACGGTAATAGGAGACGCTTTTGGGAAGCATAGTTTAAGCAAGTAAAGATAAACATACAAGAATCCAGAAATAAAGTATATCATATCATAAATAACCAAAGGTCTGTTACATAATTTCTTAGGGGCATACCCCCGCTAATTCCAAGGATCGAGATAAACTTCATAACATCCAAAATACTACATTAAAGATTTCAAAGGAATTCTAATCTAAGTCTTCGAGTAGATTTCCTCCAAAAGCTTCAATATATAAAACTTACATGGATACGGGAAGACCTTGGGCACAAAAATAGGTGTTCCTGAGAATGCAAATATCTATAGGGGTGTAAGCTTATGGGCTTAGTGAGTAAATCCCAAAATTCATACTCGAAGAAAATTATCAATCAAATTTATTATTCAAACATATGAAATGCAACAACCACGTGAGCATACAAGACATATGACTTTCCGGGAATCATATGTTGAATGAATTACGCCCTTCATTCGGGGTTGGGTATTCAGGCCAATTACAGCCACAACTTTTAAAAACACTTTTATAGATCTTACCGGCTCCTATACGCCATCAAAAACTTGTAGTTATTACAGGCTCCTACTAGCCACCAATTTAAGTAGTTCTTACTGGCTCCTACTCGCCACTTACATGATATACCGGTTATGTCTACCACCACTATTATACACTTGTCCCACCAATTGTATAGTAGTGAATGCAATGTGACTCAACATATGAAGTGCATGAATAATTTCTTTAATTAAAGTCTAGTAGTTACATTTAACTTCTTTCAAGTGATCAACCAATTTCAAACATTCAAGATATTAATGCACATACAACTTTATCATAAACAAATCGAGTTTCGATGTACTTAGTATTCTTTCAACATATTATCATACACTTCCTTTTGATTTTGCCTAAATTCTAGTGCAACTAATTTTACAAGCACAATCGAGAGTATGAGAAAATTAACGGGAAGTAACTCACTCGGCCATGATGACACCTTTTGAAACGGATGAGTCGTTCGGACCACTTAATCGTAGTAATCCTCGGGATACGAACAATCTTCCTCGTGATTATCTAATCAAGAAGAATACCCAAAATGAGTATTTCATGAAATTCTATTCTTGAAGATTCTAAACTTTCCTTAAAATCGTGGTAAAATCGTATAAGGGGAAATTCCAACTTAAAATGGCCATAACTTGCTCATTTTAACTCGGAATTTCGCGTATAATATATCGTTTTCTACCTACTCGAAAAGATCTACGCATTTCTAAGCTTATTTCCATAAAACTAAGTCGTTTGGGTTCCGAAAAGGTAGCGACCAGATTTGCCACGAATTTGCAAACACTTGTTTTCCTTCTTGTAAACAAAGCTCATTTGAAAAGATAAATATTTCAATTATTTTGTAAACTTTTGAAAGGTATATATATATTTGTAATGACTCATAACAAATGTATGAAGTAAATGAAGTTGTCTCAAAGTAAGGTTTTAAAGACTTTGAACTTGAGATTCTATTGAATATTTATTTTACTTTTGAAAGATCTTGAGTTTATTGAGATGAATATTCTTTTTCTAATTTTAATCTTTCTTTAAATTCTTAAGGTGTGGTTTTATTTTCAAAACTTGGATTCAAAAAGTAATAAAATGACAATTTTTGTTTCTTGTAATGATTCCAAAAGATGAAAGATAAGTTTTCATAAAACCTTTTGTTTATGTAAGAAAAATCATTTCCAAGCATGTTCATGAGTTTTTAGGAAATCTATTTCCTATTCTTATTTAATAAGAACCTTTAGTTTTAGAAAGACACTTCCTCCTCTATTTTTGTTGAGACAAAAACATTATGTTCATGCATGAATATGAATCATAACTATAGAAATATAAAGGAACATAAGAGCTTGAAAGCTTAAGTAAATAATAAAGTAAATCAAGTATTGGGACCTTAGCTTCATCAAGGTACCCCGGGACTAAGAAAAGACTAGTCCCGAAAAGAAAAGAAAGAGAAATTGTTTTGACTTGATGAGGACAAGTCTAAGACTAGAATGACTAGTCTTAAAATCAACTTGAAATAAATCGCAATAAAGTAAATAAATTGCATGAAAGGTAAGATAATGAGCTTATATGCTCTAAATAGTATATATAGCTATATAGATATATTAGATAGTAAAGAACATAAAAGAAACATAAATGAACATAGAGGAATTATGTTTATGAACAAAAACAAAGCATGAACCTAATGTTGTTTTCTTAACCTTCATGGTTTTAGAAAACACACACTAAGCTCATACTAAGTAGATGAACATGAAGAACTCTTGAGAAATTTCTTACCTAAAGGAAGCTAAACTAAGGAGACTTCTTGAAAGAATTCTTGAGAGAAATTGGAGAGAAATTTTTGTAGAGTAACTTTAGAGAAGAAGGGTGAAAGAATGAAGGTATGAGGGGTATTTATAGGAAAATGTGGGAGATAATTTGTGTTAATTAAATAATTGAAAATAAAACAAATTGAGGCATAGAGAGAGGGGGCCGGCGCCATTTGTGTGTATGGGAGGAGAGAAATTTATTTTTTTTGTTATTTTGTTAATTAAAAGTAAGAAATGAAATATGTGAAATTGTATTGGAAATGAAAATGTGTAAGAAATAGGTGTATAGGTTGTAAGAGTAGGTTGTAAGAAAAAGTAGAGATAGATGAATAGTGTAGAATAGTAGAAAATAGTGTAATGTAAAAGTAGACATGACAATTAAATACCGGTAGTAAGAAAATACGCGTATAAAAGCGATATCTGATATTTTAGCTACCGAAAAATTACGAAATTGATATTTTTGGAAATTTCATATTTTTACGAGTCTAACGGTATATTCGGAATATTTTTCCTATTCCGGGCTTCCGGACACGTTTTTCAAGAACTATGTCCGATCGGGTTCAAAGGACACTCGAATTTTGAAAAACTGATATTTTTATAAAACCTATAGCTATTCGAACTATTACAACTAATTTTCCCAACTTCGTTTTCTAGGGCTTGGAAAACGGCAATGCCGGACTTAAGCGGTTACGGTAAACTAGGGTTTGGTTGACTCTGGGAAATCCGGTTGACTTCCGATTAGGGTTTAAACTATAATTCGGATCCAAAAATTTCGGGGATTTACATCAGGAATAAAGAAATTCATGATGTCAAAGTATTATGGGATCTCCGAACAGAAGAGATGACATGGGAACTGGAAGAGGAGATCAAGAAAAACTATCCGCATCTGTTTGAGAATTCAGGTACGTACTCAAGCTTTGAGGACAAAGCTTATTTTAAAGGGGGAGAATGTAAACCCCAGAAATTTTCCACATTAGTATACGAATCTAAAGTAGAATGTATGAACTAGTTAGCAAACTTAGAGTCCAATAAAAACCTAAGAATAGATCAATGCATTGAATTTGGCTAGATAAGGACCTAGAAATCGAATAAAGAACTTTTTTTATCCTAATTGATACAAAAAACGAGGTTTCGTATCTTGAACGGATAATTCAAGATATGATTAAAGGACTACTTTTGAACTCAACAATGATTTGAGACTATAACAATGAGTAGTAATGAGCTTATGCATGGATTTAAACCTAAATTCAAGATTACTAGATAGTATTAAGCGTTATTAATAAGATTTCATAATAGGTATCAAAAACCAAAGATATATAGATAATTTAGCTTCTATATCAAATGCGATATTAAGTAGTTAATCAACTACGCTTATAGACAGGAAACGATAATCTAAAGATAAACCGTTAGGATTATAAATACACAATAAAAACATAAACTAATGTATAACTAAAGATCTAGACATCAAATAAATAATTGAATCACACCATTGTTCTAATTAGGATTTTCTTAAGCTATTGGAGCATAAAACAAAAATTGGCCTAATGAGTTTAGGAAACCCTAATCGCGGGAGATAAAATTCTAAAAATAATTAATCACATAAATTTAAAACTTAAAGTTGTATAGTTTGATAATCCAAGTATTTTGTAGAATCATATAAAAATATTTTTGTATAAAAACTCTCAAATATTAGCTAATTTGTACTCGTATAACTTATTACACTATCCTAAAACTAAGATAATTAACTAACTAATATTAATATATAATAATTGTTGTATCTTTTCGACCGCAATTGGTAGAATGAAGGGCTGGGATCATCTTGAAATATGGGAGCTGAAATTGCTCAAATAATGCACTATTAGGTCAACAAAATCAACCCTAGAAGCCAATCAAACCTTGCCAAATCAACTCCACATTTATGACAATGAGAACAACTGATAAAACAGTAACAAAATGGAGGAAATTCGAATCAAAATTTTTGGGGAAAAATGCTGCAGCAAAGCTCCTCCTTTTACTTTCTATATATATATATATATATATGTTTAAGGCAATTAATGTAGAAACAAACAAACACAAAACACTCTCAAAATTTTGCAAAACAAATCTACTCTTAATCAATAGCCAAAACGACCTAAAAATAGAAATCAACTCGTCCAAAACAATCCGATCCGAACCAAGGAAAAATACAATACGAAAAACGCTTGAAACAAGCTCGAGGTGATTTAATGTAATTCGAATGGTTTTCTTTTAAAAATAAGGATTGGAATTGACTTTTGATAATCATAGGAACATAACAAACACGAAAACAAGCTTCAAATTCCATCGAATTGGCTCAACCAAGTTAAAATTTAAAAACCCTAGTTGTACTTTACTAGAATAAAAAATTTAAGAATATATGCTTGTAGAAGTGTTAGGAGTTGTTGTTTGTATATATACATGATATAGAAACACTTAAGAATGGTTTAAGAATGTTTTTGACGTAGAAAATTCAAGAAATAAGAATTTTTTTATCAAGGAAGATGATGAACAGTGCTAACACTGTTCATAAGCCGGCAGTGTAAACGTCCAACGCCGGCGGCTGACAAGGGTAGGCTGGTGGTATAGAGATGGCTTATACTAGAACACAAGCTACGTAAAACTTATTTTCACGTAAAATGAAAGAACGTGAGCTATATGGGATTATACACCAGCAGCGTATAGTCCGATGTACGTGGAAAGCTGACGGCTTTCAAGCCAGCACAAACGATACGAAATAATATGTAAAACAAAAGAACACCAGCACCTGGGTTTCAATGCCGACGGCGTAGGAGCTGGCGTACAAACCTGTTTCTCTTTTATACAATCTGTATTTCATGAATGAATAATTATATAATAATTATAATTATATTATATATATAGTTATATGTCAAAATAGAAGTTACTAAATAAAAAAATAAATACAAATATTTAGAATAATTTGGCTAATATTTGATAATTCTTGGAACCCTAGAATTATAGGAAAATATTAAGTATTAATAACAACTATAAATAATCAAATAATTGTTCTATGTAGATACAATAGGTAAGAATGAAAATTGAAATAAGCTAATTTACTATTGATGTGACTTCTGAAAAAATGACAAAATAATTATATGAAATAGATTAGGAGAAACACGACGACACTAAGTATTAATAAATGAATATGCTTTACTATAATGAATCAGGTATAGAATAACATTAAATTAGTATTAATACCTACAAAAACTCGATAAATATCAATTTAGGACACCAAACACATATAGGAGTTTAGTTATCTAATTTATATTATATTGATGAATACTTTAATCATCTCAATAGGTGACTTTGATACCATAGAGGATCTTCCGGCGGAATATTACGATTAAGTCACAATGAGCAAGTGAGTAATTCGGTCATATTATACTATTTGTACTTGTAAATAGCTGAACATGTAATGCAAAGTTAGTATTAATAAAATGAATGTTGTGACGGAAATGTGTTGTGATCTGATTGTATGATTGTTAATCTACCATTGCAAAAGTGATAATACAGTGGTTTGATGATGTGAAGTAATATGATGATAATTGTGTGCAATGTATGATCACTATGAAATTGAATAAGAACTAATGACTTATTAAAATAATCTGGTCATGCATTGCATGTACTGCATTGTTGCATATATAAACGGGTGACAGCCTGCTACGTATTAATATTTCGGTTCTCTGTTAACGCTTGGTTTTTCTGATGTGTTAGTTCTTCCAAGGTTTTCTTTGTTTCGTTGGTTCTACAGGAATGAAGTGGTAATGAAGAACGCCGCCCATAGTATCACTTTGAAATGATTAATACTTAGGGAGTTTCTAAGGACAGATACAAGAAATGGTCAGTTAAAACTATTATATTTAAAGTGATATCCTTAAAACGAGAAATCATTGATTTTCCTGTAAACTTAGTCTCTCCTAGGCAGGTGGGTTATAAAGTAAATATTCTTCAACCCTAAAAAGAGGGCATAAATCTTTTTCCTATTTGGATTCTAGATCATCCAAGCTTGTATCTGAGCATGTGATTGAGTGATTGCAGTACATATGATTTGTTAATAACTTCTTTGATGTATAATATGTCTGGTTATTCACTAAGCCGTGGTTTCGCTCATACTTCAACAGTCTTTTCAGGTTCACACTTCGACCCTGGTTAGTTACTTCCAGGAGCATGGCTCCGGTAAGAGCTTAAGAGTTGGAAGTCTATGGTTTTACTCGGGATTAATGGTTATATTTTCCTAGAATAGAATAGCTAGTGCTATTTTATCAGTTATGAATTACAAGAAGACTACATGGTTTGTAATAATTCATGATACTTTATGAATAAGATAGCAGTTATTTACTAATTGATTTCTTACATGTATTTATAATTTCTTATCGAAGCAACTAAAAGATCCTGGTATTTTGGAAAACATGTCACTCTCTGAAGGTAATCTAGTGATAGTATTCAAGTTTGACTTATCTAATTCTACTAGAGTATCCTTGGGGCGTGACAACGGGCACACATTTTATACAAAGAGGGTTGTCCCGCATGTGTTTTGCTTTCAAATGTGAGCAACAATGTCACGCCCTGAGGGTACCCTAGTAGTAGCAGACAAGCCACACTTGAACACTATCATTAGATTACCTTCGAAAGGTGACATATTTTCAAACTACAGGATCCTTTAGTTGCTTCGTTAAGAAATGACAAATGCATATAAGACATAAATTAGTAAATAATTGTCATCACAAGTAATAGGTATCATAAAGATATTACAGACCATATATTCTTCTTAGAAAACTTCAAATACATAATAGATAATATGTAAACTAACTAATCCATACAAGGAACAATCGAAAACAGCTTATCCCGATTTGACCCATGTGCATCTAGCTCCTAAACTTTTACTGGGTCCATACTCCTAACGTAACTAGCCATGGTCGTAGAGTAAACCTAAAATGTCTTTAGAAGTGTGAGCGAAACCACGGGCTCAGTGAATAACCAGATGTATTACGCACCAAACAAGTTTATTAACAAATCATATGTAATGAAATCAATCAAACATATGCTCAAATACAAGCTTGGATTATCTAAAATCTAAACAGGAAAAAGATTTATGCCCTCTTTTTAGGTTGAAGAACAATTACTGTCACGTCCCAAGGGGTACCATAAACGTAACAATCCGCCACACTCAATATTAAAGCTTAAGTATGACAACCTTAGCTACTCCCAAAAGCTTTGATATTAAGTGTAAGGCATGATCTCACAATTTTAGAGGATCATACATGGAATTATGAAGCTTAAGAAGATAAAATAACATATTAAAAAAAGATGATTCATAATATTCGATTACTTATAACAATGATCTTTACAACTTAGGGACATTTCCCTTGATCACTAATCTATTACAAGAATATTTGTACATCATTACTAATACTAAACTTCATCTATAATTTCCTTTATCCAAAAAGAAATTACCTGACCGCAGGGTCCTCGTAGCCTCAACCATAAATAGGGGAACTACAAAAGATATCTATGGGGGTATAAGCTGACATGCTTAGTGAGAACTATTTCCATAAATAACTTCTTGTAACAAAATTTCAATCAAGTTGTTTAATCAAACAAATGGAATGCAACATACACATGGGCAAACAAGGCATATAGTTTTTCGAGAACTATATGTTGAATGGATTTGCGCCCTTCATTCGGGGTTTAGTAATACATAACCTCGAAACAAGTAGTTTTAGTTAAAAAGATTTATGCTTTCGGCCAATGTCGCCAAGCAGGAGAAATCTACTTGAATCGAGCCTTGCTTTCAGATCTTCCGCCAAGCATTTCTTTTTCCATAACACCGCCAAGCAATCGCTTTCGAACATTCCGCTAAGTGTTGCATATTGCAACAATCTACTGAACTCGGTCTCATATTGTTCGATTGTTCTTCCTTTTTGAGCAATTTGCAAGAAGTCCGCGCTATACCTTACTCGTAAACTTCCTGGGAAATAATTCTCCAAAAACTCATGTCTAAACATTTCCCAAGTGATTGGAGTCATTAGATCTCTTTTTTCTTGACTCCCACCATATCCTAGCGTTTAGACGAAGCATGAATGTTCCATACTTGATTTGCAAATGGGGCGGAACTTCTTATGCATCAAAGGACATCTCTATTTGAGTTAACCAATCTTCTGCCTCCCCTGGCTTGTTATAAGCTCCTTCAAATAAGCGGTTACTTTTGATGAAGTTAGGTAACATGTTCTTGTATGGTCTTGGCGGTGGAGATGGAGGTAGGGATGCACTTTGGCAACGCATGTTCCTATGCGCAGATGCCTCTGTGGCGGTGGGGTTGGTATAGGGGCTATCGCTGATGCTGTTGCAGGCATATTTTGCCTAATTTCTTCTAATACGTGGGTTAGGTGTCCTAATGTAGCGTGTAAGTCCCTTTGAGGTGCGGCGGTTCCTTCTTTGTTTACTCTTATTTTGGCTGTTTTAGACTTTTCTAAGTTAAGTTTGTAAAGTTTTGATAACTTAATTAAATTTTTTCCGGAAATTGGTGGGTATAACGAAAAATTAAATATGCATAAAAGCTAACAAAATTTAAATCAAAACAATTTCTGAAATCAAACTTAAAGCATTATAAAAATAAAGTTCATATGTGAAATCGGAAATAAGGCAAATCACAAAGAAAATTACATAGAGAATAACAAGCATTGTTCCGAGAATTAAAAGATAGACTAAGATCATGGATCTAGTCTATGACGACAAAATCTAAGCTAGACTGCTAGGGATGTGCTCCTTTCCTTCCCTCCTTTCTTCATTCTTCTGGCGCATCTCCCGGGTTGCTGCTGGATGATCCTGGGTTCCAGTCCCTCATGAATTGGCTGAAATATTTCCTCCTTTTCCGAGCTGCCTCTCTGGACCTTTTGTGTGCGTCGGTGGGCTCATCTCTAGTTGTCTCTGGTATTATGTCATGAATGGTTCTCCAAGTAACGGCTTCATCGGTCTCCATGCTATTGTTCTCATTGGGTGGAGCATTATCTGTACTCATAGCCGAGTTTGGTTCTTGCCTTCCCGGAGTCTGTCGTCCCATTAAGTAGCAGATAATCCTCTCCTCAGTGCTGTTACGTGGTTCTGTGTCTCCAACAGTGGTTTGGTTTCCTTCTTCCGGTCCTGCTTCATTTTCTTCCTCTGGGTCTCCTTCCGAGTCTTCACTCTCTTCATCTTCTTCCATAGGCTCTTCTCTTATTATTGATCCATCATCCCATAGGCGTAGGGGCTCGTTCCTCCTCAGTTGGATTCCCATAAAGGTAGGCGGCTCAGTGGGTACTTGGGTTGGTGTCGAAGTACTTCCTGGTATACTCCATGCCAATGGAAGATATCGTTGATGTCCGCCTTCATCCATTCAAGGTGATCCATCAAGTTGTCATGAGCGTAAACGAACATAGGTCCAATTTTCCTCCATGTCTGGAAATCTGGTGAAGTTCGTCCCCCGTCTTTCCTAAGAACGAATGTGGCTTCCTTCAACATAGGTCTATCTTCAGCAATGGCCGCAATACGTTCCACGGCGTATATCATTTCCAACTCGGTCAGTTTCTTTCCTATGGGATAGTTGTGAATGGTTTGTACCACTTCCCTCCATTCTGTTTGTATCATTCCTCTCTTCCATATCTGGAACATTTCTCGGACGGTCTTAGGTTGTCCTGCTAGGGCAAACTCTTCACATAGGACTCTAAGTCTCAGTCGATGGTCTTCTGAGGTTTCGAAGGGTCCTTTCCGGAAATTCTTGGCTTGGAGATGGGCCTCATCTATGGTGATCTACGTAAAAGAAGATATTAGAAGGCTTATTCTACCCATTCTATTTTGTCTAAGTTTTTCTTGTTTCTATCTAAGTCAATTCTTAAGTCCATTTCTATAAGTATGATTCCTAGGTTCTTATCCATGCTCTGATACCAACTTAAACTGTCACGCCCCAATGGGTACCTTAAACGTGGCAGTCCGCCACACTCAATATTAAAGCTTAAGTATGACAACCTTAGTCATTCCAAAAGCTTTTATATTAAGTAAGGCTTCTTTCACAATTTTAGAGGACCATATATGGAATTATGTAGCTTAAGGAGATATAAAAACATATCAAGAAAAGAAGAATCACAACAATTATTTGTCCCTGGCATAAATTTTACCAACTTAGGGACAGCTTACTAATCTATTATATACATATTAACATGCTAATGCTAAGCTACTCTTTATTCAGAATTCTAATATACAAGAGGGATTACCTGCCCACAGGGTCCACGTGGCCTTAACCATAGGTACGGGAACTGCAAAAGATAGCTATCGGGGTATAAGCTAATAAGCTTAGTGAGTAATTCCCAAAATTCATACTCGAAGTAGATTATCAATCAAGTTTATTATTCAAACGTATGAAATGCAACAACCACATGAGCATACAAGACATATGACTTTCCGGGAATCATATGTTGAATGAATTTACGCCCTTCATTCGGGGTTGGGTATTCAGGCCAATTACAGCCACCACTTTTAAAAACACTTTTATAGATCTTACCGGCTCCTATACGCCATCAAAATTTTGTAGTTATTACAGGCTCCTACTAGCCACGAAAAGATTTTGTAGTTATTACAGACTCCTACTAGCCACCAAAAACTTGTAGTTATTACAGGCTCCTACTAGCCATCAATTTAAGTAGTTCTTACCGGCTCCTACTCGCCACTTACATGATATACCGGTTATGTCTACCACCACTATTATACACTTGTCCCACCAATTGTATAGTAGCGAATGCAATGTGACTCAACATATGAAGTGCATGAAGAATCTCTTTAATTACAGTCTAGTAGTTACATTTAACTTCTTTCTAGTGATCAATCAATTTCAAACACTTCAAGATATTAATGCACATACAATCTTTATTACAAACAAATCGAGTTTCGATATACTTAGTATTCTTTCAACATATTATCATACACTTCCTTTTTTTTCTTAAGTTCTAGTGCAACTAATTTTACAAGCACAATCAAGAGTATGAAAAATAACGGGGAAATAACTCACGATGCCATTGCCGTCTATTCTCTAAGCGGATGAGTCGTTCACACACTCCACTAAATCGTAATAGTCCTCGGGGTGAAGAAATCCTTCCTCGGGATCACCTAACCAAAGAAAATACCCATAATGAGTTTTTCTTGAAGATTTTCTTGAATTTTGACAAAACAATGTCAAAGAACGTCAAAGTTCGTATAGAAGAATGTTCCAACTTAAAATGGCCATAACTTGGTCATTTTAACTCGGAATCGCGCATATAATATACCGATTTCTATCTACTCGAAAAGATCTACCCATTTCTAAAATTATTTCCCACAAAAAAGCCATATAGGCTTCGAAAAAGTGGCGACAAAATTCACCACGGATTTCCAAGTAAAAACAACTTTGGTTCAAGAAATCAAAATTTGTTTGATAAATACTTAGTTATCTATATAGTTGAAAAATTCTCTTTTTGTAACTATATAACTCATATTTAAGCATGCTCAAGTGTCTTGTTGTCCAAATTATTTTTCTTAAGTAAAACAATGTCGGTTTGAAGCTTTTCGGAAATTGTTTTTGTGAATTTCTTTGAAATGAATACCTTTTTTCTTTATTTTCTAAAAACGTTTTATGTTGGTTTTATTTTCTTTTTCTAAGTGACTTTTGAAAATAAAATTTTCTACTTTCTAAGTTACACTAATAATATTTTGAAGTTTTCTAGAAAATATTCTTTTTCATTTTCTTGTGTAAATTCCTTTGTTTACTTGTTTTGGCAAAAATCTTTACTTGATATTTCTCATTCTTTTTCTCATGTCTCCTATTTCAAAACAATTACCATGCATGAAAATTTGGTTTCCTTATAAAAACAAAGTGGAACAATTAAGGACTTTTTGTAGAAAAACTAATTTCTATAATCTTATTAATTTTTCTTGTAAAAAAGTGAAAATTTTATTCTTTTCAAACCATAAATTTTCTTTGCCTATTTGTTTGCAAAGGTCTTAAAAATTTCCTTAGTCTTCCATCTTATTTTCTTTCTTTATGAAAAGAACCATTTTTGTCAACAAAATATTTTCTTTTGAAAACAAGTAGAGTAACAAGATTTAAGTAGCTTTTTAAGTAAAATAGTTTCTAAATTCATAGTGAATTCTTTTTGTAACTTGAAAATGAATGAGTTTATTTTTGTTATCTTATATTTTATGTTTCACATAAACTTATTCCTAAGTGACAAAAAGCCTTTTTTATTTATTATCTTTAGAAAATAAACTTTTGGACAACAATCTAAATGAACATGATTATGAGAATAATAATAAACAAAATAACATAAAGCATAATAAAAAGTCAAGTATTGGAGTCTTAGCTTTTTCAAGGCTCCCGGGACTAAGAAATAAACTAGTCCCATAATGAAATAAAATGAAAGAAGAAAAGCTTGTTTTGACTTGATGAGGACAAGTCTAAGACTAGAGACTAGTCTTAAAAACAACTTGAAATAAATAAATTGCATTGAAGTAAATAAATTGCATGAAAGGTAAATAAATTGCAAGATTATGAGCTTATATGCTCTAATAGTATATATAGCTATATAGATATAGTAGATAGTTATGAACATAAAAGACATAAATGAACATAAGAGGATAAAAAATGAATATAAAGGAAACATGAACATAAAGGAATTATGATTATGAACAAAAACAAAGTATGAACCTATTGTTGCTTTCTTAACCTTCATGGTTTTAGAAAACATACACTAAGCTCATACTAAGTAGATGAACATGGAGACTTCTTGAAGAACTTTTACCTAAAGAGAATAAAGAGAACTTCTTGAAAGAACTTCTTGAGAGAAATTTGAGAGAAATTTTAGTAGAGTAACTTTAGAGAAGAAGAGGTGTGAAAGAAGTGAAGGTATGAGGGGGTATTTATAGGAAAATGTGGGAGATAAATTGTGTAAATTAAATAATTGAAAAATAAAATAAATAGAGGAAGAGTGAGAGGGGCCGGCGCTACATAAGGCATGGGGAAGACCAAAAATTTTTTTTTGTTATTTTGTTAAATAAAGTAAGAAATGAGAGATGTGAAATTGTATTGGAAATGAAAAAAAGTGTAAGAAATAGGTGTATAGTTGTAAGAATAGGTTGTAAGAAAAAGTAGAGATAGATGAATAGAGTAGAATAGTAATGAATAGTGTAATGTAAAGTAGATATGACAATTAAAGTACCGGTAGTAAGAAAATACGCGTATAATAGCTATATCTGTTATTTTTACTTACCGAAAAATTACGAAATTGATATTTTTGGAAAACTTATATTTTTACGAGTCTAACGGTGTATTCGGAATATTTTTACTATTCCGGGCTTCCGGACACGTTTTTCGAGAACTGGTCCGATCGGGTTCGAAGGACCCGAATTTTGCGAAACTAAAACTTTTATGAAACCTATGGTTATTACGAGCTATTCGAGCTAATTATCCCAACTTCGTTTTTCCGGGCCAAAGAAAACGGCAATGCCGGATTTAGTTGATACGGTAAACTAGGGTTTTGTTGACCTTTAGGGTTTCGTTTGACTTCCGGTTAGGGTTTTGTGCTAAACCGATTCCGAAAATTTAGGGGTTTATAGTGATTGATTGTCATAACCTAGTAGTGGAGTTTAGTCTACCATACGAGGACCACTTTATACATAAGCTATAAGTGCAAAGACATCTAGCTATACCTACATATGAGTTATGGGGAAGGTCAACTTTAGCAATGTCAGCTATAATGATAGAAAGTGAACAGAGGACAAACTTTACACTGATGCTGGTTGTATGTGAATACCTTGATGTTTTTTCCAAAAGATTTACTAGGTTTACCATAAGAAAGAGAAGTAAAGTTTTGTATTGATTTGGTGCCAGGTACTTTGCTTATATCTAAGATACCATATCGTATTGCTCCAATAGTACTTGCAAAGCTAAAAGTTTAGTTAGAAGATTTGCTCAAGAAGAAGTTTATTAGACCCAGTGTGTCACCTTAGGAGTTCCAATTCTATTCGTTAAGAAAAAGATGGCAGCATGAGGCTATGTATAGACTATAGAGAGCTAAATCAAGTGACTATCAAGAATAAATACCTTCTACTAAGGATAAATAATCTATTTGACAAGCTAGTAGGAGCAAAAGTATTTTCAAAGATTGATCTTAGATCAGGATATCACTAGCTATGGGTTAAAGCATAGGATACACAGAAGACAGCCTTTAGGACCATATATAGGCATTATGAGTTTGTGGTTATGCCATTTGGTCTTATAAATGCACCAGCCATCTTTATGGACCTTATAAATAGAGTCTTCATAGATTATTTTTATATGGATCTATTTGTATTAGTCTTTATAGATGATGTTTTGGTGTACTTTAAAACCAAGGAAGAACATGAAGGCATCTAAGGTTATTTCAGAACAAATTATAAGATGAGAAGTTGTATGCTAAGTTCACAAATTGTGAGTTCTAGCTAGAGTAAGTATCTTTATTAGGACACATTATTGATGGAAATGGAACAACAGTGGATCTTGAGAAAATAAAGGCAGTGGTAGAATGGCCAACTCCTAAAAGTGTGTTAAAAATTAGAAGTTTTCTAGGAATGGCAGGATGCTACAGAAGAATTGTAGAGGATTTTTCTAAGATTGCAAGTCCTTTAACCAAAGTGGCTTAGAAAAGGGATAAAGTATGTTTGGGATAAAGATTATGAGAACAACTTCCAACAATTGAAGGAAAAGCTAGTATCTGTACCACTGCTACCCTTACCAGTAAGTGGTGAGGAGTATGCTATATATAGTGATGCCTCTATACAAGGATTAGGTTGTGTATTGATGCAAGGAGGCAGGGTGATAGCATATGCATTTAGATAGTTGAAGCCTTATGAAAAGAATTACCCTACACATGATCTGGAATTGGTGGTAGTGATTCACGCCTTGAAGCTGTGGAGACACTATCTATATGGGGAGAAATGCAAAGTATATATGAAGCACAAAAGTTTGAAATACATCTTTACTCAGAGAGAGCTAAATATGAGATAGAGGAGATGGTTGGAGCTGATAAAAGACTATGATGAGGATAGTCAATACAATCCTGGAAAGGCAAAGGTAGTAGCAAGTGACTTGAGTAGAAAGCAAGTTGAGAATTTAGCAGCTTTGATCACTTCTAAATGTTGCCTGATAGATGATATGGGAAGCTTGAGTTAGAGATAGTGACCAGATAAGTAGGTGCAATACTCGCGAACTTGCAGATTCAACCTACTATTATAGAAATGATCAAAGCAGTACAAGTGGATGATCTAAGTATATAGGAGGTAAAGAAGAGAATGGAAGTAAGCAGAGCAGTTGAATTTCATCTTAATGGAGAAGGTGTTATGAGATATAAAGGAAGGTTATGTGTGTTAGAGCAAGGAGAGCTTAAGAAGGAGTTACTAAAAGAGGCTAATTATTATGGTTATTTTATCCATCTGGGAGGCAACGAGATGTATCATGATATGAAAAAAGTTATATTAGTGGAATAACATGAAGAAAGAGATTGTAGAGTATGTATCCAAGTGTTACATTTGTCAGTTGATCAATATTAAGTATAAGAGACAAGCAAGTAAATTGAAGCCTTTACTGATACCACAATGGAAATGGGAGCCCATAACCATGAATTTTGTTTTAGCTCTACCTAGAACTAGAGAAAGGCTTAACTCAGTATGGGTGATTGAAGATAAGCTTACCAAGGTAGCCTACTTTATATCGATTAAAACTGGGTATATAATAGAACAATTAGCAAAGCTGTACATCAAAGAGATAGTGAGGTTGCATGGAATACCAGTAACTATAGTGTCAGATAGAGATATCAGGTTTGCTAGGAGATTCTGGAAAAGCCTGCATAAAGCTTTGGGTACTAAAGTCATTTTTAGTACTGCCTATTATCCTCAGATAGATGGACGATTGAGCAGACTATCTAGATTCTGGAAGACATGTTGAGAGCATGTGCTTTAGATTTTAAAAATAGTTTGGATGAGCACTTGCCTTTGGTAGAGTTTGCATATAATAACAGTTATCAAGCAATGCTTGAGATGTCACCGTATGAAGTCTTGTATGGTAGAAAGTGTAGGTCAACAATTCATTGGCATGAAGTTGATGATAGATAGATGATGGGACCAAAGCTGGTACAAGATGCTATTGATAAGGTTAATTTGACCAGACAAAAGTTGCAAGCAGCTCAATACCATCATAAAAGTTATGCAGACAAGAGGAAGAGACCTTTGGAGTTTCGATTAGGAAAACATGTCCTGCTTAAGATTTCACTAAGCAAGGTTATTATCAAATTTGGTTTGAGAGGCAAGTTAAACCCTGGATATGTGGGACCCTTTGAAGTCTTAGAAGGATAGGCGACGTGGCTTATAGTTTAGCCTTATCACCTAGTTAAGATGAAGTACACAACAAGTTCCATGTATCTATGTTGAGAAAGTATGTGAAAAATCATGAGCAGATAGTAGCATTGGAACCATTGGAAGTGCAACCAAATCTTACCATAGTCAAAAAGCCAGTAAGAATTATTGACACCAAAGAGCAGATTATGAGAATGAGAATGATCAAACATGTAAAAGTACAATGAACTAATCAATCTATGTGAGAAGCTACTTGGGAGTTAGAAGAGGAGATGAGGACAAAGTATCTCGAGCTTTTCAATGATTTAGGTAACTTTCGAGGACGAAAGTTTTTTTTAGGAAGAAAGAGATGTAATATATAAATAAATAATTGATAACTGTCGAGCTCGAATTTTGCTCCCATTCTCCTAAATGTCCCGATCTATATCAAACCCGGCCCATTTGACACGGATCACTCGACAAGGAATCAGTAGGGTTTTGTAAAAAGCCCAGTTTCAAAAAATGGTTTGATTTAGAATCTCCATCGGCTAAAACCGAAAAAAAAAAAAAGTGAACCAGAAATCAAATGGGTGGTTTGGTTTCCAATTCGACTACTGATCCACGTGGAAAACAAAAATTGATGGATCCGATGGCTGTTATTTTAAAACCTAAACAATTATCTATGATTTTATGGGCTTTAGAAATTATGAAGATATAGGCCAAGAAGATTAATTTTTCGATTTTTCGATTTTCAATTTTTTTTTTTAATATTTTTTATTTTTTATTAAAAAATTTTATAATAATATATATGCATATATTTTTTTTTTGATGAATTCCTAAGAGTTTTTTTATTATTGTGACCGCTCCACATGTACCTATGTATCTGTCAGCAGAAGTCAGGTCCCCGTCGTTCGTTTTGATTTTTGTAAAATTTTTAGTCCGTTTGTTCTTTTTAATTGTGAAGATCTACCAAGTTTAAGTTATTTACTAGTTTGATTTTGATTTTGGAAATTCCTAAAGAGATCTAATTTTTGTGTTTTTGTTTTTGCAAAATTCCTAAAAGATACTAATTTTTGGAAAACCCCATTTATTTGTTTTTTGTATTTTTAGAAAATAACTAATGATATTATATACATATATATATATGTTAGATAGTGGAAAATTTTTATTTAATAATATATCCCAAATATGAGAGAAAGGCAAAATGGGTAAAAGTATTTTTTTTCTTTTTTTCAAGATATTTTCATTTTTTAATTTTGGATAATATGATATAACATGTAGAGGGATAAGATTGCAAAAGCAAATCATATATATACAAAGGACATATAAAAAATTCTAGACATAACTCCTATACTGTATACAGATCTATATTAACTTATATATAAGCACAAAGTCTCATTTAAACCATGTTATAGATCAAGTTCACATATAATTCCATGTTCTAATTATAATACATAACTTCATGCTCTATAGTTTGATATATTCAATATTCGCATCATTGTCCTAAACATGATATCATATGGATCAATACTACTAATTTATTCACATGTGACAATCTTAAAGTTGCAAATAATTTTATACCCTAAGGCCACTAAATCTAACAGATGCACCAAGAAATACTAATTTTATCAGCGTCATAAGCATATCATACTTATGCATCTATCATACGATATTAATATATATATATACTACTTGCCTCTATGCTATTTCTCTACCATTTCGTTTTTGGTTACATGCACATGAATATAATATAAAAGAATGAATGAATAAATAAACTAATAATATTAAAACCTTTGAAACTGGATTACGAATTTGATAGCTTTATACCTGAAAACAAAGCAAAATAACGAGCATAGTAACAACAACAACAACAACAACAACAACAACAACAACAACAACAATAATAATAATAATAATAATAATAAACAGAGGTATTAGGGCCCTCAGATGGTTGGATCAACACTAACGAATGTGGGTTCTGTGCGAGCACGGACTAGGACGAATCGAGTTGAACAAAAAATTCTCTGTCCTTCTCTCAAGTGTAGTAACATATCGAGGTTGTGGTTTTGGTCTAGAATGCCAGTCCTATTGGATGCGGGTTAGGTGATGGCGATGGTGCTGTTGTTTTCATTTAGCAGTAGTGAATGAATTTTAGATAGTTGTTTTGAGTTTAATTTTGGTTTGAAATGGTGTTTTGAAATTGTTTTCAAGTTATGATGACGGTTTGTGTTGTGCATGTGAGATGACTGTGTTGGTTTAGTTTTTGAGTTTTTGTTTTGGTGAATGATTTAGTTTTGGTTTTTCAATTATCGTAGCGGCATTGATGGTTTATGGGTTTGCTTTTTAGATTTGGTTTTGGTAAGGCATTTTGGTGGTTGTCGTGTTTAGGTTATTTAAGTTACTGGTCAACGTTGGCATGGGTGTTGTAGAGTTTTGATTTTGATTTGATGGTTATTATTTTGATTGTGGATGGTGGTGTTCTAGGTTGTTCTAGAGGTTGTGGGTTCGTGTTTTGTTCTGTTTGAGTTTCAATTTAGTGTTTAGGAGTTTCGATTTTCTTATGGCGGTCGTGATTTTGATTTTGGCTTTATTGATGTTTGGTGATTGTGTGCTATTTTGTAGGTGGAAGCTTTGGTAGGTTTGAGATAGAGGATGATGGTGATGTTGTTTTTTGGATTCGTTTTGGTGTTTTGAGGTATTCTTATAGGGATGTTAAGCGAGAGAGATTCAAGAGAAAAAGAGAGAGATCAAGAGAGATCTAGAGCTCAAGAGCGAGTGGGATTGTCGGGTTTGGTCAAGTATAAATTCTCTTCCTTACACACGTGAAGCTTCAAACCAGGCCTCTTTCCCTCGCTGTTAAGCACATAACCAATTGAGTTGTCCTATTTTTTGGATCATATGCTCACTGAAAATACATTCAACTTATAGAAGTCAGGTCTAATATGATCTAAACTAAAATGGACCGAAATTGGACATAGTCCAAGGTCTGATATGATATGTAAATCAAGCCTAAAGCATCATAAGACTAATATTAAGCCCAAAATAATTTCCTTTATATTTTTGTTCTTTCCATTTTTTCAATTTAATTTAAAAACCTATTTACTAAAAGATGGGGTTTTCTAATTTTTTAATTTTTATACTCTTTTTATTCTTTTTTGTTAATTTTTAATCATAACTAATATCTTTTATAATTTCAATAATTTTGATTTTTATTGTATTTTTTTAAAGAATTTTTAGGATTTTTTATTTTTTCTTTTTTCTTTTTAATTTTATAAGGGAGCAAAAATGGGATATCGATAATAATGAAGGGTAAAAGTGTCATTTGTTTATTTATAAAAGGGTTTTATGGTCCACCATAATTTGGATATATATATATATATATATATTATGTCAAATGGTAGACACGTGATTAAGGACAAAAAGATACAGTTGTACACCGCCTTGTAAACTGCCGGCCTTGGCATTTACTGAAATACCCCAAATCTTTACCTATATTAGAAATTGAGTTTAGATAGATTAAATGAATCAAATGAATTATAGGATTTAATTAGACAAGTTGATATAATTTAATTAGCTATTAATTGAGATTTGAGTTTCAAATTCCTTAAACATGTCATCAAAGTGTTTAGAGAATTCCTAAACCCTTGATTCTTAGCCTAAACACTAATTCCTAAATCTCAGTAAAATTTGAGTTCATTTGCTTATCTTAAAATATCAGTTCTTAAACCCGAACTCAAATTAAATATCTTTTATCCAAAATAAATTCCTAAATTAAGTTCTTATTTTAAGTCCTTAATTTCTAACCTATCGGTTCTAAAATTATCTTTTAAATACTTCTAGAACTATAGATATTGATCTGATAGTTCTAAAAATATATCCTATTTCTATTTTTCTCCAAATTTAACCTTATCCTTTCCCTTCCTTTTCTTTCTTTTTTGGCTGCCCTTTCTTCCCATTCATTTTTCGTTTTCTTTCTTCCTCCTCTCTTCTTCTTCCCTTTCTTTTTGCTTTCTCTAAAACTCAAATTCAAGTAGATAAATTAAGGATAGGAAACAAGATAGAAAGAGGAGATCAAGTAGAATTAGCTTCAACAGAAGAAGAAGAAGGAATTGCATGAGTAGGCCCAAAAAGCTAAGTTTTCGTTTTCTATTTCTCTTTGTTTTTACTTGTTATTTACATTTCTAATTGATGAATTGATGTTGAATTGAGTTGAGAAGTGTTGTTTGAGTTTGTATTTGTAAAGTTTATGGTTGATGGAGTTGGTTTATTGAGGAAGAAGATGAATAGTGAAATTGGGGTTTGAAGTTGTTTATGATGATTATAGTGATGTTTGATGGATTGAAGTGGGAGTTTGTGTTTATTATATTGTAGTAAGATCAAATAACAAGTTTTAAGAAGTTTGAAATGAATTTGGAGGAGTTTGAAACAATTGGAACAATGGTTTTTGCAAAATGAAAACAGGGGAAAATTTGACAGCAGCGTAATGCATGTACGCCGGCATTCAATGCTGCCGGTATTGAATCCTACGCTGCCGGCGTACATTGGAAATTTGGCGGTGTTGAAGAGTCCAACGGTGACCAGATCGCTCAACCCTTAACGCTGGCAAATTTTCAATTTACGCTGCCGGTGTTGAACACCGGCGTTCGTTTTGCAACTTTTCCCAGTTTCGTAGTCCTTTCGTATTTTAGCCATAACTTTTTCATCCGACCTCCGATTGAGGTGATTCAAGTTGCGTTGGAAAGATAAGAAAGAGATCTATAACTTCAGTATTTTGAGTTTTACAAATTTAAAACGTATCAGTGCTTAAATATTGAATCTTTCCAGCTGTTGTGTTTTCCTAAACAAAATAAAAACTTGTTTTAGATTTCTAAATGTTATTGTTAAGTGTAAATGGATCTTTTTGACCTAAAATGAGATAGATAAATAATATTTGATGTGTTAAGTGAATTAATTCATGTAATTAAACATGAGTTAAGTAGATTTATAGATTTAACAAATAATTAGATTAAATCTAGAACTTAGTTATAAAATGAACTTAGTTAACAAACCTAGGTTCAACTTGACTAAATGAACTTGAATGAACTAAAATGGATTAGATTGTTTAAATTTGATGAATTTAGATAGGTTTAAGCTAACTTGGGATTAAGTGACTAGATCTTAGATATATAATGAATTAGTAATTAATCTAAGTCCAACTTGGCTTAATGAACTTCACTAAGCTAAAAATGAATTAGATTGATATAGTTTAATCACCTTGACTTTGTAAATGAATCAAATGACTAATTCTAAAAAATTTGGCTAAGGTTAAGCTGAAATGGGTTAATAGCTAATAATTAGCTTACGTGAATGAGTTAGGATGACCCTTGAATAATATGGAGAATATGTTGTTTCAAATGTGTGTTTACTTGGAAAATGAATGCTTTTGGTTTATGAATTCTTTGTTAATGCTTTTGTAATAAAACACTATAAATAAAGAGAAAAGAAATTCTTTGACAGACAAAGAAGAACTGTCCATATTTTGGCGGGGCGATCTTCGCAGCCATAGTGGGGTTCCACATTAGTGTCTGCTCAAATAGGATCTTAATAAAATTTGGTATAGATGACATAGTAATTGATTAGATTGAGCTAGTTTAATTGATTGGTTTTTTAATTGTTTTGTAAGGAGTTGGTGGATCTTTTACAAAAGGAAATAAACTCATTTGAGTTTCTGTCAAGTAGTGGACATCGTCATTGGGTTCATGTTTTTCTTACAGGCGATCTTATATAAGGTACGCAGTAACTTGCGTGTTGAATGCTAGGATAGGCATCCTAAACTGATTAAGACTTAAACTCAGCTTAATAATTGATGAGTGTTGATTGTGCTTTAAGTCGTTGAATCCGGTCCGAGGAGCGACAACTTGTCATGATGCAATGACAATGTTAGAATAAACGCTTAGGCCACTTATCATGATGCAATGATTTGGCTCGGCGGATTGTCATGATGCAATGACAATAGTTTAATAGGCGCTTAGGCCAATAGTCATGATGCAATGATTAGGCTCGGCGGGTAATCGATAAGGAATGTGGTAACTACGTAACGTTTACTTATTCTTGAGAGGAAGTAATATGATTTAATTCAATGTTTATGGAAGCATGTGAATTAAATTATATTATGGATTAAGTTAAGTGAAGTTAAGTAGCGACTATGAGTCCTGGATGAGATTACTATTTCTTTTTCAGTGTAACGTTATCTAGGAGATATAAGTATTCGGGCTGCTTATATCAACCCCCTGAGCGTCGTGAGCGTTACTCAGGATCCCCAGATTCCCATGGCTTGTTCCGGAGTGTGAGTGCTCCATTGTGGATTTGTTTATTTTAATGAAAAGATAATAACTTATGGATTGATGCATTGCATTTAGTTAAGCTCGTGTGCCACTTCGTGTGTGATTGTATTACTGTGTACTGGGCTTCGGCTCATTCTTGTTGTTTCTAAATTTTTTTACAGATATTGTTGTTATTGATGATGTTGATGAAGTTGATGATGATGAGTTCTTGTTGATGGTGATGGTGATGATGATTGATGTGATGATGTCATCCCGGGTTTTGGGCGATTCTGAAGATATGGGAGAATGAGTGAAGTGTGATAGGATCGAGCTATTACTTGTATTTTGTTTCTTCTTTGCTTTGTTTTATGAAGACTGGATTTATTTATAAATTGTATTTCCTTTTAAGGGTTTTTAATGCCCAATTGATTGTAAATGATTATCTACCCCTAAGAGTAAATCATAAAGTGTTTTTATAAAGTCAGTTTCTTAGAAAACTGATTTTCTCTATAGGGAGTAGAAGTTTATAAGTTGTTTTATAAGATTTGATTTTCCGCTGCCAAATCCAGTTATTTGGAATGCTAACTAAATGATTTCATAATCTAAAACTGGTTTAGCAATGCTCAACATAAATAAGTTCTTTAAAGACAACCTTACGTATAATTCATAAGAGTTATACGTGGTTGGGACTTGGTGTGCTAAATTTGAGAATTGAGCATGTCGGGTCTTTACATTTACGCCACTAGCCTTAAAGCTTACGCTGCCAGCCATCTTCACCTCAGATTCGTCTAATGAGTTTTAAGCCACTAGCGTAAATTATAGGTCGCTAGCTTTCTTTCCTATGCTGCCAGCCTTCATACACGAAATTTTAAAGGTTATCCATATTCTATACATAGCCCTAGCCTTATTTCTCCTTCTCCAAAACCTCTCTCAAGCTTTTAGAAAACCTTAGGAGATCTATCAAGCTATGATCTTGCTTCAAGGAGGACCAATATTCAAGAACTATGTAAGATTGATCCTTTTCAATCCTTTGGTGATCTAAAAGAGTCATCTTTTTTTAATGTTCTTATTGTTATTTAAGGGAATCAAATTCTTGGAGAAAGTTTGAAGAAAAAAAATTTTGGTGGTTGAAGATTCTGTGTTTTTACAATTAAAGGAGGAAGGTGTGTATAAACTTGGGGTTTGTAGCTCTTTTTAGTTTAAGGTTTAGATGATGATAGGAGTATGTTTATCTCGTGAAAATGGGTCTGAAATGACTTTCTTTATGTGACCAGATGATTTTGGTGCTAGATTTTCTGGTTCCATATATTGTTTCGGGTATGACCTTACATTACTTGTTGTCTATGGTTATAGGCTTAATATTTGTACATTGACATAATACTATCTGACTTTAATTGAATTTACTACTCGTCTTTGCTTGGGTCTAGTAGACTGGGAGTACCGTGTTACTAGGACAGTACCTTAATGATCTATGTGTAGCATTTTTCCGAGTGGAGTTGTGCACAGAGATGATTTCGGTAGTTTAGGAGTGGTACGAGAACGATACTAAGGTATGTGAGGGGTACCCAATACTAATATATATGTATCAAAGTATTTTGTATATAAAATTGCTTTCATGGAGTCAGAAGTTACTCTAGGTCTAGCATTAGTTGTAAATAGTTCTAAACTGTGTTGTTTGCTTGGCCAATCAAAGACAATAACATGTGGTTGTTGCATATGTTATTAGGTTGTATGTGAAATTTGTATGATGCTTGTTCATGCATGTAGACACCCAATTTTTGCTCAATTTAAGGCTCAAATTTATGATAAAAATTAGTATTATGTCGAGCTCACAAAAAAAAAATAAAAAATAGAAAAAATCAAAAAAATAAGGAAAAATAGCACAAAAAATCAAAAACAACAAAAATAAGATAAGATATAGAAGTAATAAGAAAAAATAAAAAAAAATGAGAGAAAAATGAGAGTAGTAAAGAAAAGTAAATTTTAAAAAAAATTATTATTATTCTTTTTTTTTAAATTATTCAAGCTTGATATAATACATATTTTTGTTATAAATTGTTTTTAAAGTTAATTAAACAAATTTTCAAAAATTATTTTGTTTAATTAAAATAGAATTTTCAAGAGCCTTAAATATTAATTTTGCTGGACCCAATCAGGCACAGGCCAATGGCCTAACGATTAAGACCACTGACTCATATGACTAAACCAGCCACAGGACCTGGGTTCGATTACATGAAGAGGTAAATTATTCTTTTTTTTTCCACATGCTCTTATTGGCTGGATGAGGTAAGCGCACATGTCAACGGTGGGTAGGTGAGTGGTAGGTGAACGGTAGGTGAATGGTAGGTGAGTGGTAGGTGAGTAGTAGGTGAATGGTGGGTGAGTGGTAGGTGAGTGGTAGGTGAATGGTAGATGAGTGGTAGGTGAACGGGTTGAGCATCTATAAATACCCGGCACGTAATAAGAATAAGGACAGAGAAGAAAAACACAAAACAGAGAGAGAAAAAAAGAAGAAGTGGAGAATCACAAAAAAAAAAGGATAACATAGAGAGAAAAATTCCATATAAATATCGCAGCAAAATCACTCCAAAAAGTTGGAATCAAACAGATTCCTGGGAGAAGAAAGCAAATTGATTATTAGTCTCAGTCTACCCGCGCAATTAACGGTCAACGGTCAACAATCAACGGTCAACGGTCCACATCCAGATTAGATCCACTTTAATCCAACGGCTCAGGTGAGTCTGTATATTTTATTATATATTTAATATATTTAAATTACGAAAATTAGGAAAAAATAGAAAAAATGCAATAAAAATTCATAAAAAATTCAGAAAATCTAGAAAAATTAGAATAATTATTTTTGTGTAAATTTATATGTTTTAGCAATTTGTGATATTTTTGAATATCTTGTGAATATGTATATGTACATAGTTTGTTTTAGAAATATATATTTGATGCATGAGATATAATTTTAATGTGTTGTATTTGTAATATAACTTTGATGTGATGAATTTTGAATATGTTTTAGATATATGTGATATTAATTGAAAATAATAAAAATGATAAAAAATGAAAAAATGAGTTTTCTAAAACAAAATTGTTTTTGTTTTCAAAAAATACTTTGGTTTTAAAAAAAATGAGCAAATGAATGAAATAAATGAAAAGGAAAAGATTTTTGTGGAATGAAAGAAAATTTTTTTTTTCATGAAATTGAATGAAATTTTTCAATCTAAATTATTTTCATATAGCATTAAATTAGCTATGAAAATAATAATCAAAGTTTTCAATCAAATTATTTTCATATAGCATTAAATTAGCTATGGAAATAAACAAAGTTTTTCATCCAAATTATTTTCATAAATTTGCTATGAAAATAAATCATTAAAGTTTCAATCAAATTATTTTCATAAATTTGCTATGGAAATAATAAAGTTTTCAATCAAATTATTTTCATAAATTTGCTATGAAAATAATCAAAGTTTTCATCAAATTATTTTCATAAATTTGCTATGAAAATAATCAAGTTTTCATCAAATTGTTTTCAAAATTTGTTATGAAAATAATAATAAAGTTTTCATCAAATTATTTTCATAAATTTTCTATGAAAATAATCAAGTTTTCATCAAATTATTTTCATAAATTTGCTATGAAAATAATCAAAGTTTTCATCAAATTATTTTCATAAATTAGCTATGAAAATAGTCATCCAAAAGTTTTCAATCAAAATATTTTCATATAGCATTAAATCAGCTATGAAAATATTCAATCAAGTTTAATAAAAATTGATTTTTCATGTAGCACTAAATTAGCCATGAATTATCATAAAATGATTTTTAAGAAAAATGATTTTGGACTTAGAAAAATTGCATTTTCATGAAATGAAAATCAATTAATTAGATCATAGGATTATTAAAAAATGGTTTCATAAAAATTCGAAACTTAATGAATTTAAAGTGAAAAGAGTTCAAAAATTAAAATTGATCAACAAACTAAGGTTCTTTTCAAAAGAACTACGTTTTGTCTGATCTCGATTAGCGAGTACGTAGGCACCTGGGGCGACAATAAAAAATAAGAAAATATTTTTGTTTATCACTTTGATTATTTCTATGAAATTTTTAGCAAAAATAAAAAAATAAAAAGAAAACAAAAAAAAATGTGACTTGAAAATGAGTTTTTGAGCATGAAAAGGATAAATTATAAATTTAAAATTTCAAAAGTGATAACCAATTTGGTTTTAATAGGTTAGCCCCCGAATCTATGATATCTTGTTTTTTTTTTAAAGTTTGATTTTTAAAATCAAATTTTTTCGCAGACTGGTAGCTAGGTTAGGATCAACCGACCCATTGATCCTAGCTTTTATTGATTTATATCGGGTGGCGACTCTAAATCATTTTCAAAAATGAAAATTTCTTTTAACCCCTAATCGAGGATTCATGTTAAATGGGTTCGGGTTTAATGTGAATCAAGTTAGGAGAAATGAACCAGATAGTCGAAAAATCCAGGCTCGACAATGCACATGTGTTTGTGGTTTCGCATATTGGGCATTTGTGCTCACTCTTTTATTTTTTAGGAACAAGTGATGATCCCGTAGTGTTCGATCTATTTGGATATGATATTTATGTGACTACGGGGAGAACGATCGTAGAGCCGACATTTCTACTAATTTTTCGATATTTTGGATTTAAGAAAACCAAAGTTGAAGATTGTAATCAAATTTTAAATGGTTTTATGATTCTGAATTTTTAGAAGATCTTTTTATATGATGTTTTCAGTTTAATAAAAGTGTGTTTTTTGGTTATGCCAACTATGTTGTTTAGAAGTTCTATTATTGCATAGAATTTTAAAAAGATACCCTTGTATGTGAGATACTGATGTTATATAGTTTATCTTTGTGGATCAGTGGAATAACAGCCTTAGCATGTCCACATCTAGTTGGGACACGTGGTGGGCTAATAATGCTTTAAGCTTAGGGCGTTACATCGTCTCTATAACTCTCTCTTTGAGCTACCCTCTATTTCTCTTACACATACACACATTTCTTTATACTTGGTTTAGGTAAACATTCTCAAACACTCTCTTATATTATGTGTACGATTATATGTACGTGTCTTTATACAATTTCCATGAAGATTTGCCCATGATGCATAATGTTAGGGAATGGAAATGCAAGATATCACACTTGATTTATGTTATATTTATGGTTATGTTCATCCTTTACTTTATGTATACTAATCTAACTATGTTGTTTTAATTTCAAGGTCTTGGAGAGCATTGTTCTAAATCTAAGACTCCCATTTTCTTTTATGTTGTTCTATATTTCATATTTATGTTATTTTAGTCAAGAGATCATTTTATCTCTTCATGCATACAATATGCTCATGGTAATTTATTAATGATTATATTATAGTTTTTGAACTTTTTAGTGCCATGATGGTAAAAAGTCTCTAAAATGAAAGTAAAGAAAAGGTGATGATAGTAACCCATCATAATGCTCATTAAATGTTTTGGAGGGCCTAGCATAAGATGAAAAGTTCGAGTTGCTTTGAACCTTTCCATTGTGACAATTCTTTATTATGTAAAACATTTTCAAAAATATGATTTTGATACGTGGAAAATCATTTTTAGTAAAAGAAAGTGATCAAACAAAACAAAATTTTACACTACATTTTCTCAAGAATATTGAAAATTTTGATAAATGAGTGAAGGTGTGAAACTTAGAATTTTCTTTCAAAATAAATACATGAATCCAATGTTTTTAAAACATTTCCCAATTTTCCTAGAAATGCCGACATCTCAAGGTGTGGAAACCTCATTTTTCTACTTGATTTACTTTTTTAGAAAGGGGTTATAATGTTAATCACACAAAAAGATATTGATACTCTTTCTAGTTACTTTGATTTGTTTTACTTTACTTTAAACTACTCTCAAGGAGATTATTTAGTGACATCACTAACCATGAGTATTCAATAATTTATTTTTCATATTTTATCAATGTTTGCATATGGGAATAAGAATAAGCATACTAGGGAATACTATATAGAGTGTAAACATTAGAAAAACACCAAAACGAAACTAAAACATGTAGTGGAGTAATTTGACCTCTACTGAATGAGGCCTTAATGATCTCATATGTCCAACATAACCTTAAAAATAGATAGAACATTCAAAATAGATAGAAGAAAACTACTCATATGTGAAAATCAGAGTTAAAATGACCAAGTTATGGCTGTTTTAAGGTTTAAATTAATCAGGAAGCATAGCGAAAATAACATTATTAGAAATTGAAGTTTAGAAGGAGTTTAGAATAACAGACTTATTAAGGGTTTTCCCTTTATTCATGTGACAAGGAAGACAACTCCAGCTTCCCTGAGGATTATTTTGACTAAAGAAGTGCTTCAATGGCTGAGTGAATTATCTCTTACATATTCTTGTTACGTACTTGTACATAGTGGCACTAGAATTCTAGGTGCAAGATAAAAATGGATATGAATGGGGATTCATTGGATATATATGTGTATATATGAATGTGTGACAACAAATGCTCAACATATTGAAACAAATGAATGGTTGTTTAAGTGATTGTTGTTGTTGTTATTAATTGCCTTATGTGTATGTGGTAATTGTTTGATCACCCTTAATATTACTTAAAGTATATTCGGCTTGATAGAATAAACTAAACATGCATAGCATCTATCGAGTCACATTTATAGAAGCCTACTACTTCTACATGAAGGACCAGAAGAGATTGCAAACTGTACACAATGCGCACATGTATGAACCCTACTCTAGTATGGTGTGCTAAAAACATTCAGGAATATAGCCTCATGGAGCCGCATCGGCATCATTTGCTATGGGCAACTACCTAGGGACTAGTAGTAAGGTCATGGAGACCTTTTGATCAATTCTCAACCCTTGTCAAGGAGGGCGTAAATCCATTCTATGTATGGTTTTTGAGTGACCATATATATTTGGTTATCTTACGTGATTGATACATTAGCATACAAACTTGCTTGTTTATGATTGATGAATATGTATGAAGAGATTTTCTCACTAAGCTGTGGTTAGCTTACCCCATTATAGATTTTTTTTTTTGACACAAAAATACCTATGGCTATATTCAAGGAATAACTTACCTGAGTACCGACTTTTGGAATCATGGAGGTTTTGAAAGAGATCAATGAATTCTTGGATACTTTATTTCCTTGAAGTTTGTTTATTGTAATTTTGGAGACATTTTATGTTTTGTAGATCTTGGTGACTGTAATACTTATGACCTTGTGGATTTTAGTCGGGAATGCCCTAAGTTGATGTAACCTATGCATGATTATCTATCTTATATTTAGTTCTCTTGCATGATAAATTGTTATCATCATGAATTGCGCTTACTCCTCCAGTGTTCCCTTTGCTGTGAAGATACCTTGTGATAGTATGTGAAACATAACCTTAAAAGGGGAGTTATTCTTAGGTTTCTATGTTATGTACGGTGGCTGTCACATATAGGGACCTTCTGGGATGAGGGTTCTTGTTGTATTAGAGTAGCAAGATTAGGGAAATAGATGAAAACATACTATAAGGATAAAAATAATAGAATTTGACCTCAGAAGTAAGTAGTAGATAGTAAATGACCTTTAAGTTAATTTAGGCACCAATCTTGTCTTTTATGAACCATAAGATCTAACTTTTGATGTTTTGTGATTAGATCAACTTTATTGAAGTACGAAAGAAGGAGAATAATTTTAACTTAAGATTTGTGGAGACTCTTAGTGAATAAAGGCAAAGGTTGAGGATTTTTTGTGATGAGTTTGCATTGTTATGTCACCCTTAGACTATAAAAGAAGTTATGGGATTATGGAGATGGGGACTCAAAGATATGACATGGGAGGAACATATAGAAAACATGAGGTTCGACCCGATAAGTGGAGATCGATAGACTAATGTGGAAATAGTGTACGTAATAGAAAAGTTAGCAATATACCCAAACAGTCTTTAGGAAATGATCTCCGTAGTCAAGAATGAGGAACAGCCTGACCCTCTAAACTTTTGAACATGGAGAAATTTAGAACTCTTGTATGTTTACATCGAAGATCACCTATTGGACCATAGTAATTAGCTTAAGGAAGTCCACGAAGAATAGTTCTTTTGATACACTGCTTATTGTAACCTTATACTACCACTCATAGAGTTTTAACAAGAATGACATCAACATGTGATTGAGTGGGATGAAGATCCACAAGAAGAGGTGCATGAAGAAGAAATGAAAGAGGTAGAGGAAGATATAGAAGAAGAAGAAAACCTAGATGGGGATCTAGAGGAAGATTTGAAGGAAGACCCTATCGAAGACCTCGAAGGCCCTATTAGCACCCATAACTAAATCACTTGAGTGAAAAATATTGGTACAAAAATCTGTATAAACTACTCGAAGAGCTCAACATCATGATCAGATAGCCAAAAGAGCTCAAAAAGGATTGCCAGCACTAGAAGAGGATGAAGAAATAGCACATGAGTCAGAGCTAAGCCAAAAGAACAATAGAAAGAAGTTGACAGTTCGACAACATCTATAGGCTTTTATGAAGAATGAAAAGAGACATCATGGTTTGAGCAATTTGACCCACCAAGATCACTTACCCTATCCTTAAAGGCTAGTAATATGTGAACATAGAAGAACATTAATAAGTGTTGTTATGATTAGTGCCTTTTGATGAAAATGTATTGTTGTTTTGTTGACTACTTTGTTATAGTTTATGTAGTACGAGGAAGAGAAGTGTTAGTTATGGAACTTGATAGTTAGGAGCTTGTTAGAATGAAGCTATAAGCATGCATTAGTATCTTTTCTTTTTTCACATGTAATGGCGAATTGATAAAATTCCTTCTACTAACTATGATGTATTTGCTTTAATGAAATGAACTTCCTTATAGTTTCAACAATTTCCTACATTTTCTATATATCTCTTGTACATGTTTTCATTGTTGTAAAACTTTTTGAATGCTTAAACCTAGCAAAACAAGGATCTAACACAATCTTAATAAAAACAGTCGCACTCAAAGAAGCCATAACAAAGAGCATTGTCATTCTAAGATGCTCTCAATTGAGCCCCAAAACTCAGAAGTGCCTCAACCGCAAAATTCACAAGGAGAAGTCCAAATTGCCATAGGATAACTTACATATATGTTAGGCACATTTATACAATAAACCTATATATGCCTACATAAGCATTGATGCCAACCCAAATTGCATAAGAAGAAAACACTAGAAGTACAATCCCTACTTGTTACACAAGTCTCAGCTACACCACTACCACCACCGCCAACTCTTAGACCATACCAAAGCAATTTACTAGATTTCATCAAGAGTAACCGCTATTTTAATGGAGCTTTTCGAGAAGTTGGATGAGGTTAAAGACTGGTTGGCCAAAATCGAGTGATCCTTTGTTGCTTTAAGGTGCCCCATCATCTCAGGATCGATCATGCACTTACATGCTAAGGTTTAATACAATAATTTAGTGGGAATCGAAAATTCATGAGCTACCACCACCAGTTATATAGGAGATGTTAAGACACGAGGTTTTAGGAAACTACTTGCCAGAAGCCTCTATGTTTGCTATAGTACAGACTTTCTACAAATCTCACAAAGAAGTAGGAGCATTGAACAATATGAGACCGAGTTTAGTAGACTATTGTAGTATATGCTTGAGTTGTACAAGCATAGAAAGGAGTTAAAAAGGAAAGTGTTTGTTAGTGGCCTAGATGAAGAACTTCGTACGTGATTGGAAAAGTTTGATATTTGGAGTTTCCATGAGTTGGTGGAAAGAGTTTGGATAGTGGAAAGCTCTAAGAAGAAAAGAAATAGCCTATAGAGCAAATGGTTATGGTTTTTGGCAAGAGGACTTTTGAAGGAGAACTTCAAGTTTAAGAAGTTCAAAGCCTCATGTAGTTTGAATAGCGATGGGAAGAAGAATGCATCAAGGATAGACGTTAGATGCTGGAAATGTAAAGAAAACACTACACAAAGCATGTCCGCAATCACAATACAAGTGTTACTTTTATGGAGACCCTTCACGTATGATCACTAGCCATCCTAAGAAGGCTACTACCATACGTTATGTTTGCAAACAACTAGGATGCTCCACTAGTAAGTGTTTAAAGAGGCAAAATGCACTAGCAAAGATTGCATCAACCTAGAGGAGTTAATTCTAGGAAAAATGACAAGGCAATGAGAATGGAAATCATTCAGGAGCCTTGTTGCAAAGGAATGGATGTCTATAATATGAAAGGTATCTGGATATGTGAGGAAGCTAAAGATGAAGAAGTTGAGTTCATAGCCATGGAAGGTGAAGATAGCTATGATTACGAACTAATGACAAATTAATGGTACATTTTAGTTCTCACTTTTTTTCTTTTAATGTTTTGATCAGTATAGTAATGTAAAAGAAAACAATACTTATACATACTATTGATAATTTGAAAGATAAATGTGAAGTGATAAGTAGGAAGCTTAAAATAGATGGGTAAAATTAAAGTTGTATAAGTATTAATCAGTATCCGTTTACCCAAGGAACCATTAGTATAGCAAGTCACCCTGCCTACACCTTCTTCGATATGAGAGTCACTCACTTGTTTATCACCATCACTATGGCTAGGAAGATGGGACTATCGATAACCACTGCTACTTCTAGCTTTAAAGTGAAAACCCCCATAGGTAGTATAGTGATGATAAAAGAAGCGATAAGAAGTTATCCCTTAGAAATACAAGGATGCCAGAGTGTGAATGACTTCATCATGTTTATATGGTTAAGTATTAAGTGATGATGAGAATGAGTTGGATGACCTTGACAAAAGCTGTTGTGGATTATTGAGGAAAGAAAGTGACCTTCACAGATATAAGAGGAAAGTTAGTGACTTTATAGGAGAATCGATGGTATCGAAGATAGAGGAGCTATGTTCTTTTAAGTTAGCTACCAATGAGGACACATCGGTGAAAGAAGTGAGTCACTTCTAGGCCATAGAAGATGAAGGTGAGAAACCAAAGTTGGAAGAAATCCCAGTAGTGAATGAATTTCTAGATGTTTTTCCTGATGAGTTATCCAATTTACCTCTAAAGCAAAAGATCGACTTTGGGATTGACTTGACGCCTGGAACGAAGCTAATATTTAAAGCCCCATATCAATGTCCCTAATTAAGCTATAGGAGTTAAAGAAATAGTTACAAGAATTATTGGATCAAGGTTTTATGAGGCTAAGTGTGTCACATTAGGGAGCACTAGTTTTGCTTGTGAAAAAGAAAGACGGATCTATGAGGTTGTGCATCGATTATTGAGATCTCAACAAATTGACTATAAAGAATAAGTATCCCCTTCCACGGATCAATGACTTGTTCGATCAACTGTGAGGAGCTAGTGTGTTTTCACACATTGACTTGAGATCAGGATATCACCAGCTTAGAATAAGACCAAAAGATGTACATAAAACAGTGTTTAGGACGCAATATGGATACTAAGAGTTTTTTATGATGCCGTTAGTTTAACAAATGCACCAGCTGGGTTTATGGACTCAATGAATCTCATGTATATAAACCCTATTAGATAAGTGTGTTACTGTTTTCATTGACAATGTCTTGATATACTCCAGGAATCATGAGCAACATAAAGATCATCTAAGGATGGCCTTACAAATTTTACATGAGCATAAAGTTATATGCAAACTTGTCAAAATGTGACTTTTAGTTAAGGAGATATCGTTTCTTGGATATGTGGTATCTAGGCAAGCAATATCAATTGATCCTGAAAAAGGTCAAAGGCGTAATGGAATAATAGCAACCTAAAATTATGATGGAAATAAGAAGTTTCCTTGGATTGATTGATTATTACCAAAAGTTTGTTAAGAAGTTTTCTACAATAGCCAAGTTGCTCACTTAGTTGACAAAGAAGAATGAAACGTTTGAATGGATGGACAGGAGAGAGCAAAGTTTCCAAGAGTTGAAGCAAATGTTAGTTTCTACTCCTATGCTTGTCCTACCAAACCTTGATAAGTTGTATATCGTACATAGTGATGCATCGATGAATGATTTAGGATGTGTTTTGATGTAAGGTGGGAAGGTAATCAAACATGCTTCATGACAGTTGAGACCATATAAACAGATTTTCCCTACACATGACTTGGAGGTCGTTGCAATAGTGTTTGCTTTGAAGCTTTGGAAACACTATCTCTATGGATAATGATACGAGATATATATAGATCATAAGAGTCTCAAATACTTGTTCACGTAGAAGGAGCTGAACAAGAGACAAAGGAGATGGTTAGACTTGATCAAGGATTATGATTTAGGAATCAACTACTATCTTGGAAAAGTGAATGTAGTCGTCGATGCTTTAAGTGGCAAGAATCATGCCAAAGGTGTTGCCTTGCTCACCAAGCAGAAGGAGTTAATGAAGGAGTTTGAGAGGTTGAACATCGAGTTTACAAATAAAGATGTGGAAATGGAATTTTCCAACTTAATTGTGGAACCCACCCTAGTGGAACGAATCAAGGAAGCCTAATGTTATGATGAAGTGTTATAGAAAGTTAAAAAGAAAGTGCAAGGAAGGAAATATACAAACTGTATGGTAGATAAAGAGGATGTAGTGCGAATGAAAGGAAGATGACATTGAGCTATGAAAGGAAATTATGAGTGAAGCTCGTAACTCTGATTATATTATGCATCCTAGAGGAGCCAAGATGTATCAAGACCCCATGAGCCACTACTTGTGGAGTGGTACGAAGAAAGATATAGCTAACTACGTGATGAACTATTCAGTATGTCGACAAGTGAAGGTTAAGAATCAAGGATTGGGAGGACTACTAAAGCCGTTACCCATACTTGAGTGGAAATGGGAGCAAATCACCATGGATTTCCATTCCTTAGCATTTGCATCATAGGGATTTATATGGAAAGCATTGAAGACACTCATATATACACATATCACATAATGTAACATATAGAAAGGGTTTAGTGTTTACCTAAATAAGAGATGGAAGAAGAAAATTTGAGAGAGCACACTAGGGGGTGGGGTACTTATGGCAAGGAAAGAGTGGGAGAGATTGAGAGAAAATTTTGAGAGAGTTTTATTAAGAAATGCAATAAATGTGTGAAAAAGAGAGGGAAGTGTGTGGTATTTTTAGAGGAAAAATAGAAGGAATCAAAGATGTAAAAATAAATGAAATAGAAAAGAAAATAAAGAGAAGAGGGAGGGAAGAGGCATTGGCCATGCTTGGGAGGAGAAAGGGAGAGAAAAATTAATAAAATTTGATTAAGAAAAGTAAAAAGTAAGTAAAGTATAGTAAAAAGGTGTATTGGTAAAGTAAATGTAAGAAATAGGTGTGTAAGTTATAAGAGATAGGTATAAGAAAAAAAATAGAGTAGAGTGAATACTAAATAAGACAATTAAATTACTAGTAGAGATAAGAATACGCGTATAAACACTATATGTGACATTTTTATGACCAGATAAATTGTATATGATATTTTATGAATTTCTTAATATATTAATAGTTTAGATTGTTTGTCGGAATATTTTGCTTCGTTTGCATGTTGGTGTCCTGATTTAGAAACTGTTCCATGTGAATTCAAAATGATTAAAATTTTTTCGAATCTGATCATTTTAGGACTTATACTGTATATTCAAATTCAATTCATAATTTGAGTTTACTTTATTTTTCTAATTTATTTAATATTTTAGGTGTCTAACTGGTTATAGGCTTTCTAGGACTTAATTGTTGACCTAGTTTGACTTTAACTTCCCGATTTCAATTTTGGCTCTAAGATTTACTTATAAAACTACCGTAAAATCTAGGGGTTTACAGTCACGTTTAGGGTACCCTCAAAAGTGTGACAATCTATAATGTTGTTGTAACTAGCAAAATAAAATCACTAAAAATTAATGGTCAATCAAAGACATTTTAGCTTTAAGAACTTCTTTTCATCATGTGCTCTTTTCTTCCTTGAAGTTTTCAGATGAGTTAACACAGATGTTATGCTCTGCTTAAGCTAAGTAAGGAATGAATTAAACTTAGAGGGTCTTTAAACCAAGATCCCCTCTTAATCATCATTTGTATGTACATTAGATTTTTGTTTTTGAAACTTTTGGATCTTGGAATAAAATATTATTGTAAAAAAAAAAGTACCCCTTCTATATTTTATTCTTTCTCTTTTCCTTAATCCCACTAGGTTATTACACTAATTCTTTACTTATTTCTCATTAATATTTATCTCACTTTTCTTTTGTCTTTATTCCTTTCTTTCTTTGTTTTTTTTTTAAGATATCATTAATATCCATTTTAGACTTACTTACCCCATTACTCAATATACAGCAAGTAAGTTTTTGGCAAGTTATCTGCCAAATCATACTCAACATATTAGATGGCTCCATTTCTTTTGCAAATAAAGCATATTTTAATATATAAAGGCTAAAGCACATAAAAGGCAAACATGAGAAACAAATGATATTATTATTTTCATTTCTCTAGGTTCCATTCGCTCTATAAAAGGACTAAAGTTTTCACGATTAAAAAAGAATAAACTATGAATTTAGCAAAAGTTTCAATTCCTATAACTATAGAGTTTATGATTTTCATTGATTAGACCAACTTTAATGGTCTTGCTTGGCGTGTTGTAATCCCCTAGATTTTATGCTACGGTTTATGCATAAATCCTAAATCGAAAGTCAACCGGAAATCCTAAGGTAAACAAATATACATCAAACCCTAGTAGATTAGATCTGAAAATCCCATACTCTTAACCCCAAAACAACGAAATCAAAATAGTAGTGGATAATAGCCCGTAATAATATAAGGAGGCATAAAAATATTAGATTTGATAATTTTTTGTATCTTTCGGATCCGAACGAGATCAGTTTTCGAAAACGCTGCCCTAGACGGCAAAAGTATTTCGATATTACCAATAAACTCGTAAAAATACAAGGATTTCAAAAATATCAGTTTTATAATTTCTTGGTATCTAAAAATAACAGATATAGCTTAATTACGCTGTTGAGCATGGATTTTGATTTCCGGTTCAATTTCCTTTAATCCGATTTACATCAAACCCAAACCCATTTGACATAAATCCTCGACTAAGAATTAAAGAAAATATCAATTTTGAAAATTATTTTGGGATCGCTACCTGACTAGAGTCAAGAAAAAAAAAAAAAAAGAAAACCAAGATCAATGGGTAGGTTAATCTCGGTTATGCTACTGATCCGCAAAAAAATCGTTTTTAAAAAAAACGAAAACCAAAAATTAACTTGAGTCCAAGGGCTAACCTATTAAAACCTAAACGGTTACCACTTATAGCTTTCCAATTAAAATTGCTTTTTTTCATGTCCTAAGTCCAAATTATAAAATATTTATGAGGGTATAATTAACTAATCCTATAGCTAATATTTACAAATATGTACAAATTTACTAATTTAATCAACTAATCAATTGCCATCAACAATCATATATAATCTAAGAACTCAATATAGTCAAATTAATCAAATCCTATCAAATTCTATCAATATTCACATATCCTAAACTAAACTAAGAGAATTAATAAAATCAAATCAAATAAATTCACAAAAATATTTTTTTTTACATATTTTGAGTTGCCCATTTAGGTACCTATATACTCGTTAATCAGAATCAGACAATACGTAGTTCTTTAATGAAAACTTTAATTTGTTGATCAATTTAGAGTTTTTAATTCTTTTCGCTTTAAATTTGTTAAATTTTGATAGTTTTGACAATATTAGCTTTTTGATTATCTGGATCCTAAAATTTATCAATTTAAGTTCTTGCTATCTCTTGCTATTTCATAAAAATCAAATTTTTTTCTAAGTGACAAAACTCTTTAAGGAAACATAGCATATCAATCCACATGTTATCATTAATTAAATTATCACAAGAAATCAAATTTCACATATACAGGAGAAAAAAAAAGTTATTACAAACATATAAAAGATAAAATATTTATAATATCAAATGGTATATCGTGGGCATCATGGTTATGATGTAATAACTTATTATTTGAATATATCATGGCAAATGTTCAATCTATGTCATTAAAGTATTAAAAAAAAACTAAATTTATTAGTCAAGAGATTATAGTGAAAGTTAAAATCAAAGTGCTATGATAATATTAATAAATCAAATTTATGAAAATCGATTGGCAAAGCCATAATAAATCTTGCCAAGATAAAAATTAATTTAGGAATTTTAATATCAATTTTATACAATATAAACCTAAGAATTTAATCCATAAACAATATTACAAAGCAATCTGTAAATTCCCGAAAATTTTTTATCCAAATTAAAGACCTAAACCCTAATCGGAAGTCAAACGGATTCTTAGGTCAAACAAAACCCTAGTTTACCGTAACCGTTTAACTCCGGCATTGCCGTTTTCTCAAGCCATAGAAAACGAAGTTGGAAAAATTAGCTCGAATAGTTCGTAATAACCATAGGTTTTATAAAAGTTTCAGTTTCGCAAAATTCGGATGTCCTTCAAACCCGAATGGACACAGTTCTTGAAAAATGAGTCCGGAAGCCCGGAATAGGAAAAATATTCCGAATATACCGTTAGACTCGTAAAAATATAAGATTTCCAAAAATATCAATTTCGTAATTTTTCGGTAGCTAAAAATATCAGATATCGCTTTTATACGCGTATTTTCTTACTACCGGTATTTAATTGTCATGTCTACTTTTACATTACACTATTTTCTACTATTCTACACTATTCACCTATCTCTACTTTTTCTTACAACCTACTCTTACAAACCATACACCTATTTCTTACATTTTTCATTTCCAATACAACTTCACATCTTTCATTTCTTACTTTTAATTAATCAAAAGGCAAAAAAATTAATTTTTCCTCTCCCCAAAATGCCAAAATGGCGCCGGTCCTCTCTCTCCATACATCAATTTAATTTGTTTTTCATTATTTAATTAACACAAATTATCTCCCACATTTTCCTATAAAATACCCCTCATACCTTCACTTCTTTCACACTTCTTCTCTAAAGTCACTATACTAAATCTCTCCCAAATTTTTCAAGAGTTCTTCCAAGAAGTCCTCCTAGTTTTAGCTTCTTTAGGTAAGAAATTTCTCAAGATTTCTTCATGTTCATTTACTTTTATGAGCTTAGTGTGTGTTTTCTAAAACCATGAAGGATAAGAAAGCAACATTAGGTTCATGCTTTGTTTTTGTTCATAATCAAAATTCCTCTATGATCATTATGCTTCCTTTATGTTCTTTACTATTAATATTCTATATAGCTATATATATTATTTAGAGCATATAAGCTCATTGTCTTACAATTTATTTATCTTTCATGCAATTTATTTACTTCATTTCAAGTTATTAATTTCAAGTTGATTTTAAGACTAGTCATTTAGTCTTAGACTTGTCATCAAGTCAAAACAATTCTTTTCTTTTTCGGGACTAGTCTTTTCTTAGTCCCGGGGTACCTTGATGAAGCTAAGGTCCCAATACTTGATTTACTTTATTATTTACTTAAGCTTTCAAGTTATTATGTTCCTTTTTTTTCTATAGTTATGATTCATATTCATGCGTGAACATAATGTTTTTGTCTCAAAAAAAATAGAGAAGGAAGTGTCTTTCTAAAACTAAGGGTTCTTGTTAAATGGAAATAGGAAATGGATTTCCTAAGAACTCATGAACATACTTGGAAAATGATTTTTCTTACATAAACAAAAGGGTTTTATGAAAACTCACCTTTCATCAAGAAATACTCTTTTGGAACCATTACAAGAAATAAAAATGTCATTTTATTACTTTTTGAATCCAAGTTTTGAAAATAAAACCACACCTTAGGAGTTTAAAGAAATTACGAGAAATTAAATTTAGAAAAAAGAGAACATTCATCTTCATAAACTCAAGATCTTTCAAAAGTAGAATAAATATTCAATAGAATCTCAAAGTTCAAAATCTTTTAAAACCTTACTTTTTATAAGTTGAGACAACTTCATTTACTTCATACATTTGTTATGAGTCATTACACATATATACCTTTCAAAAGTTTACAAAATAATTGAAATAGTTATCTTTTCAAAATGAGCTTTGTTTACAAAAAGGAAAACAAGTGTTTGCAAATTCGTGGAAAATCTGATCGCTACCTTTTCGAAACCCAAATGACTTAGTTTTATGGAAATAAGCTTAGAAATGCATAGATCTTTTCGAGTAGGTAGAAAACGATATATAATACGCGAAATTCCGAGTTAAAATGAGCAAGTTATGGCCATTTTAAGTTGGAATTTCCCCTTACACGATTTTACTACGATTTTAAGAAAAGATTAGAATCTTCAAGGATAGAATTTTATGAAATACTCATTTTGGGTATTCTTCTTGATTAGAAAATCACGAGGAGGATTGTTCGTATCCCGAGGACTACTATGATTAAGTGGAATTTCCGAACGACCCATCCAATTCAAGAACAGTGTCATCATGGCCGAGTGAGTTACTTCCCGTTAATTTTCTCATACTCTTGATTGTGCTTGTAAAGTTAGTTGCACTAGAATCTAAGTCAAAAATCAAAATGAAGTGTATGAAAATATGTTGAAGGGATACTAAGTATATCGAAACTCAATTTGTTTGTAATAAAGTTGTATGTGCATTAATATCTTGAATTGTTTGAAATTGGTTGATCACTTGAAAGAAGCTAAATGTAACTACTAGACTTTAATTAAAGAAACTATTCATGCACTTCATATGTGAGTCACATTGCATTCACTACTATACAATTGGTGGGACAAGTGTATAATAGTGGTGGTAGACATAACCGGTATATCATGTAAGTGGCGAGTAGGAGCCGGTAAGAACTACTTAAATTGATGGCTAGAAGGAGCCTGTAATAACTATAAGTTTTTGATGGCTAATAGGAGCCTGTAATAACTACAAGTTTTTGATGGCGTATAGGAGCCGGTAAGATCTATAAAATTATTTTTAAAAGTTGTGGCTGTAATTGGCCTTAATACCCAACCCCGAATGAAGGGCGTAAATTCATTCAACATATGATTCCCGGAAAGTCATATGTCTTGTATGCTCACGTGGATGTTGCATTTCATATGGTTGAATAATAAACTTGATTGATAATTTCCTTTGAGTATGAATTTTTGGGATTTACTCACTAAGCCCATAAGCTTACACCCCTATAGGTATTTGTATTCCCAGGAACACCTATTTTTGTGCCCAAGGCCATCCCGTATTCATATACGTTTTATGTTGAAGCTTTTGGAGGAAATCTACTCGAAGACTTAGATTAGAATTCCTTTGAAATCTTTAAGGTAGTATTTTGGATGTTATGAAGTTTATCTTGATCCTTGGAATTAGCGGGGTATGCCCCTAAGAAATTTTTAACGACCTTTGGTTATTTATGATATGATATACTTTATTTCTGAATTCTTGTATGTTTATCTTTACTTGCTTAAACTTTGCTTCCCAAAAGTGTCTCCTATTACCGTGTTAGACGCCTTACATATAATACTAAGGCTTTCGCATGACTAAGGTAGCCATTCTTAAGCCTTGATATTATTTGTGATGGACTGCCACGTTTAGGTACCCTTCGGGGCGTGACACAATCACTTAAAAAGACATATAATTAACCTCATGTTTTTGAATGCCTAAACAACTAATAATATGTAATATTATTATGTCAGAATCTATTCTTGTTTATTATTTTTCATTGTTCCAATGCTACCTAATTCATTAACTTAATATTATATTACTAGTATGCTTTATTAAGTAAAAAAAGGCTTAACCTAAGATTGAACGCGCGCAAGGGAATTGATAGTCGGAGCTCTAGCTGATCGACTTGAGACAGACAAATGTGGAATTGTGTTGGGTGATCATGGGTGATGTGGTGGCTGAATACCGGGGTTTTGAAGCCCCCGATCTGCTAAACATTCCGGTAGCTTCCAATTGCTCCGATTTTAATTTTTTTTTATGAAGAATTTAAAATTAGAATATTGAAACCTAAATTTGAGAACACCAAGATGAAATCAAAAATTGAGAATAAGATCAAAAGTATTGGGAGAGAGCAGGCCTTTTTTTTTTTTTTTAAACAGAAGATGGGGAGACTATTTATATGTTTTAATTCAGCTCAAAACTTTCTTAAACAATCGATTGAGAATCTAGGGTTCTAAAACATGGTTTTCACAAATTCGAAAAAAATCAGAGCCAAAACTATTGTAACTTTTCATTTAAATGTCCTGTCAGATATGTCTTACCCATATTATAACGATCTAAATCTTCAATCTTGCCTAAAAAACGAATCTCACACGTTTTTGAGGAAACTAACAAAAACACGTTTTTCCCAATTTTCAAGCCCGAATTTGAAACAGTTATTGTTGATGAAAACGCGCAATCTACATGCCAAATTAAATTACTCCATACCTAGTTTCCATATATGTAAGCCCCGGAAAATTTCAGTAAATAATTCCAAGATGAACTTTGAAAATAAACCCTAAAAATCACTCCAAATTAAAATCGAACTTCGAACGAGTCCTAATATATAAAACGAAAGCAAGAATTCATTAGTCTTGAGAAAATCTAAAAATAAAATAAGGACTACAAAAGTCCTTAAGTCCAAAAAACCATGACGTAAGATAAACTGCTTACCTAATCTATAATTCATAAAAAATCGGGACAAAAATAAAACACAGTGATAATTTGCTAAAAAGTAAGTTAATCTGTAACACGACAATTTGAAGGATCAGGAAATCACCAAAGGCCAATTTCATAATTAGGCTTTAGCACGATTAAGAAAACTTTATCTGCCAATAATAAAATATAGACTTTGGAAATTCCCCAAACGACCAGACTAATAATCCTAAGAGACGGAAATCACAATAAAGCCCTAACGATCAAATCAAACTCCCAAGAATCATAGAACAAGTTAGAAATTGAAATCTCATAATCTTAAGAAGGAAGAATTCAAGAAACAAAATAACAAATTAGATAATCCTTAAAGTTAACCAATTGTTCATAAAACCTTAAATCGAAGCAAAAATAAATTCGAAAACAAAACACTATGAAGATCCTTTTTCAAAGCAAATTATAAAAATCAAGATTTCCCCAAAATCATTCCAAAAATCGATATTTGACTCAAACTCAAGAAAATCATATCTGGTAACCATCACCGATATAACTCCGGATATAATAATTCAATTCAAGATTTCTGAAAGCAATAAGAGATATTGAATGCTTATAAAAATAAAATTTAAAATAAATTTCTCAAACTAAATACGTTGTATAAACAGAAAATCTCAGTTTCCAAATTGGCAAAGGTCTAAACCGGAAAATCATCCGGAATCCCTAACCGGAATACAATAGTGTAAGTCCGACAATCTAGCGCCCCTAACTCTAGAGGCCGAAAGATAGTTTAAATATGTAGAATAGCTTGTAGTAATATAAGTTTATTTAAAAACATAAGATTGGTAAATTTTTTACCTATTTTGAACCCGTTCGGATACAGACTTTGAAAAGCATATCCCGGGGCTCAAGATATCAAAAATATACCATTAGTACCGTTAGACTCGTAATTCCACGAGATTTCTAAATATATCAGTTATATAATTTTTCGGGTTATAAAAGTTACAGTTATAACCTTTTTATCGTATTTTCATTTCTACCGGTAATTGATTGTCTTTTGCACTATTCATTTTATTTCATTACACAATTTTATTATTAGTATTATTTTTTTTTTATATACCCTGGGTTTCCTAGTAATCAAGTAAACTTCGAAAACCAGAAAATGAAACCCTAAATTAGTTTAGCTCAAGCTTTGTGAAAAAGACTTAGAAACCCAAATTCCGGCTTTTCCACGGTTTCCAAATAAGAAACTTTTATAAGCAAAATTAATTTTGGATATAGTTCTTGATTATATTTCAAACCAAGAAAAGATCAGATTTTTGGAAAATTTCAATTCCGGGTCATCCCGAGACCCTTTATAGAAAAGCGTGCCTCGGAACTAGAATTTCAAAACTTTCTTTATGAATACTCATTTGAATTGAAATAAAATAAGGATTTCAAAAATATATTTTTCATAATTTTCCGGCTTACGAAAAATACAGTTATACCCTTTTTATTCGTATTTCTTTACTACCAGAAAATCAAATTGTCTTGTCAACTATTCACTACTATTCAAAAAGTACCACCTATACTACCTAGTCTACCTATTAGCACACTCTACCATTTCAAACCCTTACCATCACTCAATCACTCTCTTCTCCATAATTACTTTGTCCCTTCAACTTCACTTCAATTTGACAAATGGTACAATTCAAATCAAAGCCAAATCAAAAGAAAAAATCAAACTTTCTTTTCCCTCTCCCTCATGAATAGTAACCAGCGTGAATAGTCCCCCCCCCCCCCCCCCCCTCCATGATCCAATTTACAATTTTTCTTTCTCCATTTAACTAATTCCACATATATAAGCTATGTTTTCTCTCTCTTCCTTCATTCACTCATTTTACAAACTTCACAAAGTGGAAAAAAGCTCTCAAAACCTCTCCTTTTCCCCTCTTTGGCCGAAAGTTTCCAAGCCCCCCCCACACACACACAACTTCCATTTCCTCTTCACATCTTCTATTTTATTTCAAGTAAGTAAGCTTTTACTCCTTTCCACTCATAGATCTTGTTATGGCTAAGTGATTCTTGGACATTTCCAACCAAAGGACCCCATGAGCTTTTGCTAGGGACAAGGAAAGTCAAAACAAGAATACCGAACCATTACAAGTAGATCTAATCTTTAAAGGAGCTTTCATACAAAAGCTTTATGTTTATCCATCAAAAAGTATTTTAAACAAAAGATCTTTTATAAAAATATAGTTTTTATGTTTTCAAAACTCATTTAAGCATTTGATAAAGTAGATCCATCATTTTACTCATATCATGTAGGCATTTAAGATCTCATCTTTATTTTGTGTTTATGTGCATTAATAGTCTTTAATGCTTTTGTCTTTAGTAAATCACCTTCCTAGTATGTAGATCTATGGTTAGATAAGTTAATAAAGTCAAAAAGGAAAACACTTTTCAAAATATGAACTTGTGTAAATTCGGATGACTTTGAAACCTAGGTTAAAAACACTTTTATCAACTTCTAAACATGTATTTTACAAGAGAAATGAAGCCTATGGGTAATAGATAATGTTTGGTAGTATTTTTCATGAGTCTAAATGAGATTTTTCTAAAGAAAATGTTGGAAACAAGAAATGAAGTCCAATAGAAGTTTTGAACTAAAAGTCATATAGAAAATTCGTAATAATGGATGTAGGGTTAGAAAACACTATTTTTCCAACTTCAAAAATGATATTTTCTTAAATAAATGAAGTCCTTAGGATATAGGTATAATAAATACTTAAAGTTTTAGTATAAAATATATTTTTCCTAAAGGAATCAACTTGAAAATGGACTTTTGTAAATTCGGATTTTTGGAAACCCCATAGTAAAAGACCCACTTAAAAGTTTATAAATGTGATTTTATTAAAGAAATAAAGGCCTTAGGATATAACTAATATAAGGGTCAAAATTTCTTTAAACAAAGTAGAGTTTTTCTAAAGAAAATCCTTGTAAATGTAGTGTGGTCAAGTGTAGTAAATTCACTTACTAAACATTGGTATGAAATGGTTTCTAAGAAAAGTTTATTTAAATTCTTTAAATAAAAGTATAAGAACATAGACTCATTAAGTTCACATCATGACATTCATGATAGGGAAAATCATTACCATTGCATTTAGTTTCATTTTACTTAGGAATCTCAAGTGCATTCATGAAAACCGCATTTTTGGAATTATACCGCTGTACAGATCTGATCCCTCATTCCGAGGCTTAGATATTTTCAAAACTTGATTTAAACTTCGTATTTAGAAAGCTCTTCCGAAGTAGATAGAAATCGATATAAAATTTGCGAGATTCCGAGTTAAAATGACCAAGTTATGGCCGTTTTAAGTTGGAATTCCCGCTTAGGACGCGAATTACGAATTTGATAAGTTCGTATGAAGTCGTTGGATTAGTTTGAGTTGAAATACTGATTAGAGTATTTCTTCCTTTTTAGGTTATCCCGAGTTCGACGATTCCCTACCACCGGATTATTATTACTAGAAGACCGGTGATCCAATGGCTGAGTGAGTTTTCTCCTTGTTTTGTTACCTTGATTGTGCTTGTAATTAGTCGCATTAGAATTTTAGGAACAAGATAAAAATCGATATGAATGGGGATGGGATATATGATGAGACTGTGATGAATGTATGCCAAGGAATACTAAAGCATATCGAAACCACGATTTGATTGGATAACTGCACGGTTCATATTATTTATGTGTATGATATTGCCTGGTCACTCTAAAGAATGTATAAATATTTTGACCTAAGCAAAAAGTAAATTGATCATGCATCGCATCAGACATATTGCATTTGGTAGCGTGCTACTCCTACGCAGGTCGATCGGTATGGTCCGAGGACTCGTTTGAGTAATGAGACCCGGTATCAGAGCTCATTCTAGGGTACTAAGGCGCATGTGGATGCATCCTTGTATGAGCCTAGCCGAGTCGAGTGCTAAGAGCCAGGGCTTGGGGACTAGCAGCGGTCGTGTAGACTCAATACCATTCCTAACCCAAGATACGGAGGGCGTAAATCCGTTCTGTGTGTGGGTTCCGGTTACCCATGCATAATTGCTTGCTCACGTGTTTGTTCATGCATAGCATATGATTGATTAATAACTTGTTTGTTATGGTACGGAATTAAGGGAATTCTCACTAAGCTAGTGTAGCTTATACCCCAATAGTTGTTTAAATGAGCAGGTTATTCCAAGAATGCTAAGTGGGGACCGAGATGGTTGAAGTCGAGAATGACTTCGGGATTCCGGCAAGATATAAGAATGCTTGAAGTTTTTGGCTAAGCTTTACGATTTGCCTTGTAATAGTTTCATGTGGTGAAGTCTTGGGATGAATGTAATTGAAGTTTGATGAACTGTATTTTGAAGTATAGTGTTTTGTGTTTGGAGTATAGTGGATTGTATTTCCTTTACTTTGTTACTCAATTGTATCAACATAAAATGTATCATTCCGATTTGTCTCCTTTATGTGTTAGACGCCTTATACATAATATGAAAGCCTTCGCGTGACTGAGGTGGTCATTCTTAGGTTTTAATATTGTGTACGGCGGACTGCCACGTTTAGGGTACCCTTCGGGGCGTGACAATATATGTATTCGATTCGTGGGAATCGGGTTTGGAAATAGGCTGAAAATGGGCCCAAAAGAGGGCCTATCGGGCTGCCAAGGTTAAAGATGAACAGTACTTATTTATACTTATTATATATGTATATAGATTACATCCATTATATTATTTCCCTTAATTTGATTTATTTTCCTAATTCATTTCTAATCCTAATGCTTATAATTGCAAATATTCCTTTAATTTAGCCATATATATATACTAATATTAACATCTAATTATCAATAATTTGACAAAAATAAATTGTCAAAATGAGGTGCTACATATGCGTATTATCATTACTACCAGTATTAAATTGTCTTATCTACTACTTATACTATTTTACACTATTCATTACTATTCACATATCTCTACTTTTCTACATCTATTCTTAAACTATACCATACATATTTCTACTTTTTACTTTTCACATACATCTTCATTCACATAAACCTTACAACTTATTACTTTTAATTAACAAAAGCGTAAAACAAAACAAAACTCATCCCCTGTCTCTCCTCTATGATTTCACACCGGCCATGCTGCACAAACATACATTTTTTTTTCTTTTTTCAATTTATTTAATTCACACAATTTTAATCCAAAAATTCTATAAATAACCCTCTCTCCCTCCATTTTTTCTTCACACATTCAACTACCAGACTAAAACTCTTTCAAAATCACCCCTCAAATTCTCTCTCAAAACCGTCTCTTTCCTTTTCCTCTACTACCCATTTTTTCTACATACTTTCTACACACAAACACTATCCAAACTTTTCCTACACTACTACTTCCATGTTATCTCTTTAGGAAAATGTTCTTACCTATATCCTTCTACCATGTCATATAATTTAACATGACCATGGTGTATGTTTCTTAAGCATTCAAATGTTATGGAAGCAACTTTCACGCCCCAAAGGATACCCTAAACGTGGCAATCCGCCACATACGGTATTAAAACTTAAGAATGACTTCTCAAAATCATGCGAAAGTTTTCAACACCATATGTACGGCGTCTATCACAATAATAGGAGACACTGGTGGGATGTATAGTTTGAGATAGTATATACAACATACAAGAATCTAAATAATCATCCAATTTATCATTAAGAGAATATAATCTGTACATTATCTTAGGGGTTTTTCCCCCATAATTCTCCAAACAATCATAATATCAATTTAATCTTTCTCACAACAAAATAATATTAACACCATAAGACATTGAATGATAATTAACCTAAGATCTTCAAAAGATTTCCAGAAGCTCCTTAAATCATAATTCCACCCGAGTATATACAGTCCTTGTTTATGAAAGATATTGGTCCTATACAATAAAGGTCTATTGGAGTATAAGCATAACTAGCTTAGTGAGAATATTCCTGAATCAACGTACTTATATAAATAATTTTCAAACAAGTTATTAGACAAGCATATGAATGCATCAAACAAGTGATCAAGCAATACATATGATCTACCGGAAATCATATGTTTGAATGGATTTACCCCTCCATTCAGGGTTACGTGTTCCAGGCTCTTTAAAATCCAACTCATGTAGTTTATTTCAGGCTCCTAATCTCCTATCTTGCAGATTTCTGGCTACTGCACACCCAGCTACTATACTCTTGTCCCATCAAGAATAGTAGCTCATGCAATGAGACTAACTACGTGATATGCATGAATCAATTAATATAATTTATAGTATATGTTTAAAGTAATTTAAAGGTGATCACAGAATTTTGCACACACTCCAACAGAATAATAGTAAAATATAAGTTAATTAACAACGATTCTTGCCTCGGTATGCTTAACATTCTTTCAACCAATATTATCATACATAATTCATTTTCATCTTTTACTACTTCTAGTGCCTCTAGCTACAAGCACAACCAAGTACGAAAAAGGTAGGAAATAAATTCACTTGGCTATGAGGATTTATCTTTCTTATGGATGAGTCAATCGATAAATCCACTAATCAAAATAATCCTCCAGGCATGAATACTCCTCTTCGGGATCACCTAATCAAGAAGAATACCCATAATGAGTATTTCTTATTGATTCTATGGTACTTATCAAAAACTATGTCATAAGATCGTTAAAATTCATATAGAAGGAAATTCTAATTTAAAATGGCCATAACTTCGTTATTTTAACTCAGAATTGCGCAAACAATATACCGTTTTCTACCTACTCGAAAAGATATATCAATTTCTAAGGTTATTTATATTAAATTAGGTCATTTGGGTTACAAAACAAAGGCAATTAGATATATTACGAAAATTCCCTTCCTTTGAAAATAAATTTCAAACTTCAAATTATCCAAAAATCATTTGATAAATACTCAGTTATCTATATAGTTGAAAAATTCCTTTACATACATATATAACTGATATTTCATTCATGATTCAAGTGTTTGTTGTCCAAATTAAAATTCTTTAGTAAAAAAAATGTCTTTTGAAAGTTTAGAAAGAAAAAAAAAAAAGAACAAAGTTACAAAAATTCCTTTTGTAAATTATTTGAAAATGAAACTTTGATTCTTTTGTTTTCAAGGAGTATTTTATGTTTAACTGACCGTTTTCCTAAAATGAATTTCTATATTTCTCCTTTTGAAATATTTAACACTGGTTTCATTTTTACTATTAATTCCCTATGTTTTTTTTATATTATTATTGTTATTTTGATAGTTTTAAACCTTGATTCAAAAACTTATATCTCCTTTGGTTGTTTATGGGATTTTCCTTTATATTGTGTTTATAAGAAAGACCCTCTTTTTTTTATAACAAATAATTATCAACATTAAATTTAGAAAATAACAATAATACTAATATAGTTATTGTTTTAGAAAAGGCTTTTCAAAGTAATGGTGGTTCAAAATTATAGTAAGTTCTTTCTAAAGCTTGAGAAAAATGGATTTCTTTAATTCAAAAATTCTAAGTTTCATTTAAGACTTTTCCTAAGTGACAAAAATTTATTTGCAAAAAGTGTAGTTTAAACTTTATGGTTTAGACAACAACCTTTAGCTTGAATGAATATGAGGATAGTGGCAAGCAAAAATATTAGATAACATCAAAATAATAAGTAAGATAACAATAATAAAAGGTAAGTATTGAGAGTCTTAGCTTTTAAATCAAGGCTCCCGAGACTTTAAGTATTCCAATCCCATGAATAATTAGAGAAACAAAAATGAAAACAAGTATTGGGAGTCTTAGACTATATCAAGGCTCCCGAGACTTGATATACAACCAGTCTCTTATGGACTTGATATATAACCAGTCCAAGTCTAGCTAGGGACTAGACTTATCTTTTGATACAAAAATAAAAGAACAAGTAAATAAAAGTTAGATTAGTTAGTAATAAAAACATAAATAATATTTGGGTTAATAAGCTTTATGCTCTTATAAGTATAGATATTAAGATAGAAGTTAGATTAGATGATAACAAGAAGCAACATAAACAAGACATTGATAAGATTCATAAATTTGGCATGATATTGGTTTGGATCAATCATGAACTTCAAAGTTTGAAAGCAAAATAGAAAGGTCTTTGATGAAAGAAAAGGCATGAAACCATAACTAGAGACATAAACATAGAAAATTAGATTAGATGAAAGCATGGAACATGATAAACAAGATATTAGCAAAACTACACACTTGACATGATAAAAATTCGTGCTAATAGAAGCTTCAAAGTTTTGGGCATGATAAAGTGATATTTTGTGAGAAAAGAAGCTTGAAATCATCCCTACAATTACTAGGATAAGATAAGAAGTGAATATACCTTGAAAAATAAAGCAAAATAGGAGTTTTTTATGAAGAATAATGGGTGAACAGTACCAGCCCGAATTTCACACCCAGCAGGAGGAAAAATGAGAAAAAAAGAAAGAGAGAAAAAGAGAGAAAAAAGAAAGGAGATGCAAGGTGTAAGCTTGGTGTGTTGAAGGGGTATTTATGGGAGATGAATATGCCTTAAGAGATGAAGTAGAAGAGGAGTTTTTGATTGAACAAATGGGGGAGGCAGCTGCAATTTTTGGACACCCAGCAGCAGAAATTGAGGAAGAAAAGAAGAGAGAAATGAGAGAAAATGAGGGGAGAAGTAGGGGTTGTAATGTGATGATATGAAGGGGTATATATAGGAGATAAGGAGAGTTTTGAGAGTGATCTAAAAAAAAAATGAACAAACAGCAGCTGCAAAGTGGAGGTGTGTGTAGCGTGAAAAGCAAGCCAAAGGAGAAAGAAGAAGAAAAAAAAATCCAATATGAAGTGACATTACATCTCTATGCATCATAAATGGTAAAAATATGTTTTAGGTTATAATCTATAGGAAATAAATATATAAAATTAAGAAAAATATAGCAGCTATGTTTGCTGCAAAATTAATAATAAAAGACAACAAATAATAATAGAAAAATATAAAATAAGTTACCAGTATGGATAAAAATACGCGTATATAAGCTATAACTGATATCTTTAGTTACCGAAAATTGTGAAACTGATATTTTTGAAATCCTTGTTTAATTACAAGTCTTTGGTGTGATTGGAATATTTTATTGTTCCGAGCTCCAGGACACACTTTTCGAGAATTGATCCCGTTTTAGTCCGAAGGACACTCAAAATTCACGAATCTGATGCTTTTATATTACCTTATATTATTACGAACTATTATAAGCCATTAACTCAATTTCTTTTCTAGGGTTTGAGAACGCGGGATTGCCAACGTTGAAATTGCTTGATTGTTTTGGTCTTTGTTGACTTTTGAAACTTCAGTTTGACTAGGGTTCGGGTTAATCCATCTTTGCCATAGAAATTGAGGGGTTTAACTCAAGGACCGGATGGGCGGATCTTTTCACGTTCGGATTTTTGAATTGATCGATTATTGAACTTTCTATTTTTGTTTTCGAAAATTCTTTTATGAAATCCCGTGATTGAAATTGGTTTAAGGTTCGGTTTCAACCTGGGTCAAACTTTAGGATTTCGATTTGATATTCCAAAACCATTGTCCAAAAAAAAATTCGGAGGCTTACAACAACACTATATTCATGTTTTGTTCTTGTTCATGAATAAATTTCATATTATGTTGTTTCACTATTATGTTGGTTTGCTTATGTACATATTATTATTATTGTTGTTTTCATGCTTCTAACCTAACTTTATATATATGATACTATCTACATGTATATCTATATATATTCTAGAGCCTAAATACTTACTAACAAGCTTATTACTATATTTGCTCTTATTATTACTTTTCTTTTTCTTCTTTTTCTTTTTCTTTTTGGGACTTAGTCCCGGGTTGTCTTGATAAAGCTAAGGCTCCTAATACTTGACCGGGTTACCTTGATGAAGCTAAAGTTCCCAATACTTGACCATATTATCTTGCTTGTTATCTTATATTTTCATCATTTTCATATTACATGCTCATATACATGCAATAACATAATGATATTGTCTCAACAATATTTAAAGTGAAAATTTTCTTTAATAGAGAAACTTGAAACTAAAACTTTTTATTATGTAACTAGTCACTAAATAAAGGAGTTATCATCAACAACTTAGAAAATGGAATTTTTTGCAACATTTTCTCAAGCTTTCTCAAATTTTTCTCAAGTGACAACAAGGATGGTTTTACCAAGGAAATAAAGGAAATAAATACCTTCTTTTCATAATATGATAACCTAAGGCTTAGTAAAAATAATTTGCTATATACAAATTTTTTACCAAAAATTTTAAGATAAAGTATTTTCAACTTCATAATAAAACCAAGAAGCAAACTAGTTTTCAAAGTAAGATAAAATCAACCCGTTAATTTATAAACCGCCTTAGGAAAAAAGATAATGATTTTCAAGTTTCTAAAGAAGGAACCTATTTTCAAAAAAAAAAAAACAAGAATATAAATATGATAAGTTCAAAAACAATGGATTTTATCAATAACTTAAAAAGATTATTTCTTTTCAAATAAAATTGGTACAGGAAATAAAAGACTAAGTTTTAGAAATAATTTTTTTAAAAGAAGTTAATAAAAAATTATAAGCGGAAAAAGACTCATTTGCTAAAACAATTTTAAAGGAAAATCTATAAATAAGTTATTAACAACTTGATAAAAATTTTTAAAAACTTTATTTTTATCACTAGAAGCAAAATTTTAAAAGACCAAAGTTTAGGGAAAATTTTATTTGTTTTAGAAAAGAAATAAGAAAACAAAATGAGAATATACTCATCTATAATAGCCTAAGAAATTATAAAGTTTCTCCATAACATTTAGAAAAGAATTTGTTAAGTTTAAGTTTAAGTTTCAACACTTAAGATGAATTATTTTACGAAAATAATCGTTGAGACAACACTATTAGAATTTTTGCATGTAATATGAGTCTATATGTATATATATATATATATAATATATACTCAAAGGATTTTTCAATTATTTACATATCTATATTTTTGCTAAAGGATTTTTGAATAAAGTTGAGTTTGGAAATTGTTTTGCAAAAGTGAGATTTTTCGGTTTGATTATGTAGCGACTTTTAGGAAGTCAAATGACCTTATATGTAGGAAATAACCATAGAAATGGATAGATCTTTCCGATTAGATAGAAATCAATATATAATATGCGAATTTCTGAGTTAAAATGAGTAAGTTATGGCCATTTTAAGTTGGAATTTCACTCTAAGCGAATTTTGACGAACTTAGTAGAATATAGTTGCAAGTTTAAGTAGAACTTCCAAGAAATACTCATTTATGGTATTTCTTTTATATAGGTGACATGGAGTCTGAGCTACCATACCTGGAGGATTATTTTGACTAAGGAGCTTCTATTGATATAGTCGAGTGAGTTTAAATTCTCGCAATTATACTTATATATTTGTTTGTAGTTTAGTGGCACTAGATTTTAGGAAAAGATAAAACATGAAAGAGCATGTGTTTTACTTACATGGTTGAAATTATGATTAGTATATCGAGTCGGGAATTGTTAACTAACCATTGTATGATTTAGTTTAATATTGATTTGTCTGTAAATTCTATGGTTACTTATAAAATGACTAATATTATGCCATGATTACTTAAGTTAAATGATTCATGCATGACACGTAGTGAGTCACATTGCATTCATTACAATACCCTTGTGGGACAAGGCATAGTAATGAGGTCGAGGAGTCAAAAATATAATCTATGGCTTTGATTGCCTGTGAACTAAATGCTGAGTGCACTTGAATAACTACATTTTAGCGATTAGTAGAAATTTACAAAAACTACAAAGATTTCATTTGCAACTATGGCTTCGTTGCCCGGAAAATCTAACCACTGAATGGAGGGGTAAATCCATTCAAACATATGATTCCCAAAAATGTATGTATTGTTTGCTCACGTGATTGATTGCATCCTATATGTTTGATTAAATAACTTGATTGATTATTGATTGCCTAGTACTTTACTTATGGATTTGATTCTCACTAAGCAAGAGTTACCCCTTATAGATACCTTTTGTAGTTTCCCCATTTATGGAAGCCCTGTAGGTATTTCTCGCAGGTTATATTTTTTAGCTTAAGGAGTTTTTAAAAGAAGTCAAAGACTAGATGTAAACTTAGACTTCTAAGTAAATCTCCATATTATTTTGATTAGGCTTCACTAGACATTGATGAACTATATCTTTTGCGGGGAATGCCCCTTCGATGAATTGTATGACCTTTATATATTTCCTTATTTCAATATTATGTTATGATTTCCATTCTTAAACTGCTATATGAATGTCTTCTTAAACAACTTGTTTCAAAGTTGGTCCTCTATGATCATGAACATACGCCTTACACCTGGTGTCGAAACTTATAGGATAACTGAGGTCGTCATACTTAAGCTTTAATATTAAGTGTAGGATATCACGTTTAAGGTACCCTTTGGGGCGTGACACATGTAAACTAAGAAAAAAGTTGAAAGTCATGGTTCTTACCAACAAAGTGAGGTGCTTCAACAAGCACTGTTGCATATGAAGCAACATATTTTCTCCTTATTTTTCTGACTTTATTAGAAATTATGACTGTTGTGGCTAAAACAAAATTTTCCATTCTAGCCAATGCAACAACAATTTTTTTTTTAAATTTCTTTATCCATAAATACATAAAAATTTATGAATTCTTTTACTCTAAAAATTACCATAACTTCTTACCATCCCAAAAATATCTTCATTCATAAATTGTGCTTATACATGGATCCAAATAATTCTCAAAATTTACCACATGTTAATGATTCACCAAACTCACAAATTTTCAAATGCCACATATTGCACAAGCCGGATCATACCTTTCATTTGGTGCATTTTTCTAAGGTCTCCCTAATTTGCAATGTCCTCCAAAATTTCCAATTATAAGCCAAAATCCATATAACTTTAATCACAATCCAAGAAGCATGATAACACCATATTTTCAATATATACCTTAGTTTTCACTTGAAATCTTTCTTTCAACCATACAATCAGATCATAAATTCTCCACCAAATCGAATATTTCAATTGCCACAAACACTAATTACTATAAGCTCGCAATACCCACAATAGTCTACACAAAACAATTTAGAAGATGAGGATGATAATGAAAATGAGGGATGATCAAGCTCATACAAAAAAAATAGGAGTAAAATGATAATAAGCTTTTAATTTATGCATGGTTGAGGGTTAGTAAAGATTTGATTATTGGAAACAATCAACCATTACAAACATTTTTGCAATGAGTTCATGAAGAGTTTGAGAAAGGACAATCATAAGAGAGGGAGAAAAAATCCATTGAGACCATCATGACAACAATGTAAAGTTCCATGGGCTAAAATCTCAAAAGATGTCATGAAATTTAGAGCTTGTTACGATCAGATAAAATGGTGTGGATAAAGTGGAAAAAATGAGCATGATTATATAAAAGATGCTCATGATTTATTTAGACAAATTGAGAATAAATTATGCAACGTTGAGTATTGTTGGGTTATATTATTTAATGAACCCAAATGGAGATTTGAATTTGCAAATGCGGAAAAAAATGCAAGTGAACGTTCCAACGTTAATAGCTCTGGAGTATATACCAGCTTATTATCAAACAAAGATGTATCAATAAATAGTGAGGCAGACATTCGTCCACCTAGTAAAGCGGCAATAAAGAGAAAAAGGCTGCAAGTAGTGAGAAAGTAATGAATTCATTGACAAGATATAAAACTTAAGCACGATAGATCATGATAAAGTGTAGTTGATACGTAAAATCAATGAATTAAAAGATAAAGAAATTGAAACAACAAAAGAGAAGGAACATCGTGAACAAGAAAAAGAACATCGAAAGCAAATTGAATTAGAAAAATCAATAATAATGGTCGATACATCATCAATGGATGATGTACGAAAGGAATGGATAGAAGAAATGCATAGAGAAAATTATTAAAAATAAAAGGAATAGTTAGTTCAAACAACCACAGAACCAAAATCATGGCCATAGAGCCAAAATCCTAGCTACAGTGATAACCACGACCACAATTTTGGCTGTTGTTGTCGCTATGGCCTTGATTTTGGCTCTGTAACCACAATTTTGGATCATGGACTAAACCGTAGTAGCAATTTTGGCTGTAGTTGTCACTATAGCCACGATTTTGGGTATTCGACCTTCAATTAGTCATTACTTTTAGCTTATAACTTAGAATCCTTATTATAATGTTCAAATGAAGCTCATTAAAGAATCGCATTAGTTATGGGGGTTCACGCATAATTGCAAATTTGAGGCCCCTAAAAAAACATCATTTAGGGCCCGAAATCGACTTTTAATTATTTTTCCATATTTTCTTGAATTATTTTGTTGTAAACGAGCCTTTCTAAAAATAGTTGTTGTAAACTAGTTGTTGAAGTTGAAGTTGAAGTGCTATAAATGGCAAACAAGTATGTCTCTATAAAATGCTCTTCAATTTTCTCACTTCCAAGTGTATTCTATTCTTCATCCTACAAACATAATGTCTATTAGGCTCAAGCAGCTTTGATTCAAAGCAACATGGCTACGACAAAGCAATTAATGAATTTATTTTATCAAATGAGTAGTTTGCGATTGAGCTAACTGATCGTTTATATCAAGTGATCCTTGAGATATGCGATAGCTCCACTTTACTAGAAGATGTATGTCACATCCCAAGAGTACCCTAAATGGCAATCTTCCACATATATATTAAGACTTAAGAATGACTACCTTAATCACGCGAAAGTCTCTAGATCATATGTAAGCGTACAACATGGTAATAAGAGATGCCGGTGGGAAGTATAGTTTAAACCAAGCAATATAAAGCATACAATAATCTAGATAAACATTAACCCACATATATAATTCATAAGTTCATTACAAAAGTCCTTAGGGCATTCCTCTACTAAATATTTTCCAAGGATCAAATGATAAATACTAAGTCTTTGCAATAAAATTTAAATAACTTCATCAAAAGATTTTAAAGAAAGCCCGATCTAGGCCCGTGATTGGATTTCCCCAAAAAGATGACTTACGCGATAAATATAGATTATGGGTACAAAAGCAAATGCTCCTGTGCATACAAAAATCTATAGGGTGTGAGCGTTACTAGCTTAGTGAGAACATTTTAGTTTACCATACTCGGAACAAGAATTTTCAAGCAAGTTTAATTATTCAAACAAATGAGATGCAACAAACACATGAGCATATAAGACATATGGTTTTTTGGGAACCATATGTTGAATGAATTTACGCCCTTCATTCGAGGTTGGTTATACCAGCCAATTACGGCCAACTAATAAATTTTATAGTTCTTACCGGCTACTAATCACCACCAAATATACATAGATCTCACCGGCTATTACTCGTTATGTGCAAATACTATCGATTATGACGACCACCACTATCATACACTTGTCCCACCAAATGTGTAATAGTGAATGCAATGAGACTCTACTCATGAAGTGCATGATTCAATTTTATTAAGAGTCTAGCATTTAGTTACATTATTTTGAAGATAATCATATAAATTTCAGATATTCCAACATGGTAGTAAAATATAAAACTTGTTATAGACAATTCAAGACTTGATATGCTTAACATAAATTCACCAAGTATTATAAATCATATGCACTCTTCCATTTGATCTTTTTCTTAGTTCTAGTGCCATTAAACTACAAACACAAACATGAGTATGAAAAATAAAGGGAAGTAAACTCACTCGGCCATATCTTGATAGTAGCTCCCTTAATCAAAATAGTCCTCAGGGTAGCAAACGTTGTCCTCTTCATTTCTTAAACAAAGGAAATATCCAAAATAAGTATTCCATGTGTTTCCTACTCAAATTTTCTAACTCTAGCTTCTATTTGCGATAAAATTCGTATTTGGGGTAATTCCAACTTAAAATGGCATAACTTACTCATTTAACTCAAATTTTGCGTATTATATGTCGTTTTCTACCTACTAAAAAAGATCTATCTAATTCTAAGGTTCTTTTTTTTTTAATCAAAATAGGTTGTTTTAGTCTCGAAACAGAAGGGGACATAATAGTTATGAAAATTCTTAACCTTTAAATACAATTTTCCAAACTTCTTTCATCCAAAAACCTTTAAATAAATATATGGATATTTGTATAGTTGAATATACTCACATTGTATGCATGATTTTAGTGGTGTTGTCTCAATATTGATTTTTCATAAAATAATTTGTCTTTGAGTGTTTAAAAGATAGAAACTTTAAAAGTTTCCTTTTAAGTTATTGAAAGGAAAACTTAAAAATTCTTGGGTCATTATAAGTGAGTGTTTTCTTATTAAATTTCATTTCCTAACTTTTTCAAAGATAAATTTAACTTTTCAAAAACTTGGTCCTTTTTAAGATGTCTACCTTTTTTTTTTCTTCTAGTGATTAGAAAATGAAGTTTCCAAAGTTTTTCTTAGGTGGTTGGTGATCTCTAATGTTTTAAGTTATGTTACATGTATATTTCCTCTTCATGTTTATATTCTTTTACTTCTTGGTATTTAAATTTATCATTTTTAAAACTTACTTTCCTTGACAAATTTTTATTTATCTAAGTAGACTTCTAATCTAATGAGTTGATTTTATTTTAACTTTGAAAACTTGTTTAGTTCTTGATGTGTATTATGAAGTAAATAAAAATTCTTATAAATAAGTTTTATGAAAAATTTGCATAGCAAAGCATTATCATCATTAAAGTTTTAACTCAAATTTTCATGTTATCATTTTGAAAAGAAGATGTATCTTTACTTAGTTAGATTTTTAAAGAAATCATCTTTATTGACACTTGGGAATTTTATGATGAGTTTGTATAAAATTTTGAAAAGAATTTATTATGAACCATTTTATAAATCTTTGATGAAAAATATTTATTAAGTGACAAAAATTCATTTTTAAGGTGAGTTTAGTCTTGTTTTCTACATTACAGAAAGGGCCGCTTTTTATTTTTATTAAGACAACAACATCTTAATCATGCATGAATATGATTATGTAGCCAAGAAAAGATAGTAATAACATATAATAAGATATAAAGAGATATATAAGAAGTAAATAATAATAATAAGGTCCACTATTGGGTGCTTTAGCTTCATCAGGCATCTCGAAGCTAAGAAAAGACTAGTTTTAAAAAAAAAAGAAAAAAAAAGAAAAGAAAAAGCATAATAAGAGCATAATAATAATATAAGCATAATAAAAAAAGCATAATGTATGAATAAGAACAAAACATGAACATATGTTTGTTTTCTTAACTCCCATGGGTTTAGAAAATGCACACTATGTTCATGCTAAGTTACATAAACATAAGGAACAATCTAATAACAATATCATATTATAAAAATGTATGTATGAACCAAAACAAAGTATGAACATATTGTTTTTTTTTTAACCTCTATGGTTTTTAGAAAACACACTATTTGTTCATACTAAGTTACATGAACATAAAAAAGGTTTTAGGGCATTTACCTATTGGTTAGAAGAAGAAGAAAGAGTTGTAGAGAGGAATTTGTAGACAGGAGTTTTGTGGTGATATTTTGAGAGAGTTTTGGTAAGGAAATGAAGTGTGTGAAAGAATTGGAGGAGAGGGGGTATTTATAGAATTTTGTGGAGGGAAATTAGATGTAATTAAATAAAATGAAAAAGAAAAAAATAGATAGATGTGTGTGTGTGGTGCGCCGGTTCTAGGAGAGAGGGAGAGGAAAATTTATTTGTTTTGTATTTTTGTAATGAAAAGTGATTAATGTCACGCCCCAAGGGGTACCCTAAATGTAACGATCCACCACACTCAATATTAAAGCTTAAGTATGATAACCTTAGCCACTCCCAAAAGTTTTGATATTAAGTGAAAGGTGTGCTCTCATAAATTTAGAGGATCATCTATGGAATTATGAAGCTTAAGAAGATATAATAACATATTAAGAAAAGAGGATTCATAATATTCATTTGTTCATAACAATGATCTTTCAAAACTTAGGGGCATTTCCCCCAATCACAATTTTATTACAAGAGTATTTCTACATCTTACCCAACACTAACTTCATCTTGAAATTCCTTAACCAAAAGGGAGATACCTAGCTGCAGGATCCACGTGGCCTCAACCACAAATATGTGAACTGCAAAAGATATCTATAAGGGTATAAGCTAATAGGCTTGATGAGAACTATTTTCATAAATGACTTCTTATAATGAAACTCAAACAAGTTATTTAAGCAAACATATGAAATGCAACATACACATGGGCAAACAAAGCATATAGTTTTCCGGGAACTATATGTTAAATGGATTTACGCCCTCCATTCAGGGTTTGGTGATACATAACCTCAAAACAAGTAGTTTTAGTTAAAAAGATTTATGCTTACAATCAATATCGCCAAGCATATTAAGTCTACTTGAATTGAGCCTTGCTTTCGGATTTTCTGCCAAGTATTTCCTCCATGTCGCCAAGTAATCGCTTTCTGCCACTCCGCCAAGTGTTGCTTTCAACCTGAGCTACAATCCTTCTCACCCAATGCAATGTGACTCACTTCATGGTATGCATGAATCCATTTATTTATTATATCATAACATCATTATTATCAAATTAAAGGTGATCATAGAATCCCATACAAATCAAGTGTTATACTAAAACAAACGTTAAATCAATTCCGGCCTCGATATTCTTAGGATTCTTTAAAAGAATTATCTTACATACATATCCATTTGTCTTTTCTTAGTTCTAATGCAACTAGATTACAAGCACAAACAAGTAAAGCATTTTAAGGAAATAAACTCACGATGCCATGTCGACTATTCTTCTACACGGATGAGTCACTCACACAATCCTCTTAATAGAAATAGTCCTCGGGGTACAGCTATCCTTCCTCGGAATCACCTAGTCAAAGAATAATACCAAAAATGAGTATTTCTTGATGATTTCCTTGAATCTTGACAAAACAATATCATGAGAACATCAAAGTTCGTATAAGGGAGAATTTCAATTTAAAATGGCCATAAATTTGTCATTTTAACTCGGAATTGTGTATATAATATACCGATTTCCACCTACTCGAAAAGATCTATCCATTTCTAAAACTATTTTTATCAAAATAAACCATTTAGGCCCCAAAACAGTGGTGATCAAATTCACCACGAATTTTCTATCTCAAAAAGAATTTTGTTTCTGTTACAATTATTCTGATATTATTTTGATCATAACAAAAGAATGTGATTTAATTGAATTATTTGTCTAAGTATTGCAAGGTTCAATAATATATCTTATAAGTTATAGTTCGAAAGATATGTCAAAGATAGTTTCAGAACCCTCAAATTGATTTATTTTCTTGTATCGTTTAAAGATAACTTTTACAGAGTGTGTTTCAAAAGTTTAGATTCAAGAAGATTTCTTATTTATTTGATCTTACAGAAGGTATTTCGGAATCTTTAGTTTGACTCGTTGTTGTCAATCAAATAGACAGAATCATGTTCAGAACCTTCAGTATAAGATTTTTCAAACGAACAGAAGTTATTTCAGAACCTTCAAAATGAGTTAATCGAAGGAATTTTTCTAAAGAATGCTCCAGAACTTATTTCAGAAGTTATGATTGACAGAAATATTTCTTGATTTATTTTTATGGAATTCGAATTATTTTCAAGACCTAGATCCATGAGTCAAGTATATTTTGGGGAATATACTTGATGTGTTCCACAAAAGCTGGATAATATTTTTGGGACTTATTACATCAAGTATATGTGAAGAATATTTATTTTGCGAAATGTTGGAATTATTTTACAAAAATGATTAAAGATATTTTCCAGGATTATTTTGATAAGGATATGGGTGAAAAACAGAAAGTTATCCTAGAGATTTGATTGTTAGTCAAAGAGATATATTTATTAGATACGATAGTTTATCCCTTCCTCTTCTCGTGGGATATTATCTGATTTGTTTTTCAGTTATGGATATCATGGAAATATCTTAGCAAACATATCTCCAACAGAAGGCTTATCTAGAATATCACGGCAATAGAAGATATTACTCCAACAGATTCGGTTTTTGATTTCCAGATTATATTCAAGAATATCTCGTTGGAAAAATTAAAAACTGTAGAATATCTCTTTCGAAACAGAAACTTCTAGCCGTTGGAATGCTATTCTTTAGCAAAGGAGACGTTATGAATATGTATATAAATATCAGAACCTCCAGCTGAAGATATAAGAAAGCATTCAGAACGTGATACAGAAGATATAAAGTGACAATCCATATTGAATTATTCAGTCTTCATTTTTTGTGAGAAAGAGAGCTTGGTCATTGTGATTTAAAGTGTAGAGATATAATATTTATTCTCTTGTTTTAGTTTCATTTTGTGTGAGACTTGTAAAAGAGTGAATCCATCACTGAATTTGAGTGGTTAGCTTTTGTAGAAGCTTGTGAGACTCATCAGTGAGACTAGACCTTTGAGAGGTTGATTTGTAACTTTTTTATTTGAATAGTGGAACACAACTGGTAAAGACAACCAGGACCCCGGTGTGGAGCTGGAAGAGAGGATTGACGCACGAGGCGGAACCTCTATAAATCTCTGAGCATCATTTCTCTTCCCTTACTCTTTACTTTATTGCAATTTATTTTTTGTTGATCACGCCATTGCTGTTTAATTAAGAGGAGGTATTTTAAGTTATCAAAAGTTTGAGAAAGTTTAAAATTTGAAAAGATTAATCAATTCACCCCCTCTCGATTAATTTAATCGGGACCAACAGTTTCAAACTTTAAATCATTCAAGATTTGTTTTGATAAATACTTAGTTATCTATATAGTTGAAAAATTCTCTTTTATAGTTACTTAGCTCATATTTGATTCATTCTCAAATGTTTGTTGTCCAATCATGTTTCTTGAGTAAAACAATGTCACTTAGGAGTTTAGAAAACTATAGTGTACAAGAAATCCATTTTATAAATCTCTTTAAATGAATATTTTGATTCTTTTTGTTTTCAAAGAATTACTTTATGTTTGACTTATTATTTTACTAGAAGACCTTTTTCGAAAAGTAATTTTCTTTTTTTCTAAATTCTCTACATCAGTGCTATTTTTCCTATTTATCTTTTTATACGATTTTTCTTTGACCATTTGTTTGAAAAGATCTTAATTTGAAAATTCTCATTCCTTTCTTATAAGGTTTCCTTTATATTATGTTTTCATAGAAATCATTTTTATATCAAAAATCATTTTCTTTTTGAAAAACAAAGTGATATAGAAATGATTTAAAAAGCTTTTCAAAACAAAAGTAGTTTCTAAAATTATGGTGAGTTCTTCTACTAACTTGGAAAGGTATAACTTTATATTTTTGTTAAACCATAGATTTTATATTTCATAAAACTTATTCCGAAGTGATAAAATTTCCTCTTTATCAAATATTTTTAGAGCTTGGAAAAATTGGGACAACAATCTTAATGGCATGATCTATGAGAATATAATAGCAAACAAAATTAACATAAATAATAAATAAAGTCAAGTATTGGAAGTCTTAGCTTCTTCAAGGCTCCCGGGACTAAGAAGTAGACTAGTCTCAAAAGAAAAATAAAATAAAAGAAAGAAAAAATTATTTTGACTTGATGAGGACAAGTCCAATACTAGAGACTAGTCTTAAAAGAACAAGAAATAAATAAATTGCAATGAAAGAAATAAATAAATTACTTTGCATGGAAATAAATAAATTGCAAGTGAGCTTAGAGGCTCTAAAGAATATATATATATATATATACACATAATAATACTTAGATATAATAACAATAATATGAACAAAATCACAACATAAACATAAGTAGAAATTCATGAACAAGAACAATACATGAACATAGTGTAGCTTCCATAACATTTAGGCTTTTTTTTTTTTTTTGAAAACTTACACCATGGTCATGTAAAGTTACATACATGAGATGAAGAAATTATAAAGAAAAGTTTACCTAAAGAAGGTTTTTGAGTGTTATGTGGTTATGAGTTTTGTATAGGTAGAAAGTGGTTTGAGATTATTTTGAGAGAGTTTTGAGAGGAGAATTTGAGAGAGTTTTTGTAGAGAATTTGTGAGTAGTAATTGTGTGAAAGAAGTGAAAAAGGAGGGGGGTATTTATAGGAAATGAGGAGTGAATTTTTGCGTGATTTAAATAAAGATAAATAAAACAAATTGAGAGGGAGATTAGGGGGGGCCTATACATTGAAAGGGGGAGAGAAAATGTTTTATTTTGTATTTTTGTTAAATAAATGTAATATTAAGTAAGGTAAATATGAAATAAAGTTATGGGAAATGTAAAAAGTAAAGGTTATAGGTTATGGTGTTTGTAAGAGTAGGTGTAAGAAAAAGTAGAGATAAAAGAATAGTGTGGAATAGTAGTGAATAGTGTAATATAAAGTAGATATGACTAATAAAGTACCGGTAGTAAGAAAATACGCGTATAATTGCGATATCTGTTATTTTCACTCACCGAAAAATTATAAAACTGATATTTTTGAAATCCTTATATTTTTACGAGTCTAATGATATATTCGGAATATTTTTACTATTTTGAGTCCCGAGACACGTTTTTCAAGAACTGTGTCCAATCGGGTTCAAAATGATTCACGATTTTACTAATCTGATCTTTTTAAGCTTCATTAGGTAATCACGCACTATTCTACATACTAAACTCTTACTTACTTTCTTCGGGTTGCTTATTCAGGATTATCGGACTTAAGCTATTACATCTAACTAGGTTTGTTGACTTTAGGGTTACGATTGACTTCCAGATTAGAGTTTTAAGCTAAATCGATTCCAAAAATTTGGGGGTTTATAATTAAGATGTGAGATGTGAGTAATATAAAGTTGTATTAGAAATGAAAACTGTAAGAAATAAGTGTATATGTAGTAAGAATAGATAGTAAGAAAAAATAAAGATAGATGAATAGTAACGAATGGTGACATGAATAGTAGACAAGATAAATTAATACCGATAATTAAGAAAATATGCGTAAAAATGTGATATATGGTAGTTTTAGTTATCGAAAAATTATAAAACTGATATTTTTCAAATCCTTTTATTATTACGAGTCTAACGGTGTTATCAGAATATTTGTACTATTCCGAGTCCTGGGACACGTTTTTTGAAAACTATTCCTATTCGGCTTTGGAATGAATTAAATTTTGACAAATCTGATCTTTTTTGGCTTTTCTATATTATTATGAATCATATTTCATGGTTATCTCAATTTATTGTTCTAGGGTTAAGAGCACGGGTTTTCCGGATCTAAACACTAGGATTTATTATAATTTTTGTTGACTTTTAGGGTTTCCGATTGACCTCTAATTATAGGATTTAAGCATAAACTTAACAAAAAATCTAAGGGTTTACAATGTAAGCGAAAGTATATAAATAGAGGTCATCTAGAAGGCCACAATCGTTTTTACAATGACTACTTGTTAGACAACCTAGTGTACATCGATAAGCATTTTTTACATAGGTTCCAAATGAGAAAAAGTGTGTTCCTCTGCATTATACAAGCACTATAGAATTACTCATCCTATTTTAGACAAAAGAGACATGCTGCTGGTAAACTTAGTGCTTTACCACAATAGAAGTGTACTGTAGCTGTTCGAATGTTAGCATATGGAGTAGCTGGTGATGCTTTAGATGACTACTTGTGGATGACTAAAGGCAAAATCATTCAATATGTCAAAAAATTCACCAAGTAGTCATCGCTTGTTATGGTGATGAGTATTTACGTAGGCTAAATCAAGCTTATATTGAGCGCTTACTTAATGCTTTTTTGGTTCATCGTATTGGTATTGTTTTTATGCCAAACAGATACTGAGCTGATATTGAACTAATATTATATGATACTGATGAAAAACTGACAGTTTTACTCATAGACTAATCAAACTGAACTAATACTGAACTAATATCGATACCGAAGTGATACCAAACTGATACTGAACCGATATTGATAAAAAATTGACAATTCAAAAAGTCCGTTAACGTAGCCAAGCAACTGAGATTTCGTAGTATGTTAGGAAGCATTGATTGTATGCATTAAGCATGGAAAAATTGTCCAATTGCATGGCAATGCATATATATATTAGAAGAGATCATGGGTTTCTGACAATCATGCTTGAAGTTATTGCTTCATAGGACACTTGGATATCGTATGCATTTTTCAATGTCCCAATTTCAAACAGTGATATTGATGTATTGGAGAGGTTACCCCTATTTAATGATGTTCTAAAATGACATGCTTCATTAACACACTACATCGTGATTGGCAAAACCTATGACATGGGATATTATCTCACCGATGGCATATATTAGTGACCGAAATTTGTCAAATCTATTTCATATCCACGTGGTCTAAGGGATAATTATTTGCTAAGCACCAAGAAAGATATAAAAAAGATGTTGAATGAGCGTTCGAAGTGCTAGAATCTTGTTTTACTACAGTTCATTGACTTTTGTGTTTTTGGGATCAATAGGTTTTAGGGAAAATTGTGAGAGCATGCATAATTTTACATAATATGATTGTCGAATATGAACGAGATGACTACAATTTTAACTTTCAAGTACTGGATTATGAATTGGGAAACAATAGTGAACCAGTACCTCATATTTCTTGCAGTCATTTAGCGGAATATGTGACGTATATTTGAAAAATATTTAAATCCGTGATAGGGTAAAACATCGTCAGTTACAAATCGACTTGATTGAATATGTACGAGAGCAATTTGGACCCATTGGTTGATATTTAAATGTCATTGTTGACTATTTTAAGTTGTATGTTGGTTTTTCATTTTTTTTTCTCTTCGCTAATGTTGGTTTTATACTATTTTAAATTGTATGCTGTTTGTATTGATTTTAAATTAAATTATCATATTTCTTAATTTATCTAAAATATTATTCATAAATCAACTATTGTGAAGTCATCAAATTAAAATAATTTATATTTTGATACTTATATTTTTTTAATAAATTAGTTAAAAATCATTTTACTATATGCAAATGGAAAATTAAAATATTAAAAAGTATTATCTACAAATGATAATATAACATTAAACCCGTAAAAATATTAAAATTATGAAGAAACTTTATTTCAATAACTCACAGATAAAATAAAAAATTTCATAAATATAGAATTACTTGAAAAACTGCTATGGCATATTAAATAACTTTTTAATCAATTTAGGGATAAAGGTGGCCTTAAAAGAAAAATAAAATCCACCAATTTCTGCTTTTTGAAAAGGAAAATAAAGTTGAAAAACAAACAAACCACCCACGACGTAATGGGATATAGGGAAAAGAAGGAATTTGGCCCCAAAAAATTGAAAAATAAAAAAAGAAAGAAAAAGCAGGAATTGTCTGGATTTTAAGAAATGTAATTTCAAAATTTGGCTGCTTGTACAACGTACATGTACCTCGTATCTTCACGTTTCTTCTCCAACTTCCCCATAAACCGTTTTGCTTCTTCCTTTCGAGTTCCGATCTTCCTCAATCTTCACCCTACCTTACTCTCTCTTCTTTGTGTTGGCTTTAGAATTAGTTTCGCTAATCAACAAGCATGCCACCATTAATTTAGTTATCATGACCCCAGATGCAATAACCGATACTTTAGGAAAAAGACACTTTTAATTCTAACTCCATACGTACATGTGGCTTCTCATTCCCCATTGCACATGACACCACATTGCTTCATCTATTAGATCCCAAATAAACGTGTCTTTTTCTTTCGTTATTTTTTTCGTGAAAGTTTAGGCTTTTTTTCTTAATTTGGGTTCCGTTATTTCCATAAAAAGATTAAATCTTTCCTAGAAAATATCATTGTATGTAACTTGAAGTTTAATGGGTTCTTTTATTTATTTATTTTTTCAGCATTAAATGTAGGCCTTTTTTATATTTTATTTTGTTTTTCTTTAAACGAGGCGTAATAGACATTCTGGGAAATCGAAACAGTCTCAAGTAAATTTGCAGATGTCCAGTTTTGCTTTCTTTAAGATTATAAATTTTTATGGTATTCTGGGTTAAGTGTGTCTGGATCTTGGGTATACTAGTGAGGACAGATTAGGAAAGTATAACTGGCTGTTGGGTTCTTTTTTCTTGTCTTTTATTTTATGCTCTTGGTACGCTACACTATTTTAGTTAGAAGGAGGTACTGGGTGTGATTTATATTTCAGTTGACATATTATAGGTAACAGCTCAGAGTGTCAAGCGGAGTTTTAAGTGTGTAGGTAGGAACATCAGGAGAGAGAAGGAGTATAACTTTTTCTTCTTCCACCCTGTTTTTGGGATTTGGGATTTGATATATAATGGGGCATTATGCTGCTGTTTGGGATTACGGAGCTGCAGTTGAGGTGATAAAAGAGTGTAATGGGCTTGATCAGGTTGTTCTTCGGAATGCGCAGGGTGCATCAGCGCGAGTGAGACTGTGTTAACTATCTCCTTGGATGTGTTTTCATCTGTTTTTCTAGGTAATATGACTGAATGTATCTGTTTCATATTTCAGGTAAGCATGCACGGAGGACAGGTTACATCCTGGATTAATGAACGCGGGGAAGAACTCCTATTCACCAGTAGTAAGGTTTTGTTGTTCAACTTACAGGATAATTTATCTTATGGTGGTTGGTTGAATACTAGATTTAATGCATGCGGGGTTTGGATTGAATGTCTTAGTAATTAAGTCAAATATTTACTCAATTCAATTGTTTCGGCTAAGACCTTTTGATTTTGGTCCAGCAAGCAGTTTACATGTAAAAGTGGACTCTAATTTTTATGTTTTGCTAATTTTACTGGAGTTCTTATGACCAATTAATGTTTCCATATGAAATGCTTATATGCAAGGCCTTGTTGAATTGATGCATGTTAGGACGAAAGGTAGACTTGATTTATCAAGAGGATGCTACTTAGCCATTTTGAATTTCCAATATAATTTTCCGGTGGCATATCTTTAAAACCTTTGCATTAAAGTAATGATGATAGACCGACTGAGTATACACCAATTAGACGATTTGCATTTTGGCATATTTTGTAAGAAAATTCACCACGTAGCTTTAAATTTTGATATACTTTGACTTTCAAGTTCTGGTTTTACAAATTAAAGAATAAGGCTGATTCATAGTCATATTTATGCTCTCTGCAGGCAATTTCCAGGCCTCCAAAAGCAATGAGGGGAGGCATTCCGATTTGTTTTCCCCAGGTATCAGCATACCATGATGTTTTTATATACTATGTAATCAATTAAGCGGTGAAATTTTTTTCTTATGCTTGTTCTTTCTTAAATGAAGTTTGGTAACTGTGGATCGCTGGAGCAACATGGATTTGCGAGAAACAAGATTTGGGTAATCGATGAAAATCCTCCCCCTCTGCCCTCGCATGATTCCCTGGGCAAATCCTATGTCGATCTGTTGCTTAAGCCATCTGACGAAGATCTCAAATTTTGGCCACACAGGTATCAACATTAGTATGGATCATATTTCTCTTCATTTTTACATCTCGGTGTTTTCAAATGGTTGATTAAATGTGGCTACATTTGGTTTGGATCATTTAGACATGGACTTCTCTGATAATAATGACTCACTTTTTTCTTCTTCTTCTTCTTCTCTCCTTTTTATTTATTGATTTATTTTTGTAGTTTTGAATTTCGCCTCCGAGTCTCTCTTTCAGCAAGAGGAGATTTGAACTTGATATCACGGGTTAGGAACATTAATGGCAAGCCATTCAGTTTCTCATTTGCATATCACACGTACTTATCAGTCTCTGATATAAGGTATGATCTGTTGATTACTAGCAAAGAGGTCACTGATGAGTCATGAGAATTATTTTCAATTGGCCTTTTCTTTACATCCTCTCCCATTTGAATTCATATATGGTCCGACTAATTGCATATGTTGTTCTTAATAGTGCAATTTGATACTGGTAAGAAAAAGATCACTAATCCTTACCCAAAAAAAGATATTTGATCAGTATTAGTGCAGAACACAATGATTTACCACTGATTTCATTTATTTATTCCCAAAATGAGGCTCCTTCTGTAGTGTTTTCACTCTGGGCAACTATTCGGTGTTAGTAAAGATGGCAGAATAAATTTCTTTTTGAAAGTAATTAAAATGTATCAAATGTATGCCATATTTAGTGAGCTTCTATATGTTGATATTCAATGTTTGCTGATTACATTATTAATTTATATTTTGAATTATTATTGACCATGAATTTTGAACTGATGTATTATCGTTAATCTTTCACACTTATGATATTATGCTTTCTTGATGATTTTGTTGGGTAAGCTGACTCATATATGTTCACAGTGAAGTAAGGATAGAAGGGTTGGAGACTCTTGACTACCTGGACAACCTCTGTCGACGGGAGAGATTTACAGAACAAGGGGATGCCATAACTTTTGAATCAGAGGTGCACATGTTACATATATTAAATTTCTTCACGCTTCATGTATCTTCTGTCAGCTTCTATTCAGTCATCTGTCCATAAATCTTTGTACTTCATGAGGGGTTCGTGTATGCTGAAAACTTTTGGATGTGAAGACATGAATTGAACTTAGTCATTTTTTTAGGTCGATCGGATTTATCTTGGTTCTCCAAATGTTGTTGCTGTGCTTGATCATGAAAGGAAGCGGACTTATGTCTTAAAGAAGGAAGGCCTACCAGATACTGGTAAATATTCTTATGCTCAAGCAAAGTAGGCACATTTGTGGCATGTTATATCTGCAAACTAAAAGATGTTTATGGGGATTTGTAATGATTGGAAAAGAAATTGTAGAACATTATTGACATATGGTAGCTTCTGATCTACTGAGATGCGATTTGGAATTTCATTACAAGTGGTAATGACATATGTATTTACATAGATGATTGTTACGCATAATCCTTGACCTGAGGTTGTTATAGTGTTATATGTGTGGAAATTGGTTAAAAAGCACATCGGAGATTGATTTCTTCCTGGTTAATCATATTTATGCATATGGCATTCATGGTTTCAAGCTTTCTTTTTAGCCTAATTGAAGTACAAAACCAAAATCTGTGCAGTGGTTTGGAATCCATGGGAGAAGAAATCTAAAGCAATGGTGGATTTTGGAGACGAGGAGTATAAGCAGATGCTCTGTGTTGATGCAGCAGCAACCGAGAAGCCTATAACCTTAAAACCCGGCGAGGAGTGGACAGGACGCTTGGAGCTTTCAGCGGTTCCCTCAAGTTTTTGCTCTGACCACCTTGATTTCCAAGGTAGGTAGAGAGGCTTAAATAGCAAATGCTACATTTTGCGACACCCAACTTTTTTTTTTTTACTGGACAAAGGTAGGACAGACAAATCGCATGGTTCTAGGATCACCACAGATGGATACTAAAAGCGCCTGGGAGTTGAGAATCTCGAGTGCCTTAAGTATCTAGAACATCCATTTTTGGTGATTTTAGGACCGTACGTAGGTCCTCCTTCGAAGTCAAGAGATGTGGCCAGTTAATGGTAAATGTTTATATGGAGATACTGGCATTCAATGCAGAATAGCCTATGTTAGATGAGTCGCTTTCCTTTTTCCTCTCGACCTCATGTAAATTTTTGTTGCATTTGCGACCTATAAGTAATTATGACAATTACTTTTAATTTTAGACATGTTAACTATACCTACTCTAATACGTGCAATTTTTTTTTTTTAAAATAAAAATTGAAATTAGGATTAAGTTTGAGGCGTCTTTGAATGGATCCTTTATTCTGTGAAATATATAGGTTTTAAGATATCCTATTAAAGTTGTAAATGTTACCAACTGTTGAGATACATATGATTGATTGATTTGGTGTTGGCCTGAAATTGGAGGTTATAAGTTACGCTATAAATGCAAGGATTGGTTCCATTCACTAAGCAAGGATTGATTTCACACCTTGTAGATCGTTACCCAAGTTACTCCAAACGGAGACTTTTGTTTTTGTTTTTTGTTTTTTTGTTTTTTTTTTTTTGGCCAAATTCAAATCGAATCCAATATTAAGATGCAAAAGCTTGAGATATATACGCATGTATATTTATTATTTTATTTTGAGAATATCATGTTTGGATAACAATCTATTGGTAAATCCTCTCATTCAAAAATGAATATCTCATTTTTAATCATAAAATCAAGCAAATATGTATTTTTAAAGAAAAAATTAAATCAAACAATTATCACAATAAAGTAAATATCATATTTTTCTCAAGGTCTTAAAAGAAATTAAACTTGAATACACTATCAATAATACCTCTAAAAGTCATATTGATCATCAACAATCACTCACAAAAACTTGCATGTATAACTTAATATGTATGTTATATGTCGTCCAAATTAGACCATCTTAAGACCTAGGAACTGGAGGCCTCTGTAGGCTTTGCAAGCTGTGTTTTCACCTTTCAAAGCACAAACAAGTCCTCTCCAATTTAATGTGGCCCATGGCTTATTAAACTAACGGGTCATATTAAACTGGGGATCTTTAGAGCTTACTTAGTTGCATTCATGATTATGAGCCAACATGTTAGTGGTGGGACATACCTAAAAAGCAAAAGTTGTAACTAATGTTGTAAATTTATCGATATTCCAGTTGTAAATAATTTTCTTTCTTGTAAATATGCCATTGTAATGGAATCCTATAATGTTGTGATTCAAAATTCGAAGTTATGCTACTTAATCGCCAATCCCTGCACATCTACGTCCATGTGACCACATTCATTGCATTATTATTAATTTTTTTCTTTTTTTTTTCTTTTTTAGTATATTATGTTTTGTGTTACTTTGTATATATGATTATTGATATATAGTATACAAAAAAAATTATAAATAACCTTTTGGCATCACTTTTGTAGATAAACCAATTCACTCGGTCCAATGTGAAACACGAAGTTGGGTTTTCAAAAATTTATAAAGGTTGCTAATAAGTTATGCTCAACTCTAGTCGCATAATTACCATTTAGGCAAGTATATCTACTGAAGTAGCATAGAAAGTATTATGTCATATTTCTTGAGAATCGTTAGCATCTACCATCTACTGTACTCACTTTTAATCTATTATCTTGTCAAAGAAAAACTCATAAAACATTATGAGCAAGAAAAACTAAGTTAAGGTTAATTCTAAATGTATACGCACGTTTTTATGGAAAAATTATGAGATAAGTTTATTAACACAAGAAAGAGCTTAGGATTTACTTCACAAAGTCCTTATCATGTGATTTCTTAATAAACTCGAGTTGTTCGCTATGTATACTGGTACTATCGGATTCTCTAATATAAGCTAAAGCCTCTCTTAAGATCATAAACTCTAAATCTAGATCAGACCACCAGAATCTTTTCATAAGCAATCAGTAACCTAGATCCGCATAAAAAGAGTCATTTCATTGAAACCAATTTAATAACTTTAAAATCAAGTGATAGAAAGTTTCACCATCTTTATCTCTAGATTATTATAAGCAATTTCATTAGCAGCTTTTATTCAAAATAGTGATCTCTTAATCTATTCAATTAAAATCGAACATGAATCCACATGGTAAACTCACATAAGCTCATGAATTTAAGTTCTACTAGTTACAAGTACCCAAACAATATTAAATTAAAACGCATTGAAATCACATGAATCAGGCCTGGGATTCACAAACCTTAAGTTAAATTAAATATGAACACTATACATAGATTCAAGAGAAATAATGTGAAATTAAAGATGAATATTACATATTAAACACAAAAATCTTGCAAGAACAAATGTGTTGTTAAATATGAATTTACCTAGAAAACTTGAATTTATTGCAAACGAACAGTTTCTCTTACTATAAATTTTTCTCACTACTCTATTTTATGTTAGAAAATTGTTACATATAGTGCAATACTGCTACAATGCATGTGCATATTTATTTATAGGTGTTAAGGCACAAAAAACGTGAAGATTTTATTCGACGACATGATAGATTCTTTTTAACGAAATTTGTACATATCCTCACCGCATATACAGGCAGTGTATTCATGACAGCAAGGACAGGGTCACTTTATCGTAGCTTGAATCATGAACTCGAAGATTGGCCGCAATAGAAGCTGTATCCTTTTCATTAGAGGCACAATTTGTTCTCAGTTTGTATCGTGGTCAGAACCGCGGGCACGACACTAGGCGTGATTTGCTCTTTTGCCTTATTTCTCTGCCCTTGATTCATTCTCTAAAGGTACGGTTGAATCTGATCTTTAATTATTTTAGTTGTTTTGCTCCAAATCTGATTCAAATCACTTTATTTCTTCTCTTCTTGATCTTAGAAGCTAAAAAACAATATTTTCACAATAATAGCACACATTTATAGAATTTATCTGATAATGGATTAAACCAAGTATGAATTCCTATGAATTGAGTAAACAAAAATGACTTACCAAGTTCTCCTACACTTAAGCTTTTACTTATCCTCAAGCAAACTATCTTTTAAGATCAATAGAGTAAAGCTTCTTGAATAGGAAAAATAAATCATAAATGGAATTTGACCAAATCGAACTCACATATCTCATTCATTTCAGCTCAATCACCAATAAACTCTCTATTTTGTTGCAAATATAACTCCATACAATCCTACCATATCATGTACCAAAGTTATTTTTGCTAGAATCACTAGATTTATCCAAGTAGATCAACATTTACCCTCATTGTCTAAGTTAGAATCTAAAGCAAAAATTATTCAAAAGATCAAACAAAGTAATCAATCAATTTTATCCTATTATTTTTAAAGAATTTGGTCTCTTAATCATCTCTCTAAGCATTACACTTAAGAGAGAAGGCATACACATAAGCTTATCCTATGAATCACTTTCTTTATTTGTGTTTTCAACATTGTTCCTTTTCTGCTTCTTTCTTTGATGTAGCTTAGCTGATAAAGGGGATGAATCATTGCTCTTCTAGGAGACCAAGACACACCTATATCAGCTAGCCTTTTAAAACACTTTTTAATTTCATTAGTTATTAGGAGATGAGTTAAGCCTTGCTCTTTTGAAGGACCAAGTCCTGTTCATACCAACAATTATTTTCTTTTTCTTGCTTTCGCGATTCAACTAATGGAGGAGTCAAGCCTTGTTCTTTTAAGGGACGATGTTCTGCTCATATTAATTAAACATGTTTTTCTTTCATTCATGGCTCATTTAAATTGATAGAAGGGTCATGAAATTTCTCTTCTGAGGGACTAACTCCTGCCTATGTCAATCTTAAGCACATGATCATTTTCATTTTTGTCTTACTTTCAGATTTAGTGCAAGGAAAATTCATCAAGTTAAAAGCATGATTTAAACCTTCACTAAGGCCTATAAGGCTCTCAAAATGACTAATTGGAAATCTTACATATCATTTAAGCTTTTAATGATTAATTGAGTAGGCTTGCTAAAGATATAAGTCTATTATAGCTGTAAATTCTCATGTTAAATAACAAGTAAAATTACTCCACATGGATATCATAGAGTGATTTTAGCAAACTAAAGCTAACTAATAGGTAAGACGATATATTCACTACTAAGCTCAATTAAGTTATTTGGTAATTTTATCTCAAAATTCGAAAAACTTTAGTCAAGATTTACCATTTCATTACTTTCCTATAATTATGGAAAGAAAAATTTGATCTATGAAAACGTAGATTACTCTATTCATTTTTTTTCAATCAACCTTAATCTTGCTTAATCCTTCCCCCACACTTAAATTAAACATTCTTCTCAATGTTTAAACATGATGAAACAAACAGGGAAAATTATCAAATTAAAGTGCAAAGCAAGATTCACGAATTAGAAATCTAGAAAACTTTTAGGTTTTGGAATTACAGGTTAAGAGCAAACGAGAATCATGGCCTTTTTTGTAAACTTGGATTAAGGTGGTTTAAATATAAGCAAACACATTAGTAGCAACCACAGGCTTGATTTAAGCCATGGTTGAAGCTGTAATAAATCTTTTAAGTAATTTTCGCACATTGTAACTATACTTTGCTTATTTAAGTGTACCCTATACTAAAAGAATTTTCTTGCCACAGAATTTTTACTATTTAACAAATAATTTAACCAAAAAAATCATTCAAACTTCATTAAAAAACTTCACATTCATCAAACTTCAAATTCTTCAAACATTCACATCAAAAATTTGATTTAGAGTCTTATAGAACTTTATCATCCATCAAAATATTCAAACATCCTATCCTAAAACCATCAAGCATCTGTTAAACAATTTCTCAAACATCTTTCAAAGACATTCACAAAGATCTTTTAGAAACAAAGAAAATTACATCATTTAAATAAAACAACCAAGCTTTCAAAAAGAAATAGGATTGGTCATCCTAAAAGTTTTTTTCTTTTACCTCAACTCTTGGCCTAGTCTTTCAAGTTAGCTTCAGTATTGGCTAGTAAAGTTCCATGAGGTCTTTTGGCTAAGAGTTTAGACATTTGCCCCTATTGTGCCTTTAGGTTATGAATGGCAGTTGAGTGGTTCCTCAAAGTCTTATCAATGCCCTATTGCCTTGCCTTAAAAGCCTTAATAAATTGAGGAGTCAATTCCTCCAAAGAAACTCGCTTCATTTGAGACACAGATGATCCTTGACCTTGCTATTTTTGAAAATTAAGTAGAGGAAATTTTGTATTTTGAAATTGTTGTTACTCCACCTGAAGTTTAGATGGTTTCTCTAGCCAGGGTTGTAAGTGTTACTGTAAGGATAATTTTTGGGTCCGTTGAAATTTTCGACATACTCAATATTCTCATCTAGCATTCCCTCATAACTCTATCCTATATTACCATCAACCATATGCACTTATGTAGCCTCCATGGTCACATTGTCAATCCTTTTAGTCAGGGCTTCCACCTTAGAGGTTGAAAAGGTGACTATGTCGAGTTCAAACACACTCTAAAGCTTCTCCTTCTAAGCCTAACAGATGACCATTGGTAATGATTATTGACCATATCCTCAAAAGGATTCAAACGCTCTTATGGGGACTTGTTATTTAGGCTCTGATGTGCTATAATTAGTAGTGAATTTTCAAAGTATCTATTCCAGCAAGCGTACTGGGCCTTCTATTGTAATATAGCATGAGTCAAGCGTCGATCCACGGAGATCTATTAACTACTAGACAATTATCAACTAATACTAATATCTAGGCAATTGATCTTCTTAAAATGATTAGATTAAACTAAATTATCTAATTAAATGTCTATATGAATGCAATGAGCTTTTAAAGAGAGGGATATGGTGGAAAAATGTGGGAAGGAGCAGAATCCACTTTAAACTATGCCAATCACTTGAAGTCATGTTATAATTGATTAGATTCATGGATATTCATAAGAAATTGTCAAGATTTAAAAACAAAGTTTAAAAACCTTTTAAAGCACAAAAACAATTCATAGCTTCCGCCAAATAATTATTAGTGGAATTAAAATTACAATTATAAACCTTCTGATTCTATAATTGACTAATACTTTATATTAACATCTCCTAATTCCTTAGTGAGAAATCAACATAAACATTGCATTAATATTCATGGACAATTTGTAAATTAGATTAAACTCCGCCGCTTCCGCAATTGTAATTTATCTCAATTTATGAATTCATATGAATCCTAATTTCCCTTCCGAGTTATTAGAATTCTTATACACAAAAAGTATGATGAATAATCAGAATTCAATATGAAATATTTCATTATTCTAACTATCTTATAACATGGATTCAAAGATCATTTTAGCATGTTTAAAGCTTCATCAACTTCCCACAAAAAGAATTTAGCTACTCATGGATGATGATTCAAAAATCAGATAAGAAATTGCAAATGATTTCATTATGATCAAAATATTCAGATATATGAATTGCATAAAAGAAATAAGATTAGATATCACCAATTCAAAATACCAAAGCTTCACTTGCAACTTCTTGAATAACTTCAAATATCTCTTCAAAAATCTCTATGGAATGCTTGTTCTAATCTATATATTATAGTATGATTTAGAGCTACTTAGATTGTTCTGAAAGTGAGGAGAAGACCCCCTATTTATAGGAAAAATTTTGTGCAAAACATTAAATGAACTTTGCTGTTTCACATTGTACGCCGGCAGTTATGGATCCTACGCCGGCGGCTTACAGGCGGCGTATCTTCGAATTATCCTTTGCGCAGGCAGTGCACTGGCAGCTTTCAATATCAGTTACACATGTAGGCAGCTTCTACGTCGGCGCTTAGATGTAGACCTAGCCGGCGTATGTGGTCAGAAATGAAGCATTGCATCAATTTTGTTCGAACGCTGTCCTTAAGCAGGCGGCTTAGACACCGGCATAGATACTCCAACAAATTTGTCTCTTCAATTTCCTCCAAGCGTTTGATATCTTCATGTCGCTTCAGATCTATGATGTACGCTGCCTCAACGCCGACGGCTTAAGTGCCGGCTTATAATGTAACTCCTTCAAAGCTGGTGATGTTTCATTTCTGAGCTGCCGACCTTCATGTACGCTGGCTTCTTCATCTTCTACGCCGGCAGCTTTGAGGCGGCTTTGAGTGTAGTTGAAACTTATGCTCGGCAAAGCTGGCAGTGCTGCAACGGCCTTGGGTTTTACGCCGTCTGAACGCCAGCGGCTTTGAATGTAGAATTGCCGGCCTTGACTTCAATTTTTTCTCTTTTCGATTCAAATTCTTTTGTTTTGATTTCTTTATCCAAATTAGTCCTGAAACATAAAATTTAATCAAAACAAATATCAATTCTAGCTCTTTTGATTATCAAGATTTGTATAAAAATATGATCTTATCAATTCCCCCACACTTGAACTTTTGCTTGTCCTCAAGCAAAATGAAGAATAAAATGAAATCTCTTTATAGATAGTACAATTTACCAATTTAATCTCAATTTCTTTAATGTTTTTTTGTATCTACAGCTCTAACCTTACCAATTTCTTGTAACTAGAGTACTATAATTAAAATTAAGAAGTTAATCCAAACAAAAACTGTTTAATCTCAACTTTTAACAAAAGAACATTCTATTCAAAAGCAAATACTCAATCCACTAAGGAAAAATACTCATTTAAACTTCATTGGATTTCTAGTTTTTGTATATATATTCTAAGTAACACAAAATGAAAGCATGTGGTATCTACTTTTTCCTTAGAATTTCTCTTCTTTATTATAAGTCTCGTTCCTTTGCATATTTTGCATTCATTTTTCTTTTTCTTTCTCAAGCATTTATTTTCTTTTTGGGAGGTTTTTGCCTCCATATTTTTTTTTTCAAAGCTCATGATTGAACTTTTGCCATTCTTCCCTTCTCGTTACAGTGAGTTCATTGAGTGGCACATCCCAGGCTCATCACCTAAGTGACCAGGTTTCAAAATACCCCTAAGAACTCTTCCTCACTTTAACATTCAAGTTCAGATACTCATAACTCAAAATTTCAAGTCAGAGGAGTAGTGGCTATGCTTGTTTCTTTCTTTTTGAATGCAATAACAATATCAAAGACTTATTTTTATGAAGGATCACTAAGTTTAAAAGTTTCTTCTACCTCTTTCACCAAGTGTTAAAATTCAAAGAATATATACAAACTAAAATTTCCAAGAAGTAGACCTGTTTATTTTTCACAAAAGGACTCGACCAGCTCTTAAATTTCCAATTCCAAAGTTAAAAATAAAGTAAACTTGTTAAGGATTTTACAACTTAATTTTAACTTAGTAAACCAATCAACAGCAGTGTGAGTAAGATACTTTCACAAGTCAATTTCATTGATTTTCATTCTTTGCTTTGTACTATCTCCAATTTCAAGAGATTTTTGAAAAAATTTTGGCAGAATTTCCTCATGATTTGCTTTCAAACCAAAAATACAAGGTGGAGATTTTCCAATATAAATAACATCAACAGTCAATAGATCATATTCATCACTTCAACACTTCATGCAATTCTATCCCTTCCCCCACACTTCAACCAAACAGTGTCCTCACTGTTTTGCAACAAATAAAATAGAGGAAAGGAAGAAAAATTGAATTGGATACTTCCCTGAAGTCAGTCGATTCATAGTCATCAAAATTTGCATTGCAAGTGAGTTTGCTTTGCTTGTTTCCTGTAATCACTACAAAAGAAAAACAAAAAAAAAAAAAAAAAAAATAAAAGCAGAAAAAATAATAAAAGAGGAGTTCACCTACAGGAACTTGGGTACTCAATAAATATACAGGCCAATAAAAATAAAAGCAATAAAGATCAAATTGAGAGCTAGCAGGGTCTCTAGCTCTCTGGCCCTGGGCTCTGTTCTTGCCCTCAGGAGTATGTGTCTCTAGTGTCTCCTGGGCTGGCTATCTGTGTGTGCTCTGAACTGAGCCTATCTGAGTGATGTGACTCAGATGAAGTCTGGTAGGTCATGCCAGTCCCCTGTCTCTGGGCTAATGCAGCAAATGGCCGTCTTAATGCCTCAAAGATAGTCTTCCTAAATTTCTTGTTCTTCTTCCTTTCCTTTCTTGACTATCTCTGAGCTCCGACTCTGGCGCTTCAGCTCCTCAACATCCAGCCTAAGCTGGTCCATGCCATACGCTGATGAAGTGCCTGCAGGAGGAGAGGAGCGGATGTGGATGGCATCTCAAATGGGGCATCTCCAGGAAAGATATCCTGGATATACCTCCTCAATACCGGTGGCTGTGCTGGGGGTTTTTCAGCAATCCCCAGCCTTTGAATGGTGCAGATGTAATCCTCTTGCACTCAAACACCTCGTCATCCTGTGGAGGCTCAAAAATGTTCATCCCCTTCAATAACCGAGTAATGTAGCCTCCACAACACAGACCTCGAGTCCTCGTGTCCTCCGCCTCGGTATATAAAATTCGCCACCTCCACCCCGAGATCAATCTGTAGCCTCTAATAAGGCTAAACAGGTAAAACATGTCGAATGTAGTCACCTTGCTATGACTCGTCTTCTTGCAACTCAGGGTGTGTGAGAATATGGTGGAGCAGCTTGTGCTCGACAGCAGAATGTCGGCAGTGACTTGGATGGGACAAAATGCTCATTTGATCTCTCAGGACCAACTAGGTGGAACCAATAAGCCTCCTGTGTCATGTCAGCTGGCCAACTGTTGGGCAAATTCCTATTTTCTTCCTCACTATCATACAGTCTCGGAATGTGGCCTATCTGCTTCAATTTCACCTCCTGATCTGTCCATAGGCCTGGAACTGGAAAGTGGACTCCTCTCGGTCTGGGATATTTTTCACTATGGACAAGAACTCTATCGTCAAGTTCTTGTATGCCGACTCCCGAAGGTCAAACAGTCTGAGCCATGCTGGATCTTGAATAATCTCCCTGATTCTATCTACCATCCCGAACTCATCCATCAGGCACCAGTCTAAGTACTGGACATTCAAAAAGTCATTCTTGATAAGCCTCTTCTTTCTGTCTTTTGCATACTGTTGACTAGACAGCAGATTTCGGTTCTCTGAACCCGATGTAGAGGCGTCTGTGGACCTTGGTCTCTTTTGTCTTGGAGCCATTCCTGCAAATATTTTGAAGTCAATTAGTATTAAGGAATGCACAACATTAATGCAATTCCATTTTATGCCTAAGACATGATTTAGAACAATTTTGATATCAAGGCATATGACTAAATGAAGCTAATCAATTAATGAATTACATGGATCATTTTACACTTGCACAATACAATTAAAGCTGGCAGCCTTGGCTTGTCAGCTTAGAATTGAACGTTGGAATTTTGAAATTTTCAAACAGAAATGTTTTTCAAAAATTTTTCTTTAAAAGTTCCAAAAACATTTTCATACAGAATTTTTATCAAAATTGAGCACAATTCCAAATTCTAAGTTTAATTCGAACAAATTTGAGCATAATGCAAGAATTGGAGCGACTAATCTAATCTGAAAACTATCTAATCCAGCGGCTGTCTCATTAATTTAGAAAAACCCCAATTTCGAAATTTAACAAGCTCATGAACCCTAATTTTCCAATCTAGCAATAATCATGAATCAGCACATTATGGCTTGCAATTTCAATGTGTGAACCGAAATCTTCCTTCAATAGCATATCAAAAATCATTCAAACAATCAAATGCATCAATAGCCGACATCGATATCAAGGATGATCATCAAACCCAAATCGACAGATCCAAATAATCAATGCAATATAATGGATTCACACAAATGATTAAGCGTAGAGATCATTGAAACTTACTTGGTAGATGGACTAAACACAATGGATTGATGAACGAGGGATGAAACTTGTTGATTGAGAGTGAGAGAGGGAGAACGAGTATGAGAGAATGAAAGAGAGAGAGAGGATTCGTACCTGTTTAAAGCGTCTGCAGAACCTACGCCGGCATTTCTGCAATGTACGCCGGTGGCTTACAGCTAGTGTAAACAAAAAATATACATACTAAGAGCTCAAAGCTGGCCGCTTATCCATTTACACTGCCGGCTTAAGTGGATACGCCAGCCCAAAGCCGGTGGCTTTAAATCCCAGATGCCGGCCTTGATCGAGAATTTTCAGAAACTAAAAAATTTGCAACATACGCCGGCACTAAGCCGGCGGCCTTCACCGTCCCTTACCGGTGTAAATTTTGTACTCAAACGCTGGTATGTAAGCCGGCGGCCTTAACCTTTCCTAAGCCGGCCTCTTTTGCGGTGCTCACCTACTCCTTTACGCCGGTCTAAAGCTGGTGGCGTTGAGCCGGCCTTCCTTGTTTTCTCAGATCTTGCTCAAGGCTGGCAGCCTTGAGCCGGCTTTCAGCCTTTTTTTTTTTTTTTAAGAATATCACCTGCCATACTAATAACTAAGTTAGTAAAAACAAAACAAAACAAATAAAAACTATTCTAAAATTAGACATGGGTTGCCTCCCAAGAAGCGCTTAGTTTAAAGTCGCTTAGCCCGACTTTCCTGACCTGATCATGGCTCTTTGAGATTCATGACAGTAGTAGTACTGTCAAGATTTTCCCCTTCAAAATAATGTTTGAGCAGTTGCCCATTCACTTTAAAAGTCCGATCATCCTCAGTTTTTAATTCCACCGTTCCATATGGAAAAACTCTTGCAATCTCAAACGGTCCCGACATCTTGACCGTAATTTTCTAGGAAACAACTTCAAACGAGAATTGTAAAGTAAAACTTTTGTCAGGAAAAAATTCTCGTTTGATGATGTTTCTATCATGCCATTTCTTTGCTCGTTCCTTATAGATACGATCACTTTCAAATGCCTCATTTCTCCATTCTTCCAGCTGATTTAATTGGAGCAATCTGTTTTTACCTGCAGCTTTTTCATCAAAGTTAAGAAATTTTATGGCCCAATATGCCTTGTGCTCAAGTTCTACAGGAAGATGACATGATTTACCAAAACAAGCATATATGGGGACATTCCAATAGGGGTTTTAAAAGCAATCCTGTAAGCCCATAATGCATCATCTAATTTGAAGACCAATCTTTTCTTGATACAATAACAGTTATTTCCAAAATCCTTTTTATCTCCCTATTGGAAACTTCAACTTGCCCACTTGTTTGTGGATGATAGGGCGTAGTCACTTTATGTGTAACACCATATTTTGCTAAAAGTTTTTCAAATTGCCTGTTACAAAAATGAGACCCCCCATCACTAATTATAGCTCTGGCCACACCAAATCTGGTAAAAATGTTCTTTTTCAAAAATTTCAAAACTACTTGGGCATCATTTCTTTGTAAAGCAACAGCGCCAGAAAACTTGATGTGCTATAATTAGTAGTGAATTTTCAAAGCATCTATTCCAGCAAGCGTACTGGGCCTTCTATTGTAATATAGCATGAGTCAAGGGTCGATCCCACGGAGATCTATTAACTACTAGACAATTATCAACTAATACTAATATCTAGGCAATTGATCTTTTTAAAATGATTAGATTAAACTAAATTATCTAATTAAATGTCTATATGAATGCAATGAGCTTTTAAAGAGAGGGATATGGTGGAAAAATGTGGGAAGGAGCAGAATCCACTTTAAACTATTGCCAATCAACTTGAAGTCATGTTATAATGATAATTAGATTCATGGATATTCATAAGAAATTGTCAAGATTTAAAAACAAAGTTTAAAAACCTTTTAAACCACAAAAACAATTCAATAGCTTCCGCCAAATAAATTATTAGTGGAATCAAAATTACAATTATAAACCTTCCGATTCTATAATTGACTAATACTTTATATTAACATATCCTAATTCCTTAGTGAGAAATCAACATAAAACATTGCATTAATATTCATAGACAATTTATAAATTAGATTAAACTCCGTCGCTTCCGCAATTGTAATTTAATCTCAATTTATGAATTCATATGAACCCTAATTTCTCTTCCGAGTTATTAGAATTCTTATACACCAAAAGTATGATGAATAATCAGAATTCAATATGAATATTTCATGATTCTAACTATCTTATAACATGAATTTAAAAATCATTTTAGCATGTTTAAAGCTTCATCAACTTCCCACAAAAAGAATTTAGCTACTCATGGATGATAATTCAAAAATCAGATAAGAAATTGCAAATGATTTCATTATGATCAAAATATTTAGATATATGAATTGCATAAAAGAAATAAGATTAGATATCACCAATTCAAAATACCAAAGCTTCACTTGCAACTTCTTGAATAACTTCAAATATCTCTTCAAAAATCTCTATGGAATGCTTGTTCTAATCTATATATTATAGTATGATTTAGAGCTACTTGGATTGTTCTGAAAGTGAGGAGAAGACCCCCTATTTATAGGAAAAATTTCGTGCAAAATATTAAATGAACTTTGCTGTTTCACATTGTACGCCGGCAGTTATGGATCCTACGCCGGCGGCTTACAGGCGGCGTATCTTCGAATTATCCTTTGCGCAGGCAGTGCACTGGCAGCCTTCAATATCAGTTACACATGTAGGCCGCTTCTACGCCGGCGGCTTAGATGTAAATCTAGCCGGCGTATGTGGTCAGAAATGAAGCGTTGCATCAATTTTGTTCGAACGCTATCCCTAAGCCGGCGGCTTAGACACCGGCGTAGATACTCCAACAAATTTGTCTCTTCAATTTCCTCCAAGCGTTTGATATCTTCATGTCGCTTCAGATCTATGATGTACGCTGCCTCAATGGGCGGCTTAAGTGTCGGCTTATAATGTAACTCCTTCAAAGCTGGTGATGTTTCATTTCTGAGCTGTCGGCCTTCATGTATGCTGGCTTCTTCATCTTCTACGCGGTAGATTTGAGGCGGCTTTGAGTGTAGTTGAAACTTATGCTCGGCAAAGCTGGCAGTGCTGCAACGGCCTTGGGTTTTACGCCGTCTGAACGCCGACGGCTTTGAATGCAGAATTGCCGGCCTTGACTTCAATTTTTCCTCTTTCGATTCAAATTCTTTTGTTTTGATTTCTTTATCCAAATTAGTCCTGAAACATAAAATTTAATCAAAACAAATATCCATTTAGCTCTTTTGATTATCAAGATTTGTATAAAATATGATCTTATCAGGCTCCTTCCTATTGCTCCATCAATTAGTTACCTAGTGCCATAGTTTAGTCAATTATAGAATGTTTGCACTTGTGTCCATTCTGGTAATCCCTAGTGTAGGCATCTTCTTAGCAACTCCTTCCACCTCTCAAAGTTTCATAGAAGGATTCAAATTCTAACTAGTGGAATGAAGCTATGTTCGCTCTTAGCTTTGCTGTCCTAGAAGATGGAAAGTATTTTCTCATAAAGTTCTCAGCCATCTGTAGCTAAGTTCCTATGGACTATCTAAGAAAATAATTGAGCTACTTCTTTGCATTCCCCTTCAACGAAAAAGGAAACAAACTAAGGCATATGTCATCATTAGAGGCTCTATTGATCTTAAAGGTGTGACAAATTTCCAAGACCTGTTGGAGGTAGGTATTGGGATCTTCATCTTGTAGTCCATCAAACTGCATGTACTATTGGACCATTTAGATAACATGATAAGTCTTTTATACTCTATTCAATTCATAAGAATTTAGGATTTATTTGATCCATTTTTAGATAAATTTCTATAATTTTGTGCTTTTATTGTTTAAATGTTGTTTTCAATCTCCTAAGATCAAGAAAAGAACAAACAAAGTGCGTAGGATCAGATTTAGAGCAAAACAACATAAATGAACAAAAATTGTAAACCCCAAAAATTTTACGATCAGTTAAGCTTAAACCCTAATCGAAAGGTCAACCAGAAATCCTAAAGTCAAACAAAACCCTAGTTAGATGTAACAAGTTTAAGTCCGATAATCCTGTGTTCGTAATCCTAAGTGAGTAAGTAAGAGATCAGTATGTGAAATGGTTCATAATATATAAGAAAGCTTAATATATCATATTAGTAAAACCGCAATTCGTTTTGAAACCAAACAGATACAGTTTTCGAAAAACGTGTCACGAGACTCGGAATAGTAAAAATATTCTGGATATACCGTCAGACGCATACAAATATAAGGTTTTCAAAAATATTAGTTTTATAATTTTTCGGTAAGTAAAAATATCAGATATTGCATTTTACGCGTATTTTCTTATCGGTATATTAGTCACATCTACTTTACATTATACTATCATTACTATTCTACACTATTAATTTATCTCTACTTTTTCTAACACCTACTCTTACACTCTATACACCTATTATCTTTACTACCAAGTCATGTAACTTTACATGACCATGGTGTGAGTTTTCCAAACATGTTGTTATGGAAGCTATACTATGTTCATATATTGTTCTTGTTCATGAAAATACATTTCTTTACTTTTATGTTGTTATTATGTTTTGCACATATTATTGTTTCTATTATATTAACTTCTTATCTATATCTAATTAAATATATTTATGTATCTATATTCTTTAGAGCATATAAGCTCACTTGTTATTTCATGCAATGCAATTTATTTACTTTTTTTGCAATTTATTTATTTTCATGCTATCTTAAGACTAGTTTTTCTAGTCTTAAACTTGTCCTTATCAAGTCAAAACAATTTTCTTTTCTTTTCGGGACTAGTCCATTTCTTAGTCCGGGAGCCTTGATCAAAGCTAAGATCTCAATACTTGACTTATATTATTTTGCTATATATTTTGTTGTCATAATTTTGCTTGTTATTCTCAAATTCATGCAAAATAATGATTGTTGTCTAAACCACCAAGTTTAAACTATATTTTTTACAAAAGAGATTTTGCCACCAAAGAAAGGTTCTAAAAGAAATCTAGAGTTTTGAAATTAATAAAAGGAATCTATTTTCTCAAATCTTTAAGAAGAAATAATTATAGAACTAATTATAATTTTGAAAATTCCATTACTTTGAAAGGCCTTTTCTAAAACCATAACTTTAGAAGTAATAGAGTTGTTTTCTAAAAATAAGGAAGAGAATTTTTCGTTATGAAAATGTTTTCCTTAAAAACATAATATAAAAAAGAAATGTAAGTTTTCAAACTAAGATTTTAAAATTTCAAAATAATAGTGAAAGAAAATGCATAGAAAACTAATAGGAAAAGTGACACTAATATTGAAAGTTTTGAAAAGTAAAAATAGAGAAATTTATTTTTATTAAAAATTCATTAAGGAAAATAGTAAGATAAACATAAAATATTCTTTGAAAAAAAAAGAATCAAAATATTCATTTTAAAGGATTTACAAAAAGGATTTCTTGTAAACTATGGTTTTCTAAACTTTTAACTAACATTATTTTTAATAAAGAATTTTGCTTGGACAACAAACACTTGAGCATGTATGAAATATGAGCTATACATCTATAAAAAGGAATTTCTCAACTATATAGATAACTAAGTATTTATCAAAGCAATTTTTGGATGATCTAATGTTTGAAACAAATGCTTTTGGGATGGGAAATTTCATGGTGAATTTGATTGCCATTGTTTCAGAGCTCAAATAACTAGTTTAATGAAAATAATTTTAGAAATGGATACATCTTTTTGAATAGGTAGAAATCGATATATTATATGTGCAATTCCGAGTTAAAATGGCCAAGTTATGACTATTTTAAGTTGGAATTATCTTCTACACGAACTTTGATGTTCCTATGACATGGTTTTGTCAAATTTCAAGAGAATTATCAAGAAATACTCATTTAGGTATTTTTCTTGATTAGGTGATCTCGAGGAAGAATACCCGAGGATTATTTTGACTAAGTGGATTGTTTGATTGACTCATCCGTAAGAAGAAAGTATCGTCATGGTAACGTGAGTTTATTTCCTTAAACTGTGTACTTGATTGTGCTTGTAGTATAGATGCATTAGAATTAAGGAAAGACAAAATGCTATGTATGTAAAGTTGTATGAAGGAATACTAAGAATATCGAGGCGGGAATTGATTGTAAAGAATTGCTTGTCTTAGTATAGAATTGATATGTCTGAAATTCTATGACTGTAAACCCCTAAATTTTCGGAATCAGTTTAGCACAAAACCCTAACCGGAAGTCAAACGAAACCCTAAAGGTCAATAAAACCCTAGTTTACTGTATCAAACTAAATCCGGCATTGCCGTTTTCTTTGGCCCTGAAAAACGAAGTTGGGATTATTAGCTCAAATAGTTCGTAATAACCATAGGTTTTATAAAAGTTTCAGTTTCGCGAAATTCGGATGTCCTTCGAACCTGATCGGACACAGTTCTCGAAAAACGTGTCCGAAAGCCCGGACTAGTAAAAATATTCCGAATATACCGTTAGACTCGTAAAAATATAAGTTTTCCAAAAATATCAGTTTTGTAATTTTTCGGTAAGTAAAAATAACAGATATAGCTATTATACGCGTATTTTCTTACTACCGGTACTTTAATTGTCATATCTACTTTACATTACACTATTCATTACTATTCTACACTATTCTTTTATCTCTACTTTTTCTTACACCTATTCTTACGCTCTACATAACCTATTATCTTAACTTTTTACCTTTCCCATAACTTTATATCACATCTACCTTACATATTACATCTTTTATTTCTTCAAAAAGTAAAAAAAAATAAAACAACTTCCCCTCTACAGCATGTGGCCGGCACTACCCCCTCTCTCTTCTCCCTCAATTTGTTTTAATTTTCTTTTATTTTAAACACACAAAAACCACTCCTCATTTTCCTATAAATACCCCCCTCCTCTTTCACTTCTTTCACACATTCACTACCCACAAATTCTTACCAAAACTCTCTCAAATTTTCCTCTTAAAGCTCTCTCAAATTACTATCTCAAAACTCTCTCAAAATAATCCCACAACAACTTCCACCAACAACAAAAACCCATAACCACATAACCATATCAAAATCTTCTTTAGGTAACCCCTTTTATAATTCTTCTTCTTCTTCATGTCATGTAACTTTACATGACCATAGTGTGAGTTTCCAAATACTACAAGTTGTGGAAACTACATTATGTTCATGTATTGTTCTTGTTCATGCCAATCCATTTATGTTTATGTTGATTTATTATTGTTTATATATCTATACATATTCTTTAGAGCATATAAGCTCACTTGTAATTTATTTATTTCATGCAAAGCAATTTATTTACTTTTCCATCGCAATTTATTTATTTATTCTTGTCGAAATAAGACTAGTCTCTAGTCTTAGACTTGTCCTCATTAAGTCAAAACAAGCTTTTCCTCTTTCATTTTATTTCATTATGGGACTAGTTTATTTCTTAGTCCCGGGAGCCTTGAAAAAGCTAAGACTCCAATACTTGACTTTATTATTTATGCTTTATGTTATTTTGTTTATTATTATTCTCATAATCATGTTCATTTAGATTGTTGTCCAAAAGTTTTCTAAAGATAATGAAATAAAAGAAGGCTTTTTGTCACTTAGGAATAAGTTTATGTGAAACATAAAAATATAAGATAACAAAAATAAACTCATTCATTTTCAAGTTACAAAAAGAATTCACTATGAATTTAGAAACTATTTTTACTTAAAAAGCTACTTGAATCTTTGTTACTCTACCTTGTTTTTCAAAGGAAAATATTTTATTGACAAAAATGGTTCTTTTCATAAAGAAAGAAAATAAGATGGATGGCTAAGGAAATTTTTAAGTAAAGAACCTTGCAAACAAATAGGCAAAGAAAATTTGTGGTTTGAAAATAATAAAGTTATTTCTTTTCAAGTTACAAGAAGAAGTTAATAAGATTATAGGAATTAGTTTTTCTACAAAAAGTCCTTAATTGTTCCACATTGTTTTTATGAAGAAAACAAATTTTCATGCATGGATGATTATTTTTGAAAATGAGAAAAAGAATGAGAAATATCAAGTAAGGAATTTTTGCATAACAAGTAAACAAAGGAATTTACACAAGAAAAATGAAGAATAGCATATTTTCTAGAAAATTTCAAATATAGTATTAATGTAACTTAGAAAATAGAAAATTTTATTTTCAAGAGTCACTTAGAAAAAGATAAATAAAACCAACATAAAACGTTTTTAGAAAATAAGGAAAACAAGGTATTCATTTCAAAGGAAATTACAAAAACAATTTCCGAAAAGCTTCAATCCAACATTGTTTTACCTAAGAAAAATAATTGGACAACAAGACACTTGAGCATGCTTAAATATGAGTTATATAGTTATAAAAAGGGAATTTTTCAACTATATAGATAACTAAGTATTTATCAAACAAATTTTGATTTATTGAACCAAAGTCGTTTTTACTTAGAAATCCGTGGTGAATTTTGTCGCCACTTTTTCGGAGCCTATATGGCTTTGTTTGTGGAAATAATTTTTGAAATGGGTAGATTTTTTCGAGTAGATAGAAATCGGTATATTATATGCGCGATTCCGAGTTAAAATGACCAAGTTATGGCTATTTTAAGTTGGAACATCCTTCTATACGAACTTTAACGTTCTTTGACATTGTTTTGTCAAAATTCAAGAAAATCTTCAAGAAAAACTCATTATGGGTATTTTCTTTAGTTAGGTGACCCCGAGGAAGGATTTCTTCACCCCGAGAACTATTACGATTAAGTGGAGTGTGTGAACGACTCATCCGCTTAGAGGAATAGACGACAATGGCCTTGTGAGTTTATTTCCATTTAAATGCTACTCTTGTTGTGCTTGTAAATTAGTTGCACTAGAGTTAGGAAAAGATAAACCGATATGCATGTAAAATAATTCCTTAAAAGAATTCTAAGAATATTGAAGCCCGAATTGTTCTAAGTGATTGCTTTAGTTTAATATTGATTTGTGTGAAATTCCTTGATTGCTATAAAGTTGAAAATAATTATGTTATGACTTTATAAATTAATGAACTCATGCATACCACGAAGTGAGTCACATTGCATGGTTGGGTTATTATCCTTGGGTGAGAAGAGATAGTAAGCTCATGTCGAAAGCAACACTTGGCGGAAGATCCGAAAGCGATTGCTTGGCGGCTTAATGGAATATGCTTGGCGGTTGATCCGAAGCAAGGTCAAATCAAGTAGGTTCGGAATACTTGGCGATGAGTGCTCGCAAGTATAAAAGTTTTTAATGAATGCTTGGCGATGTGTGCTCGCAAGCTTAAATTTTCTATTATTAAAACTACTTGTTTTGAGTATCACCAAACCCCGAATGGAGGGCGTAAATTCATTCAACATATAGTTCCCGGAAAGCTATATGATTGTTTGCCCATGTGTTTGATGCATTACATATGTGTGATTAACCAACTTGTTTGAATCTTGTTACAAGAAGTTATTTATGGAAATAGTTCTCACTAAGCCTATTAGCTTATACCCCGATAGCTACCTTTTGCAGTTTCCGTACTTATGGTTAAGGCCACGTGGACCATGCGGGCAGGTAATCCCTTTTGAACACTAGAAATCTGGATAAAGTGTAGTCCAGTATTAGCATGATTATATGTATATAATAGATTTGAAATTTAGGGAGTTGTTCCTAAGTATGCACAGTCTTTGCTATGAACAAATATTTATTGTGAATCCTCTTTTCTTAATATGTTTTTATATCTCCTTAAGCTTCATTATTCCATATATGGTCCTCTAAAATTGTGAAAGTAAGCCTTACACTTAATATAAAAGCTTTTGGAAATAACTAAGGTTGTCATACTTAAGCTTTGATATTGAGTGTGGCGGACTGTCATGTTTAGAGTACCCATTGGGGCGTGACAATGACTACCTTACATTGATAATAATAATGTTATGATATCTTAAATAAATTGATTCATGCATACCATGAAATGAGTCACATTACATGGGGTTATTATCCTTGGGTGAAAAGGATAGTAGCATGGTCGAAAGCAACACTTGGCAACTATAATCGAAGACGATTGCTTGGCGACATGGAATTAAACCAATGCTTGGCAGTTATCCGAAAGCATGGCTTAATCCAAGTAGACTTAATGTGCTTGGCGGTGATGATCGAAAGCATAACTCAACTAAAACTACTCGTTTTTTGATTCTTATCACCAAACCCCGAATGGAGGGCATAAATCCATTCAGCATATAGTTCCCGAAAACTATATGACTTGCTTGCTCACGTGTATGATGCATTTCACTTGGATGCTTAAATAACTTATTTGAATTTTTGCTATTTACTTATGGAAATAATTCTCACTAAGTCTATTAGATTATACTCCTATAAATATCTTTTGTAGTTTAGCTATTTGTGGTTGAGGCTACGTGGACCTTGTAACCAGGTATATTTCCTTTTTTGGTTAAGGAATTTTTAGATGAAGTTTAGCATTAGTTTAGATGTAGACTTAATAGAAAATTTCTTGTAATAGATTATAGTTATTTTAGTGGGAGAATGCTCCTAAGACTTGTAAGACAATTCTTATGCATGAATGAATATTATGATTTCCCTTTCTTAATTTGTTATTGTATCTTCTTAAGCTTCATATTTCAAAGTATGGTCCTCTAAATTTATGAGAGCACGCCTTACACTTAATATTTGAAGCTTTTGGGAATGACTAAGATTGTCATGCTTAAGCTTTTATATTGAGTGTACCAGACTGTTACGTTTAGGGTACCTTTAGGGCGTGACAAAGACAGACTCCACCACGGCTGCGAGAGACCCCAACTGAGGGTAAAAGACAAGGCAAAATAAGGTAAAATTCCCAATCACACCCTTAATTATGCCTATGACTCATTCAGAGACATTCGAGCCTTGCAATGCAAAGTATAAGATCAATCATGCCCAAGATCAAGCTCGTGATTTCACCCGTAGTTGAAGTTGATCCCAAAATCGCAATTCAGATGAAGAGAACACAACTACAATCATACCCATGAAAAGTGACCCTACCACAAATGAGCTGGCTCGCATGCATGCTTAAAGATAAAAATGAATTTGTTACAAAGAATTTGCCAAGTCAGTGAATAAAATCTTCATGATTTCTGTGTCTATTACCTATAAATAAACGTGCACAGATGTAAAATGGAGTATGTATGATATGTAACAAATTCTACTAACCAAGAATAGACTAGTGAGAGAATTCTTAGTGAGAGAAATCTTTTTCTTTTGTAAGGAATTCAGAGTTTTCTTGATAAATTTATTTTAAACTTGAAGTTTGCTTTTGCAAGATCCTTATGAGCTTAATATTATATTCATCTATATTTCCATATTATTTCTCTTGAATCTAGGTTTAATGTTTACATATATGGAGAAATAATCATCTTCACTTAGGGTCTATGAATCCAAGACCTGATTCATATGATTTCAAATGCGTTTTAAATGAATATTGACTGGGTATTTGTAATTAGTAGCTCAATCTTAAATTCGTGGGTCTAAATATATGGTGCACCTTTTAAATCCATATCTGATTTCAACTGAGTAAATTGAGAGATCATTCTTTAAAATAGTTCTAAGTTGCTAATGAAGTTGCTCAGAATCATCTTGAGAGAGGGATAGTGAAACTTTTTGTCACTTGGTTCTGAAACTCCTTAAAATGGACTTTTAATCAAAGGATTAAGGGTTTCTAACCTTGAGAGAGGTACCTCAGTGAATCCGATAATGCAAATGTACCTAGTAAACAACTCTTTGAGTTTATTAAGAAATCACATGATAAGGACTTGGTGAAGCAAATCCTAAACTCTGTCTTGCATTAGCAACTTATGTTCTTAATTTTAACCTGAAAACGTGTATATATTTTTAGTATTGACATTAGCTTAGTGTTTTTCCTATGAATATGTTTTGTTAAGTTTTTGTTTGGCTACATGATAGATGAAAAGTGAGTAAAGCAAATGCTAACGATCGCTAAAGAATACGGCCTAATACTTTCTATGCTACTTCAATTGGTGCACTTGCCTATGTTGATGATTGCTATCGAAGTTGAAAAGAACTTATTAATACTTTATGAATTTTTGAAATACTTCAACTTCATAGTTTCCTATTCTTAATGGTTTTAAACAAACACAGACAACCAAAGCCATAACATTAGGTTTTATTTCAAAGTTGTTAGCCACCACCCGAGGTCTAGCTATACTTATATTAGCACCTGATGCCAATTAGGTAACCAAGAGTAAGGACCCCATGAATTTACCTCAGGAACTCATCACATGAGCAAGGGCAAAGAGGTTCAAGGAAGCTATGCCAGGCATGATGCAAGGCTTGTAGAATAATTTATCCACAATAGAAGATTGGAAGGATGAATCCAGTCTCAAGTTTGGCTTACATGACAAAAATCAGACTTTGATCAATTTAATTGAAGTGCTAGAAGACTAAACATGAAGATTAAGCTTTAAGAAGGGATGTGAATTGCATAAGAGCTCTTTTTATTAAGTTCGACTTTTTTTTCCTGTTTTGGACTATTAAATATTTGTCTTGATTTGTTTATTGTGTTTTTGGGCTCCTTATGTTATAACATAAGCCCATGATGAATTTTATTAAGTTATCTTATGTAGCTGGTGAATATTAGGCCTAGTTTACCATACACTTAAGCTCATTATGAATTTTCTCTGTTTTTAGGGTTTGTAAACATGCTAAGTCACTATAAACACTTAGTAGTCATGGATGGAAGGCAGGCAATCATTTTTATTCACAAATAGTGATCTTGAGAGGATTTTTTTTTCTCACTTTGAGTCTTGCTTGAATCATCTTAAACAATCAAAGCTAATTACTTGAGTTGTTCACAACATACCAAGGTTCTTTGGCATAGGTTCACCATCATGTTAAGTTTTTTCCCTTATCAACTTTATCAAACTATCTAAGGTAGTTGTTTCCAAGCATAAAGGGTCTCAAGGCAAGTTGCTTGTGATTTTCATTAGCTTGGTATCAAGCCTAGGCTCTAGGTTAGGTTTGTCCCTTAAAAAAAAAAAAAAAAAAAAAAAACTGTTATATCATTCTGTTGCATTTTTCCTTCTTCTTCTTCCTAAAAAAAAAAAAAAGATATTGTGTGTTTAGTTTTCTTGCTATGCTTCCTTAGTTTGAGATACTATTTCTTGTCATTTGTTGGTCATAAAAAAAAAAAGGAAAAGAGGTATTAAGCCAAAAAAGAAAAGAAAAGAAAAGAGGCATTAGGAAAAAAAAAATTAAAAAAAAATCCAGCCTCTTTTTGTCCTTAATAGCCATTATCCAAATCTATATTATTTTCTATGTTATTTTGTATTGTATGTTTTGTCATTCCATTCAGAAGTCTTTATTGTCTTTGATCCCAAAACATTTGTTAATTAGGTTATAAGATTATTAAATATTGCTGGTGCAAAAAAAAAAAAAAAAAATCATACTTCTTGGTTGTTTGTAAACCTTAAAGAGTTGGTTTCTGAAGTGGTAGATAAGATCAAATCCGATTTTTTTACTAATCAAGTTGAAAACAAGTTATATGGACTATTAGATCTATTGCACATTCAAGTGGAACTATCAAGATTAAAACTTCCTTGAGAAGTTTAAGAAAATCTTTTCAACCTTAAAACAATCTTGTAGCTTACTACTCGAATTATATAAGGAATCAACATTACAATTAAGAATCTCCCAATTCATTAATTTTCTAATGCCTTAAATTGAAGTTCTACTAATTCCTTAGTAGGAATCCAACTTAATTACATTGCATATAACACATGGATAGTTCCTAAATTAGATATAATACATCAACTTTCGCATCTTGTTATTATATCATAATTAATGCATTCCAATAAAATTAGATTTCTCTTCCGAGTAATCCCTAATGCTAATTAACCAAGATTTTCCAAATATAAAGATAATTATAAGAAAATAACAAGAATTTTACAAAGTTCTAACAGTCATATAACAGATCTCAACCATTGTTTTAGAAAATTTTAGATTTAATCACATTCCCACAATTAAAATTTAGCAAAACATGGATTTATGAACAAAGAACAAATTAAATACATGAACTAGAATCATTATGACAATACAAGATTATCAGATAATGTAAACCAATAAACTTGAATGAAGAAGACAATCTAATCGTGCAATTTACTTCACAATGAATGATTCATACCACAATACTAGAAATTCAAGAGAAATTCACAACGCTGGTTGAGTTTAGATCTCGGGTTTTTAGCTAAAAACTCTATATTTTTCTCTATTCTAAGAACATATGAAACTGTCTGGACAATCTATCTCTTTTTTTTTTTTTTCTATCTCTCCTTCTCCCTTTGACTATTCTCCTTTTAAATAGAGTAACATCTACAACGTTTGTAACTTCCACTCCCAACGCTGGCATTTTAAATTCTACGCCGCCATTGTAAAATTAGGCATTAAGCTTTGATGGTCTGTGAAATTCATACGCCGGTTTTAACGCCAGCAGCGTTCATCTTCAATTTGCCGGCGTATGCCTTGTAACACCGGCGGCGTTGAACAAGAATTAGCTGGCGTTCTTGATCTTTGACAGTCTTTGGTTTAGCCTGGTAATGCCGGCGGCATTGCAATTAGATTTGCCAACATTTATTATATTGTACTCTATTTGCTCTATTTTAATGCTGCTTCCAAGCTCAAAATTCATTCCTTTTTCAATGATTGAAACTCCAAGTTCTCTATAACCTGAATTAGCACAAATTGAAACATCAAAGTACCAATTCTTCACATTTTCATAAGCATACACACAATTAACTCTCAAATAAGAGAGAAAAAGTGTATCAATTATGATTTTATTATTTACCTTATTTCAATTTCCATGTAAGGGTCTTGGACGCGCTTTTTCAATTTTCTAATGAATTTATGCTTTATTAATGATCTTAAAATTAACTTTAATTTAAATTTTATTTCAGCAACTATTTATGCAAGTAAGTTTTTGTTATATCCACAAAAATTTCCGTCAAAGATTTAACTAAGATATCAAAACGATAAACCTAACTTAGAAAAATTTAAAACAGCCAAAGTAGAAGAGGACGTAGGGAGAAACAAAGTGCCTCCAACCAACCGGAAGTTGAAGCAGAGCAGCCTGCCTCTCAAGCAGCCGCTGCACCTTAAGTAGACTTGCACGCTACTCTAAGACATCTGACCCATGTGCTGAAAGCAATTAGATAGAACATGCCTGTACCTATACCCGTACCCGAAACCACATTAGCACCGGCACCTGTACCGACTCTGCCGCAACAGCAAGTGTCAATCGAAGTATCTATACAAAGGACTATGCACTCCCAAAATGCATCGTTACCTCTACCCGCACCGCTAAGGCCATACAAGAATACGTTGCCTGATTTTATCAGAAGTAACCGTTATTTTGATGGAGCTTATGATAAGCCAGATGAGGCCGAAGATTGCCTTGCTCAAATCGAAAGGTCTTTTGATGCACATGAGGTTCTGCATTACCTACAAATCAAGTATGGGACATTCATGCTTTGTCTGAATGCTAGAATATGGTGTGAATCAAAGAAAATAGAGCTAATTACCCCAATCACTTGGGAAATGTTCAGACATGAGTTCTTGAAAAATTATTTCTCGGAAGCTTACGAGTAAGGTATAGTGCAGACTTCTTATAAATTGCTCCAAAGGAAGGACTATCGAGCAATACGAGACTAAGTTTAGTAGATTGCTACAATATGCCCTCGACTCCTATAAGTACAGCAAGGAATTGAAAAGATAAGTCTTCATAAGAGGATTGGATGAAGACCTGAGAATGAGGTTGGAGGAATTTGACATCAAAAGTTACCAAGAATTAATGGAAAGAGCTCAAATTGTAGAAGAAGCAAGGAAAAGGAGAGAAAGAATAGAAGAAGAGAAAGCCCCGATTCTTGTAAAAATGTTTTATGATGGATCCAATTCCACACCTCCACAAAAGAGATTCAAGTTCTCCAACAACTATAGGAGCAATGATAATTGATAACGATGGGAGGTTCATACCTAAAGATGTCAAGTGCTGGAAGTGCAATGGAGCACACTACCCTAAGAAGTGCCCTCAGTTGTTTGGAAAGTGCTTCTTCTGTGGAGATGTAGATCATAAGATATCAAAATGTTCAAAGAAAGGAAACAATACTTACTATGTCTGCAAGCAAGATGGGCATTTCGCCACTAAATGTCCACAAGGGAGGAATATTCTGATAAGGCCTTCTAGAGGAGTTGTTCCTACAAGGACCGGGAATGGAAATGGAAGCAAAAGTGGAAGCAGATGAGGATCCACTGCTTCAGGAATCAGAATCTACAACATGGAGGGACAGTGGATGAGTGAAGAGATAGATGAAGAGGAAGGAGACTTGGCTGCCTTGGATTGCAATAGAGGCTATAGCTGTGAATTGGGAACCAGTAAGCCTTGAATCCTCTTTATTGTTTATTCTTTTAAACAATACAAGAGTTTAAAGTTTTATAGATAAATAGATATGCAAATAGAAGTAGTAATCCCCCCTGTTAGATACGTAGGAAGCATACAGTAAGGAAGATAGAATGCTTTTGCTCTTTTAGATTGTGGAGCAACACATTCTTTAGTTACACCTAGTCTAGCTAAGAAGTTTAGACTACTAATAACAAACATTAACTCTTAGCTTTAAGATCAAAACCTCCTCGGGAAATGTTGTCGTAACCCAAGAAGTGTTTAATGATCGTCTAATAAGGATATAAGGACACCTATCCGCTCATGAGTTCATGGGATTAAGTAAATATGAATTAATCTTCAGTATAAGTTGATTATCTCTTGATAAAGCCCCAATAGATTATCGTAAAAAGAGCATAGAATTCATGACCAACAAGAAAGGAAGATAGCATTTTTGAAGAACCCGCTATTACGAGGAAAGAGGAGTTATATTCTTTCGAGTTGATAAAGGAAGTTCCAAAGGGAATGAAGGACCACCTTGATGACACGGAAAAAAATAAAGAGAAACCTATCTTGGAGGATGTCCCCGATTGCCAATAAGTTTTCAAAAGTTTTTCCGGATGAATGGCCTGAATCACATCCGAAGAGAAAGATCACTTTTGAGATTAGACTAATGACCAATACGGAACCAATTGCTAAGGCATCATCTCAAATGGCCTCAATGGAGTCAAAAGAAGAACTTTTGGATCAAGGTTTTACACAATCAAGTCTGTCCCCAAGAAAAACGCCAGTTTGGTTTGTAAAGAAAGAAAAGGATAAATCCCTGAGTTTATGCGTTGATTATTGAAATGAACAAAGTCACAATCAAGAATGAGTACCCGCTTCCTAGAATTGATGATCTTTTTTACCAACTACAAGGAGCAAACGTGTTTTCTCATGTTGATTTAAGGTCAAAGTACCACCAACTATGGATCAAATCAAAAGATGATTCGGAAGATTGCTTTTTGAACTCGTTATGGACACTACGAGTTTCTAATAATGACTTTTGGGTTGATCAACACAAACCAAGTATATAACTCTCTTTTAGATAAATGAGTAATTGACAACATCTTGGTCTATTCTAAGACAAAGAAATTAAAAATGAGAATAAGGAAATAGCTAGAGTTAATCAAGGGCTATGATCTCAGAACCAATTAGTATCTACCTTGCTCACAAAATAGAAGGAGTTGATAAAAAGGATGTGGGAAGCTAAGCATTGAATTTATGGGACAAAGTGAGAAAGTAGAGATAGTTAATGTGGTCTTAGAACCAACTTTAGTAGAAAGGATTAAAGAAGCTTAACGCTAAAATAAAAAGATACAAAGGATAAAGAGAAAAATATAAGAAGAAAAGTGTACTGATTTTATGGTCAATGATGATAATGTCAGACGATTTTGCGTGCCTAAGAACAAGGAAATGAGAAAGGAAAATTATGAGTGTAGCCCATAACTCAGGATATATGGTATATCCAAGAAAAACCAAGATGTACCAAAATTTCAAGGATCGTTATTGATGAGATAGGATAAAACAAAGACGTAGTCAAATTATAAAGTGCCCAATCTGCCAACAAAGGAATAAAGAGCACCAAAAAGTCAAGAGGATTGATAAAACTATTCCTGATACCGAAATAAGAATGGAATGAAATTTCCATGGATTACCAACAGTACCGATCGGAAGCAATGCCATCTGTGTCATAGTTGATCGATTTATTAAGTTGGCTCATTTCCTAACCATCAATATGACGTTTTCCATGGACAAATTAGCAAAGCCTTATGTAGGGATAGCACGGAGTACCAGTTGAAATCATATCAACTCAAGGCATAAGAAATGTACCTAAGTGTTGAACCAACCTACAAGAAGGTATGGAGACGAAGCTTCAAGCATGCCATCCTCAGATTAATGGACAGTCATAATGAACGATTCAAACTTTGAAGGGACATCTTGAGCATGTGTCGTGGATTTCAAAGAATGAGAAAGGCACAAGATAGACAAAAGAAGTAAGACTAATCAGAAGATAAAGACTTTGGAATTTCAAATGGAGATCATGTGTACTAAAGGATAAGAGTATACATCATGTGTGCTCTCAAGGAAAGTTGAGCCCACGATACATTGGACCTTTTTTAGATGCCAAAACAAGTTGGAAATTTAGCTTATCATCTAGTCTTGTCGCCAAACCTGTTAGGAGTACATGATGTGTTTCACATCGCTATGCGACAATTGATCCAAGAATAAGTTTTGGAGTTAGAGATAGTGCTCTTAAAGGAAGATCTCACCTATAAGGAACACCAGTACAAATCCTTAACCAAAAAATTCAAAAGTTGGAAAAATAAGGAAATCAAGTATGTCAAGGTTCTATAGAGAAATCTTCCCTACAAGGAGGCAACATAGGAAGTTGTGGATAAGATACAGCATAAGTACCCAAGTTTGTTTAAAGATTTAGATACGAATTTCTAAGATTTGAGGACAAAACTTTCTTTAAAGAGAGTAGGTTGTAAACCCCCAAAGTTTGTGACCGGTTTAACTTAAACCCTAATTGGAAAGTCAACCGAAAACCCTAAAGTCAACAAAACCCTAGTTAGACGTAATGGTTTAAGTCCAACAATCCCGAATAAGCAACCCTATGAAAGTAAGTAGGGCATTAGTATGTAGAATAATTCATAATTACATAAGAAAGCTTGAAAAAATCAGATTAGTAAAACCGCAAATCATTTTGAACCCGAACGGGTACGGTTCTTGAAAAACGTGTGTCGAGACTTGGAATAGTAAAGATATTCTGGATATACCGTCAGACTCGTAAAAATGAAAGGTTTTCAAAAATATCAGTTTTATAATTTTTCGGTAAGTAAAAATAACGGATATCGCAATTATACGCGTATTTTTTTACTACCTGTACTTTATTAGTCATATCTACTTTATATTACACTATTCATTCCTATTCTACACTATTCTTTTATCTCTACGTTTTATAACACCTACTCTTACAACACCATAACTTATTACCTTTACTTTTTACCTTTCTTATTACTTTATTTCACATCTACTTTACTTATTTTTACATTTAATCAACAAAAATACAAAAAAATCTCCTCTCTCTCCCCTCCATAATGTGGCCGGCGCATCATCCCCCCACCACCACCCCCCCCCCCCAAAAAAAAAAAAAAAAAAAGTCTCATTTTTGTTTTATTTTTCTTTTATTTAAATCACACAAAATTCACTCCTCATTTCCTATAAATACCCCTCTCCTCTTTCACATCTTTCACACAATTACTACTATAAATTTACTACCAAATCTCTCTCAAATTTTCCTCTCAACACTCTTTCCAAATACTCTCTCAAAATAATCTCAAACTGCCTTCTGCATACACAAAACCTATTACCATATAATACTTCAAAAACCCTCTTTAGGTAAACTTTTCTTTATATATTATCCTTTTCATGTCATGTAACTTTACATGACCATGGTGTGAGTTTCCAAAAACTAAGTGTTTGGAAGCTACACTATGTTCATGTATTGTTCTTGTTCATAGATATCTATTTATGTTAATGTTGTTATTTTACATTGTTCATACTTTTACTGTTATTACATCTAATTAAGTATTATTATATATCTATATATTCTTTAGAGCATAAAAGCTCACTTGCAATTTATTTATTTCCATGCAAAGTAATTTATTTATTTCATTGCAATTTATTTATTTCTTGTTATTTTAAGACTAGTCTCTAGTCTCAGACTTGTCCTCATCAAGTCAAAACAATTTTTCTTTCTTTTATTTTATTTCTTTCTTTTGGGGCTAATCTAATTCTTAGTCTCGAGAGCCTTGAAGAAGCTAAGACTCCCAATACTTGACTTTATTTATTATTTATGTTATTTTTGCTTGTTATTATTTCTCATAATCATGTCCATCAAGATTGTTGTCCAAATTTTCCAAGCTCCAATCATATTTGATAAAAATGAGATTTTATCACCTAAGAATGGTTTTACATAAAATATAAAATCTATGATTTAACCAAAGCAAAATTCTTTCCAAAGTTTTAGGAAGAACCCACTACTATTTTAAAAGCTACTTTTTGTTTTGAAAAAGTTTTTTAAATCCTTTCTATATTACTTGTTTTCTTAAAAGAAGATGACTTTGATACTAAAATAATTTTCATTATATAAGGAAATCCTTAAAACAAAAATAAAAGTTTCCAAAACCAAGATTTTTTTTAAATAAATAGTCAAAGAAAACAAATAGGAAAAGTAGCACTAATGTTGAGAATTTAGAAAAGAAGAAATTCATTTTTATCAAAAAGTCATTTAGAAAAAAAGAGTAAGACAAACATAAAGTAATTCTTTGAAAATAAAGGAAGTCAAAATATTCATTTTAAAGGATTTACAAATGAATTTCTTGTAAACTATAGGTTTCTAAACTCTTGATTAACATTGTTTTACCCGAGAAACATGGTTGGACAACAAACACTTGAGCATGGATAAAATATGAGCTAAGTATGTATGAAAAAGAAATCTTTTCAACTATATAGATGACTAAGTATTTATCAAATAATTTTTTAATGGTTTAAATGTTTGAAACAAATTGCTTTTAGGATGGGAAAATTCGTGGTGAATCTGATCACTACTGTTTTGGAGCTTAAATGACTTAGTTTGAGAAAAATAGTTTTAGAAATGGATAGATCTTTTCGAGTAGGTAGAAATCGGTATATTATATGCGCAATTTTGAGTTAAAATGACCAAGTTATGACCATTTTAAATTGGAATAATCTTTTATACGAACTTTGATGTTCTCATGACATTGTTTTATAAAAAATTCAAGAAAGTCATCAAGAAATGCTCATTTTGGGTATTTTCCTTGACTAAGTCATTCCGAGGAATGATACCCATACCCAGAGGATTATTTCGACTAAGCGGATTGTGTGAACGACTCATCCGTTTAAAGAGTGTCAACATGGCATTGTAAGTTTATTTCCTTAAAATACTTTACTTGATTGTGCTTATAATTTAGTTGCATTAGAATTAAGAAAAACAAATTGATATGTATATGAAAAATTGGTTGAAAGGATCCTAAGAATATTGAGACAGGAATTGATTAAATGTTTATGTTAGTATAGCACATGATTTGTATGAAATTCTATGATCACCTTAAATTTGATAATAATGATGATATAATATCATTAATAAATTGATTCATGCATATCTGAAGTAAGTCACATTGTATTAGGTTACTATCCCTGGGTGAGAAGGATGGTAGCTCAGGTCGAAAGCAATACTTGGCAGTTATGATCGAAAGCAATTGCTTGGCGACATGGAATTAAATGCTTGGCGGAAGTCCGGAAGCATGGCTCAATTCAAGTAGACTTAATATGCTTGGCGGTATTGATCAAAAGCATAATTTTTTTAACTAAAAACTACTTGTTTTGAGGTTACGTATCACACAACCCCAAATGTAGGGCGTAAATCCATTCAACATATAGTTCCCGGAAAACTATATGTCTTGTTTGCCCACGTGTAAGTTGCATCTCATTTGTCTGCTTAAACAACTTGTTTGAATTTCTTTACACAAGAAGTTATTTATGGAAATAATTCTCACTAAGCCTATTAGCTTATACCCCTATAGATATCTTTTGCACTTTACCTATTTGTGGTTGAGGCCACGCGGACCTTACAGCCAGGTATTTTCGTTTTTGATCAAGGAATTTCTAGACGAAGTTTGGTGTTAGATAAAATATAGACTTCATAGAAATATTCTTGTAATAGATTATAGTTATTTGTGGTTGAAGAATGCCCCTAAGATTTGTAAGACTATTGTTTTAAACAAAAATTTATGAATCCTCTTTCCTTAATTTGTTATTATATCTTCTTAAGCTTCATAATTCCATGTATGGTCCTCTAAATTTTTGAGAGCATGCTTTACACTTAATATCGAAGCTTCTAGGAATGACTAAGGTTGTCATACTTAAGCTTTAATATTGAGTGTGGCGGACTGTTATGTTTAGGGTATCCCTTAGGGCGTGACAGGTCTAGCAGTGTTCTAGTCATATTGTTCTAGAATTACACTTGCTGAACAACACAGAGAGAAGTAGGATTGAATAGGGTTGCCCATGTATCAGTTGTGTTCCTTCTCAAGTGAGTTTTATTCATGTTTTTTAAGAAACAAAGAGAAGCATGACCGATTATGATACACGATGTTCCCCTCGTGTACCTTTTCGAAAAATAAAGCATGTCATTTTTAATAGTAAACATCATATTTTTGCTTCCATTAGCTTACACACACTCACTACCCATACTTAGCAACATCACACATTTATAAACTCAACATTTACTCCATTCACAACATCTACATCTTCCACTACAACATTAGAGCATCACAAAACCATACCATATAACAACTTTCATTACTCTACCTTACAAGTTCCTAAGTTTTATTCAAGCCTAAAATCAAATCGGTTCATCAACTTTACTTTCAATTCACTAAAAACACATCTATGTAGAGGTTTTTGTTATGAAAGAAACAAGTAAATAAAATCTTAGAAAAGTAAACAAAACTTTACCTTAATTAACCTTGGTTTAAGAATGGAGTCTTGAACGTAATTTTGATTAGTTGTGAAAAAAAATGATCAAAATTGATGGAATATTTTGGCTTGGTAGAGGCATCTACTAAGGGTCTGCTTTGGAGTTGATTTTGCAAAGATTAATTTGATAATTATTTCATAAGTATTTGCCTTTGACTTTTGTATCTTGATGTAATTATCTAATGTATGTTGGTGCATGGAAAAGGAAGAAGAAAAAGGCTTGAATTATGGGCTTGTTTTGTAATTTGGGCTTTCTCTAAAAAAATGATAACAACAACATTAACACAAATATTTAGCTAAAATCAAATTGAGATTTTAATTTAAGAAGTAAGGATGTTCTTGAAAACCATAAATTTAGAATCTAAATCAAATACATGAAATGATTAAATTGATTATACTCTAACACTTAATCATACCAATATATGAAATTCTATTAACTAAACTTCACAACCAAAATTTATGCACTAAACAAGCAATACATATATACAAATCAATTAAGCATAATTAATTTAGGATATTTCAGTTATAGCAACATATAAAATTTGTAAATGCTCTTGCGTGTCATAGTAATATGTTAAATATGCATATGTATATGTTATAATAATATATGCAATTTCCAAATTTTCATATATGTTATAAAGAATAGTAGTAAATGTTATAATAAGATAAAAGCTTTACATGCAAAATTTGAATAGGATTTGTATTCTATATGTTATTATTATATATATATATATATATATATATATATATATGAAATATTATGTCGGATATATTTATATACATGTTGGAGTAACTTATTAAATTTGTACATGTTTTTATATGCTATAGCAATATATAAAATTTCTATATGTTCTTATAAGCTATATAAAATATATATTATACGTTATGTAGGATGCATTTATATTTGTATAAATATTTTATTTGATAAAATAATATCGTATGATTATATATATCTTATATATGATATATATAATAATTATGTTATAGAAATATATAGAATTTAATATATATATATATATATTTTACTACCATATGGTCATTTTTTGTTCCACGAGGCATTTAACAATAGTAGAGAATTTATCATTGTAGGAGTTATTTCACTATAATGGAGAGGAATTCCTTATCTAGTGGTCATATCACCAAAGTAAAAGGAATTCCTCGTTCTAAGGAAAATTTCACCACAATAGAGGGAAAATCCTCATTGGCCTGCCCACCACAATAGGGGGAATTGGTCATTGTATGAGCCTTTTCACCAAAGTAGGGGGAAATTCCTCTTATAAGTGCCTTTTTACCATAGTAGGGGGTAATTCGTGTTGCAGAGCCTTTTCTTCACGTCTTTTTATCATAATAGGGAAATTTCATTGTTGCATGGACCATTTCACCATATTGAGGGTAATTCCTTGTTAGAGAGGTCTTTTCACTACACTAGGGTAGGATTTCTGATTCTATAGGGAATTTCACCATGCTATCATTTCCTCTTTAAAGTGGCCATTTCACCTCAGTAGGGGAAATTCTTGTTGCGAGGACCATTTCATCACATTAAAGGATAATTTCTCGTTATAGAATTATTTCACCATAGTAAGGTCATTTCACCAAGAGTTAAATTCCTCATTCGTGGAGTCATTTTAGCATAGTAAGTGGGGTATTCCTTTTTCAATGGGGCACTTTATCAAACTAAGGCTTTCCTAATGTAATGGTCATTGTACCACATGGGCTCGATTTCTTATTGTATGGGTCATCTCACCATACCAAGTATAAGAATCATTCCTCATTGTTTGGGATATTTAAACATACTGGGGCTAAATTCCTCCTTTATAGTTCCAATTTCACCTTAAGTAGGGCTCCATCATAATAAGGGTCAATTTTTCTGCCAAAATAGTGTTGAACTTTTATTAAATGCTCATTTTCCATTAGGTGACACGTTCCTCATACTAAGCCATGTACCATAAACCTCCATTTTCACCAATATAACTCAATTCTTTATTGTATGACAGCTTTCACCACAATGCAACTCAATTCTTCATTATAAGCTCATTTCATCACATAATTACCATTTTCATCATAATATGGCTGAATCCCTACTGTAATTCTTGTTTCACCATACATGTATCGTATTCACCATAACATGTCTCAATTATTCGTTATAAGGCTCATTTTACCACCGAAGCACCGTTATCACCATAAAACATACAAAATTTTTCGTTTTAAGACATTTCTTCTAAGTATGCTAGTTAATTTAATACTTCACAAGTCTTATAAAATTAAGCAGACTAACAAAATGTGGATAAAATATATAGTTTAATTTTCTTATAAAAAATTAAATATATAATTTAATTGTATGATATAATCATTAATTTTTAACGTTGAACGTGAAAGCGCTTTGTTCATCTTTATATTATTGACATTTGATTATAATAGTACACTTGATAAGTAAACAAAAATTGTTCTTGATCATTGAGCATTAAAGTATCGTGTATCCTTCTTTTGTTGATTGATATTTGATCATGATAACGCAATTGAAATAATTATTCTAATTAATTTATTTTTCACAAGTTTTAAATAATTACAAAATTTGATTCGGAATTGAATACTTTGATTACATATGCTAATAATTTATTTTTATTCTGAATATCTTCATGAATACATGATATATAATAGTTTTTATTCAAATTTGTTATATTATTATATTTATTTATTTTCCCCACTTTTTGATTTATTCCCTTTCCAATTCAATGGAATGTCTTCTTCGATGTTTCCTTTTTCCCATTTCCTTCACGTTTATTCATTCCAATTTCTAATGGAAACTTAATTCATTTCCTTCCCAATTCAATGGAATTTCTTCCCACGTTTCCTTATTCCCATTTCCTTTAATTTTATTCATTCCATTTTACATTCGACATTTCCTCAAGGACTTTCTTCGTTAATTCTCTCATGAAATGACCGAATATTACCGATAAACGAATGACAAGACCAACCCTATGAAAGCAATAACAGCAATATAGAATTTCCATAATTCTGTAGCCTTTATTTGTTGAGAGTCATCTTTGTAAATAAAATCTCATCATAGGTTGTTAGTTTTTACCAATCCTTTGAGTTCGGTTTTGAATAATTCCTTCATAAAAAAATATATTATCTTTCAATAACTTAATCTTTAAACTTGTAAATATTTGTCACCCTATCAATATTAAGGGTGGAAAAAAAAACCGACCAAACCGATTAAAAACCAAAAAAAAAAAAAAAAAGGATTTTTAAATAATTTGGTTCAGAAAATTCTCGATCCGACCTAATTCGAAAATCTATGGTTGGTTTTAGGTAAATCAAACTAATCCGTAAAACCAAACCAAACTATTTTAGATAAATATAAAAATATTTTACTCGTAATTATAAATTTTGTTATGATGATTGATTAACGATCATATATGTTCTTATGATTTTATTATGATATTTATTATATGATGAATATTGTCTAATAATCACTTGTTCCTCTTTAAAAAATATTTTTTTTTTTTGGGTTTCTTTTGGTTCAAGAAATATATCTCAGTTGGTAACTACTTTAGAGTATGGATTTTATTATTTAGTTATATATCTTATTATATATCAACTTTTCCATTGTATATTTTATTAATAGATCACTTCTATTAAAAGATGACTTTTATTGGTAGATGATTTTTTTTTTTACAAAATTTGTTAGTAGATGGATGATTGAGTGATTTTATAGATTATTTTTATTATGTATTAGTCAGTGAATGTATTGTGTTAGTGGCTAAATGGTTTTATGAGAGATTATGAATATGATGGATTTATAAAGTATTTTATTGAGATTTATAATATGAACTTTGTAGAGTTATTTCAATATTTTTAAATATTCCCACAAATGTAAAATATTATAACCATGTTTTTTTATTAGAATTTTGATTTAATCCATTATCCGTACCCAACCAAACTGTTATTTAATGGTTTGGAAATTTTCTAATCCAAACTAAAATGTTATTTAAAGGTTAGGTTTAGCAAGTTAAAAAAACTAGATCACAAATTATGATTTGGTTTGATTTTAGTGAAAATCGAACCAAAACGATCTATGCCTACCCTTAGTCAATACTCATCATCCTTTAACAAGTAACAATTTGGTCATCTTATCTTATAAAATAGGTCCTCCTACTTTATGTAATTAGTAATTCCCACCTTACACACACACATATTAATTGTGCAAACCAAAACTGTCTTTCCTTTAGCACTAAGGGTTTCTAAGTAGTGAAGAGAGATAATATTGGATGAAAAATGGGCAAAGTATTAATATTAAAAATACATATGCCATTATGTTATGCAATTACATAGACATACTTATGCACATTTCATAGCATAAATTACATTTCAATTAAATAATAGTCAAACACAAGCATTGTAACAAGACTCAAAATTTCACATTATGCAAAGGATACAATACACAATATGAAGTGTAACATCATTTGGACTACAGAAGCATCCAAAAGCTAAACAACAATTCAAAAGCTCCAAAAAAAGAAACTTATAATCAAATGTGTGCATCCTCATGGTCAAGTACTCTTTGCAAGTTCATATTACCATTACACAAATGAAAGATCATGCCAAATATACATATTCTAACATATTGCAAATATGTGCCCATTATGGTTAACAAGTGCATGAATTATCTCTAAAAATGCACAAATTTTCCTAAATAGATCCTCATGCGTGTGATGTGCCTAAAACACCAGAGCTGCTTTAATTCAAAAGATGAAAGGCTGTAAATATTTAGGTTTTGATCTGATATCCAAAAGATGTTATTTTTAAGGTTTTATAGTTGGATGCAAAGGAAATAAAGATATGAAGGGCATTGACAAGGATATTATGTACCAAATCAACTAAACTACACTCACTCTCATTTGATATTATGCGCAAACAAGATGAAGTGGTTTATTCATCACAATCAATATGATTGATAAGAACAAAAAGAATCTCGTCATAATCAAAGATGATTTATAAGAGAAAACTTTAATTAGGGTTTACTAACATTCAAAAACTACATAGGCCTAATTACAATAGGGTAATTATAATAGTACCCAACGAGCAAAATAAAAGAAATATGAAATAATTGAAAATCTACGTTCTGGGTTGAAGGCCAGCTAGGTATGTCGTCGACCTAGATTCAATGTCGTCGACATTGTAGAAGATCACCACTGGCCTTGAGCCAGTGTACAAGCAAATCCGAGGCTTCTTCGTTCTTCTCCATGCCCATGATTTTGCTAGTTTCTAAAGCATAATGCCAGCTTTAGGAAAGGATGGCTGTTAGCCTTCCATTTTAGCAATTCTCACTTTGATTGTTTTTGAGTACTTGATCCATTTACTTCGTTTGTTACATTTTACGGGTGTGTAGAACACATTTGATCAATAGCAAATTGATCCTCATCATCCTCCCAGGCTTATTCAAGATTTGCCCTCAAATTTTGATGGAAAATATATCAGTGGATAAAAAATAAACCTACGAAACTCAAAAACAATCAAATAAATATTCCCAGCGATGCTCAACTCATATTCTTCCCCCAATGTTCGATCTGCAAATCTTTTCTTAAATGGTAATTCCCAATCAATGCACTATCCTGGATCCCATATATAATTTTCTTGTACATTCGTATAAAAGCTTTCCACCATTAAGCTACAATACATATGATAATATGTTGACTTCTCAACACAAAACAAGAATTCATCATAAAGGCCACATTCATCCAATTTAACATAAGAGAACTCAATAATATTGGCCTGTCATGCTCTATTGGTCCTAGCGCCAAGGAAAGTAGCTCCAATTTTGGTTCACAAATATTAGGAGATAACTCTAACTCAATATCATTTTGTATAGTCTTTGAAATGTTGATCTCTTCTATGCTAGTATCCTCATTTCCCATGCCTGTAACTTCACAATCTACATGCTAATGATTTCCACTTTCCACATGATCATCTCGGCATTCTCTTCAAGAACATCACCACTATCATCATCACCAAACAATCCTACTGTTCCAATTTCCCTTCAATTTCATCTTCCTAAAAAATTATAGGAACTCCATTAATAAGCCTCATAGCATATTCATTTGGACATTGTATTCAATGTCATTTACATTTAAATTCCAATCATCATTATCATCTTCATCAAAACTATCACCTCCTACTTCTTCCCTCCTGGCATTATTCACTACCCAGATGTACCACCTATGGGTTAACCACTAATGGTGGTGCTTGTTGATTAATCACGGGTTGTTTAGAATAAAGCCATCCGACTCATTCATGTCGTTATGTTATTGACAATCATGGCTAATTCCTGTAATTGCTCATCCAATGATTTTCTATCATCTGCAGCACAACAACCCTAACCTTCTCTGACCGAGCTTTTACTACCATTCATAATGCTTTTACACACACTATAATTTGACATAATTCACAATCTCCAAACTCCTCAAAAATCACAAATACATAATCACAGCATAAACCATAATTTTTTAATTTTTTTAAATCATTAAGAACACTCCAAACTCCTCCAAATCAAGGATAACACAAACACAATGATAAACAAAATTCCACCAAATACAGATAATCTCAAACATAATAAAAACCTTATCTTTGAACCTTTAGTTTGTGCACAATAACACAAAAGATCAAATCTTGTGCTTACTAAATATCTCGTTGTCATAACTATGCTCTATCAATGAAATCTTCAAACCCAGATAGGCAGAAACATGGAACCTTGGCTATAATACCAAAATATGATGTGCCTAAAGCACTAGATTTGCTCTGATTCACAAAACATGAAAGCTCACAAATATTTAGGGTTTGATCTGATATCCAAAATATATTATTTTTAGGGTCTTATAGTTGGATGCAAAGGAAATAAAGATATGAATGGCATTGACAAAGATACATGAACTACACTCACTCTCATTTGATATTATGCACAAACAAGATGAAGTAGTTTGTTAACCACAATCAATATGATTGATAAGAACAAAAGAATCTTGCCACGATCAAAGATGATTAATAAGAGAATGAATGTCACGCCCCAAGGGTATTCTAATAATAACAATCAAGAAACCACTCGATTATCATTATTAGGTTACCTTCTACGAATGACATGATTTCCAAAAACAGGATCTTTTAGTTGCTTGGATAGAATAAACAAACATATACAAGATGTAAATTAGTAAACAACTATTACGAACTGCATTATTACAGATCATATGCTTTATAAATCCTTACAACTATAGCTGCTGATTCTAATGCACTGTAAATGCATCACAAATCTATTACAGGTATAGATATTCTAACCCTATACTATACTTTAAACTTTTGGCTTCTATCTCTTACCGGGACCATGCTCCTGCTAGTAATGAGCCACGGTCGCAGAGTGAACCTGAAAGGACTGTGGGAGTGTGAGCGAAAACACAAGCTCAGTGAATAACCAGAACTCATTACATATAACATACAAGTTATTTAACAATCATATGAAATGCATCAATCACACAATGAACATTACAAGCTTGGATAACCCGGAATCCTAACAGGATGAAGATTTACGCCCTCCATCGGGGTTGAAGGATCACAATCTATGGTCCACCTACCCAGGAGAGACTTATCATGTTTCATTATTTATTTCCTGTTTTAGCTTTAGAAACTCCACTAAGTGTTAGTTATTCCCACGTAATACCATAAGCGGCGTCCTTCGTTTACCATGTAGTTCCTATGGTATTAACAGAACAAAAGTAATCTTGCAATTAACTACTAGCTCTCTGGCCTAGATAATTCAAGCATTACCAGAGATCCGAGAAACTAACACGTAGTAGGCTACCACTTACTCAATGCTTTTAATGCATATTATGCAATGCATGATTATTTTCCATTATGGTACCAGTAGTCTTTAGTCAATTTAGGGGTGATCAAGCAATACAGACACTCAATTAGATACTACATACATTACCAAGATACAGGCAATTGTGTTATCACTTATTTTAGAGTGACATGGCAATCAATGAAATACAATACATAACTTTCATATTTCAAACAGATCACCAATTTTCATTATCTTTTTATTTAAGGTTCACTACTAGTACAAGCACAATCAATGTAATAAGACTGAGTCACTCACCTGCCCATCCTAGTTAATCGTAGTAATCTTCAGGTAGGTCCTCCCTAATACCGAATCACCTATTGAGATAAGTAATATAAATATTAAAATTTACAGATTATAAAATCTAGTTCTTATGAATATTTAAGTGTTCTACTGGGTTGTTGGGTTTCTGTTTTATTTTCAGCTAATTCTTTCGAAATAGCTTTAAGTTCTAAATCCTTGTACTCGCAGTTTTATTGTATTGGTTCTGGTTGGATATGTGAATCTATCAATTGGGTACTTGGAAAGTTAATAACCTCATTAAATCATTTTTATTGTCCAAAAATATCAGTTTTCTTTTAAATTACTTAATAAATTTTTCTTATAAAGTATAGATGTTCCTATACTCATAAATTTGGATTATTTAAATTTCCATTATTATCTATTTATATACAAATATTCTAGTATATACTTAGTATTTACTATTTCATAATTTATACATATATATATATATCTTTTTATGAAATCATACTCACTAATAAAAGAATTTATTAACTTAATTATAACTATTTTCGAAATTATTTTTTTTTCTTTTTGTTAATCATAAGAACATTAATAATTCTCATCATTAATAGCACCAAAAATAATTATAATATCAATAATATTATTAACAATAATGATAAAAAAAATAATAATATTTCCGAAAATAGATTATATTCCATCACATTAAGAATTATACTAATTGTTTATATATTTTAATTAATATTATTACTAAAGTAATTTTAGTTTTATATCCATATTATTATTATTTCCAAAATAATATTTCGAAATTCTAAAAATTCTTTTAATAATATTAAGGATATTAAAAATTAGAAATCTATTATGCGGAAATTACTTAACAAAGTAATTTATATTTCTAAAGAAAATTTCTTTTAGATTAATAATAATAGATTAAATATTTAACATCTATATTTAATAAAGTCAGAAAAATAATTTTATTTTTAAATTTAAATAAATAAATTTCGGAGATAATTATATATATTATAATATTACTATTACTATTCCAGAAAAATAATTAAATGCCGGAAAAAAATAATAAACATTCTAAAATCATTTAAATTAAGTACGCCGTACACCGTTTCTGGCCAAGGGTTACACGGGTTAAGTACGCCCGTACACCGTTGCTGGCCGAGGGGTATACGGGTTAAGTACGCACGTACAACGTGCTGGTTGAGGGGTATACGGGTTAAGTACGCTCGTACAACGTGCTGACTGAGGGGTATACGGGTTAAGTACGCCCGTACACCCAGCCTGTGCTCATCGGGAAGCACTGTTCATCGTCTTCCCCGATGAGCCGCGGCCATTTCCGGCGAATCCCGACGTTAAAACGTCGGGATTTTAGATCTAAAAGACTCCTAGGGACCTAATTAGCTTAAATATCCAAGAATCATAACTTAAAAACAACATGTTATCCATGATTTCGAATCATCAAACTCGGTTAGGGTTTAGGAAGATTACCTTCGTTGTGACCTTTCGATGAAATTCGAAGCTCCTAGTGGCCTTGGTTAGCTTCCTAAGATGTCTAAGAGTTAGTCTCAATCTTTAAAATTGAAAGAAAACTCGCGGAATGAGAATCACTTACCTCAAGCTCGTTTTTGAACGTTTTTCCAGATTTTTGTTCGAATTCTTGAACTGGGTTTGTTCGAGCATTTAAAAATCGGTTCTTGGGTTGGTTCTACTCCTAATGAGATGTAGATGAATTCTAGAAGGTTTGGAAGAGTTTCGAGTTCGTTTGCTTAGCCGTCCGAGTTCGTTTGCTTATATATATGTATAAATAATGTAATGCAATTTCCGGCCGCGTTTCTTCCTCAAATTCGATACAAATTGCTCTTGTTTGTTGCTCATTTCATTCCTTGTTTGATTATCATAAATATAGGGGATGATTTGGCCGATTTGCATTGGTTGAATTTAGATTTATATTGACTTTAACATTGCTTTGTTGAAGGATCTTCGGCTCACCAAAATTAAGAAGATCCCAGCCCTTCACTCCAAGTGGAAACATCTCCAGCAAGTTGCAAACATATATATATATTATATAAGAATTAGATAATATTTAGTTAAGTTTTCGGGTAGTTTATTACACAAATAGGGTATATTTTAGCTTATATATGTAAATGTATATGTACAAAGGTCGTAAATAAATCCTACAAAGTGTTTAGTTTAACAAAAAGTACAGATTTAAGCTTTAATAGTACGTATCTAATTGTTTAAGAAAAATTTATCCTACGCGATTTAGATTTTATAAGCTTTTCGGGTCAATTTTCGTTTCAGGCTCTAAGGGCTTTAGAAAACCCTAACTTGGTTTTTGGTATGATTCAATTCTGTATTTGAGGTCTAGATCTCAAGTTATACATCAGTTTATGTTTTTATTGGGTATTTATAATCCTAACCGTTTATCTTGAAATCACAATTTCCTAACTAAAACCCTATTGAGTCATTTATGTGATATTACTACTAATATATAGGCTATACTAGTTATATATTTTAGATTTGGATACTCACTATGAAATCTTATCAATATAGTTTATTACTGACTAAAACTCTCAAATTTTAGGGTTCTAATGCAAATATAGGTTCATTACTATACCTTGTTTTAATTCCCGATCTCTATTGAATACTAAGGTAATCACTTAATATCCATATTTAGGTTTTCCTATATATTATGTCTGTTTGACAAGGATTCGGGTTTAGGATTTGAAGTTTCCTTTTATCACAACCTGAATTATTAACTCGGAATATGAAATCTTGTTTTTGGAAACAATTGGGGTAAGAAGTCCTTTTATAAAGTCTATGAGTTCCAAACCGATCAGTAAATTTAAAGTATCTATCTAAACTAGAGTTTCTAATTAACTCCTAAGGTTACTAGTCAACCCATAATTCTAGTCTAGGGTCGTATCGTATGATGGAAGTTTTCGGGTTACAATGAAATCAAAGAAAACTCTAATTAGGGTTTACTAAACATTCAAAAACTACTCTAATTGTGATAGGGTATTTATTAATGGTACCCAACAAGCAAGATAAAATAAATACGAAATAATTGAAAATCTGCATTCTGGTCGAAGGCCGGCCAGGTATGCTACCGGCCTAGATTCAATCCTACCGATGTTGCAAAAGATCACTACCGGCCTTGAACAAGTGTACAAGCAAATCTAAGGCTTCCCCGTTCTTCTCTATGCTTGTGATTTTGCTAGCTTCTAAAGTATACTACTGGCTTTGGGAAAAGATAGCTGTCGACCTTTAATTGCAGTAATTCTCACTTTGATTGTTTTTTAGTACTTTATCCATTTACTTCATTTGTTACATTTTTCATGTATGTAGAACATATTTGATCAACCGCAAATTGATCTTCATCAATGTATTTTAATATCCAATAAAATCTAACATGCAACACTAAGCATGAAAAAACTTTATTTTGGCATAATCTCCAAGAAAAGAAAATTCATGCAATTAAGACCCTATTTTAGCACATTTAGTTCTATTTAAGCACAATGACACACAAACACCAAAATTTGCACAATGAAGCATATCAATAGGTTTTAAGCATAAAGTTTTGCATATAGAAGCATAACATGAAAGGTACATTACAAAAGAAAGTTGTGCCACATTTGATGCCTCTGAAATGCCTCGAGGGTACATACAAAAGGAACTTTATTTCGTTGGTTATCATTTGTATTTGGGCCCATTTAGGGTAGTAACAACATAAATTTTTTTCTTAGGACATACACAAACCTGTTTTCATAAAACCTCATTGTTTCTTTATTGAACAATTTTATGCAACATAGCTAATTCTAGAATAATAATTACAAGATCTATTGGTTACCTTTACAATGTAATTTTTATAGGACTTATTTTCATTGTTCCCATTATAGTCAATTCTATACTTATCTAAAGCAAGTTTTTGTTTGTCAAGAAGCACATTCAAATCCTTCTTGCTTAGTGAATTTGGCCATACTTACTTTGAATCATTCAAACTGTAATATACAAGCAAATAAGTTATAATGAAGCATAAAAGTGTAAATTGATATAAAAATAAGAAAGTTTTAAGGTCAAAAAACTAAATACATTGTGTTGTGTTCACATGGCAAAGACGTGATTGAAAATAGATTTTGGCAAACTGTACACCAGCTTCAACACTATTAGCATAGGATTCAACATAGCCGACATACATTGTTATGGCTTAGGCAAAGTAAAGCCAGTATTGGACTGAAGAGAAATCGAGTAATTTTAAGTATGCCGCTAGTGTACATGGTATACCACAAGTATTGGAGTGTACAACGTCGACATGTTTTGATGAAAAATGACGTGAGACAAATGGTTAAACCGATACGCAGCCAGTTTGATGTTTACACGCCGGCCTTAGGCCACACCACTAGCATATGTTTAAAATTGTCGATGTAAGTTGTACAGAAGGCCAAAAGTTGCACAAAACCCCTATATCTATTCCTTTGTTTCCATCTCCAAAACATCCCCAAAACCTAGAAAATCCTTTATGTGCTTAGTTAAGCATCAAAAGATCGGATTCAGGTAATCAAATGCTGGCAACCTGATGATCTATGTGTGAGGGTATCTCGAGTGACTCATGCATAGAAATGATTCTGGTAGATTACGAGTCGTGCTAGCTTAATTGTGGTACACAACAATGTGTGGGAGTACCCAACATCACTATATGTATATAAAATACCCTTTTATATTAAAAACTTGTTTTATGAAGTCATGAGTTACTACTTGTTTAGGATTAGCTACAAATGGTTCTAAACTGTGCTATTTGTTGGCTAATCAAAGATAATAAACTGTGCTTGCTACATTAGAATAGGTTGTATGTGATTATGTATGATGTTGGTTTCATCGCGTTTTGTGGTTTGGCGTACTAGGCAATTTCGTCCATTCTTTTATCTTTTTTAGGAATAGGTGAAGATCAGGTATATAATGACTTATCCAAATTCGATGTTTTTTACCATGGGAGGACGATAGTGGATTAACTTTCCTGCTTATATTTAGACCATATAGATTACAAATTAGACTAAGTTAAAGACCTTTTTGAACTTTACCTATTTTTTATGATTTTCATGTTTTATGAATTCAAGATTGAGTTATGAGATTTTCTTTATATTATAAGTTTGGATTAAGTTGGCTTTGGTTTATGCCAATAAAATTATTTATGTGTTTAATGTCTATGAGATGATTTAAGCAGGTACTCTTTATATGTGAGTATGAGATATAATGTGTTTCTGAATAATTGTGGATTAAAATTTCATAGCCTTAGCGTGTCCTATTTTATTAAGGACACGTGGCAGATTGTAATGCCATCAGGTTAGTATGCTAAACCACAAACGCAAGCGCATAAACACACATCATACATAATCACATACATTCTATTCTAATGCAGCAAGCACAATTTATTATCTATGATTAGCCAACAAATAGCACAATTTAAAATCATTTACAACTATCTTAAACCCTAAAGTAACTCATGACTCCATGAAAACAAGTTTTATATAAAATAGTTTTGATACATACATATATATATATTGGTATTAGATGCAATCCACCAACCCTTACGTGCCACAATTAAGCTGGCATGACTCCTAATCTATTGGAATCATCTCTATGCATGGGTTTACTCAGGACACCCTCACACATAGATCATTAGGGTTCTAGTATTAGTGTCACACTCTGAGTAGTCTTTAGTAACTGAAAGCCCTTAGACTTTTCGGTAAATATAAGTAAACCGTACGAACCAAAGTCAAACCGAAACCCTAAAGTCAACCTAGTTCTATGAATCTAGATCCAGCAATCCCACGTGTGAAACCTAAGAACAATAAAAAATGAGATAATTTTGAATTATAGTACGAAATTATATAAGAAAGCTTTAAAAGATCAGCTTGCTAAAATTTAGTTCGTTTTCAAACTCGAACGAGATCAGTTTTTTAAAATTAAGATCTCGACGAGTAAAAAGTAAAAATATTCCAATATTATCATTAGACTCGTAAAAATATAAAGATTTCAAAAATATTATATTGAGAATTTTTCAATAACTAAAAATATCAGATATAGCTTATTTACGCATATTTTATTTACTACCGGTATTTTAAGTGTCTAGTCTACTATTCATAGTACTATTTTTATTATTCATTACTATTCACTATCTCTACTTTTTTACACCCTATTCTTATATACTAGCATACCTATTCGTTACAATTTACCTTCCTCGACAACTTTATTCTCATCACACCTTACATATTATTACTTTTCATTACAAAACAACAAAATAAATCAATTCTCCCCCCCATTTCAAGGAAAACCACATTTAGTTTTAATCACACTAATTTTCACTCCAAAACTCTAATACGTACCCCTTCCCTCCTTCATTCTTTCACACAACTCATTTTTCCTACCAAATTCACTCTACGAATTCTCTCTCTCAATTTCTCTTCCAAACTTTCTCTTCTCCCTCATATTACTATAACCACCTCTTTTCTTCTTCAATAAATATATAACTTTAGGTAAAACTTCTCATATTACTCATCATATTCATGTAACTTAGCATGACTTGGTGTATATTTCCTAGACTCATGAGAGTTATGGAAGCAACAATATGTTCATGTTTTGTTCTTGTTCATGTCTAAATTTCCATTATTTTATTATGTTATTATATTATTGTTATTATTATTATTATATTTGCTCTAATCTAACTTCTATATGTTTTATATATATTTATGTATAAATATTTCTTAGAGCCTAAGTGTTCACTAACCTAACATTCTATTATTATTGCTCTTGTATTACGCTTTTTCTTTTACTTTTACTTTTCTTTTGGGACTATCTATTCTTAGTCCCAAGAAGTCTTAATGAAGCTAAGGCTCCCAATACTTGACCGGGATACCTTGATGAAACTAAGGTTACAATACATGACCTTATATTAAGCTCATATTGATTCTTATATATATCTTATCTTATTATGTGATATTATTCTATTTCCCATGGCTACATATTCATAATCATGCATGAACATATAATATTGTCTCAATAAAAATAAAAGGAGTTTTCTTAAATAAAGAAAAATAAGAATTCTCTTTAAAAATAAATTTTTATCACTTAAAAATTATTTTTCCGCAAAAACTTAAAGTTTTATCTTAACAAGTCTTTTCCATAATTTAGATAAGTCCATCACAGAGTTTTTAGTAATAATACTTTAGATTTCATCAAAGAATACATAAAGTAAATTTATCACCTACACTATTTCCAAATCAATAGAATAAGAAAGTTTCTTGAAAACTTAATATGCTAATTCTTTGTTTAATAAATGTTTTCTTAAACTCATTTGTGAAGTTTTCACCACACTCTAAAATACTAAGGTCTAGACAAATTTTACAACACATCAAAGAATAACCTTTCAAAGATTAGTCTCACTTAGGAATATAAAATTAGTAAATAACTTAGAAGATCATTATTATATTTATTATTTATTGGAACTAACTTTAGGAAAAATTAAAAACACATAAACATGACTACTTTAAGGAAATTTAGTCACTACCAAGAAATACTTAGAAAAACTAACATGTTTCAACACTAGAATGAAGTTGTAGGAATCTTAAAAACTAAAAATTTTTTAAAAAATTAAATTATTCTCAATGGTTAAGAAATGAAGTTAAAAGAAGGAAACACTCACTTATAATAATTCAAGAAATTTTTCCAATAAACAAAAGTGAATTTTTCAAGCTTAAGCTTTTTCCAACTTTTAAAGATACTTGTTTTACAAAAATCATTATTAAGACAACACCACTAAATTAATGCATACAATATGAGTCTATATATATATATATTGAAAGGATTTTTCAACTATACAATATCTATATTTTCGTACAAGAATTTTGGATGGAGAAAAGCTTGAAAAATGTGTTTTGAAACCTAGGATTTTCGTTGTTGTTCTATACCTTGCTACTCCAAGACCTAAATAACCTTTTATGATAAAAAATAATCTTAGAAATAGATAGATCTTTTTTGAGTAGGTAGAAAACGACATATAATATGCGAAAATTCCGAGTTAAAGTGAGCTAGTTATAGCTATTTTAAATTGGAATTTCCTTAAAACCAAATTGTGATGAATTCAATAAGATAGAGTCAGAAAATTTTAAGTAGAACTTGGATGAAATACTGATTTTGGGTATTTCTTTTTTTAGGTGTCGAGGACAAACATCTTCTCTTTCCCGATGATTACTAAAACTGATTGAAGATCGCCATAACTCGAGTGAGTTTTCTTTTACGTGAGTATTCACGCATGTGCTTGTAGAATAGAGCACTAGATATTAGAGAAAGATAAAATTGATATGCATGCAGATTATTATAGGAACTATACATGTGATGCTTTATGTGTGATTAATAAATGATAAGCACATTAGGCTTGACTGGTTGATTTATATAAATGTCTTTTGTATTTTGTTGTGTGTGCAATATTGATTGTCTCATTAAATAGTATTAACATTGAATTGGAAATTTCATAACGGAATTGCTCAATGCATATCACTTAGAGTATCATCTTCGCATTTTGCTACTACTTCTCAGCGTGTACCGAAAAGATAAGCTGCCTAGCTATATCTTGAGGAATTAGACGTTCGGGAAATACGATCCCATGGTGTAGCCGAGCCGGATCAATCGCTTTAGTAAAGAAAGGCCGAGTACTATAATATAGTTTCATTGGAACCCCAAGATGTATCGCAAATTTTAAGAGGTTTTGTTAATGACCCATTCAAAAGCATTCCCTGACCCATAATGGAGGGGTAAATCCATTCTACATATGAAACCAGATGATTGTATGTATTGTTCGCTCATATAATTGTTTGCACTTCATATATGTAAACCCCTGAAAATTTCATAATTTTTAGAAAATAATCCTAAGAGTCAAACACCGAAGTCGAAACCCTAAAAATCTAACCAAATTAAAACTTAATTCTAAATAAGATCAAAAACGAGATTTCTTAATCTTGAAAAAAAAAAAAAAACCCTCAAAAACAAAATAGAAAATCCATCTATTGGTTGAATCAACATCCGTACGCCAATCAAATCATCTGCCCGATTCCTAAAATGCAAATCAAAATGATATATCGACATAACGCTCGACAACGAAATGCTAAGATCTTAAAACCCTTGATGAATTTTAGAATTAGAAATTTCAATTTTCACCAAAAGTCAAATTGAGTCAATTCATAACCCTAACTCGATTAAATGATCCCGAGAACTAAAAACTATTAAATAATCACAAATAAAATAGATAAACCATAGATATTGAACTAAAAATATAATACGATCAAAACTCCAAAACCATATCTCATGAATAACTTAACAAAACTGAAGTCAAACCGGAACCCTAAAAGTCAACAAAACTTACAACAAACCCTAGTGTTTAAGATCTGATATCCCGCGCTCTTAAGCCTTAAACAATGAAATGAAAATAATTGTTGATAATAGTCCTAATGATATAAGGAAGCTTAAAAATATCAGATTCGCAAATTTCTAATGTCATTCGAATCCGAATGGGATCCGTTTTCAAAAATTGTGCCTCGGTACCGGAAGCAAAAATATTCTGTAATACCAATAGACTTGTAAAAATCAAGTTTTAAAAAATATTAGTTTTAGAATTTTTCGGTAGCCAAAAATTACAGATATCACATTTATACGCATATTTTTATTACTACTGGTATTTTAATTGTCTAGTTTACTATTCATAGTACTTTTCTACTATTCATTACTATTCCTTTATCTCTACTTTTTCTTACTACCTATTCTTATACATACATATATTTCTTACAATTTTCTTTTCCTATAAAAATTTTACACCATATATTACTAAACTTCTCTTACACTTTTCTTCTAAAATTAATTTTTAATTAATTTTCTCACTCTCCCTTCTTCATTGCCGTCTACACTCCTCTCTCTTCTCTTCGATTATTTTCTTTTTTAATTAATTTAATTACATCTAATTTTCACTCCAAAATTCTATAAATACCCTCTCCTCCTTCATTCTTTCACACAATTCATTTCACACCAAAACTCTCCCAAAATCTCTCCATAAATCCTCTCTTCAAAATTTCTCTCTACCAAAACTCTCTTAAATTCTTCACAAAAATCATTCTCATACACGCAAACTATCTACCACATATCACTACTCACATAATACCTCATTCATCTACCATTTCACACCACATAAACACTTTAGGTAAACTTCTTCCAACCATTTATTTACCCATGTCATGTAACTTAACATGACTATGGTGTTGTTTTGAAACTCATATGAGTAGTAAAAGTAACAAAATATTCATGTTTTGTTCTTGCACATAAACTTCCTACTTTATTATGTTATGTTGATTTTATTGTTGTTATAATGCTAATTTCTTATTCATATCTAACTAAATATATGTATATATATAATTTTTAGAGCATATAATCACTTGTTATTTCTTTAATTTCATGCTTTGCAATTTATTTATTTCATGCTATTTCTTTAAGACTAGTCTTTCTAGTCTTAGACTTGTCCATATCAAGTTAAAATAATCTTTTTTTTTTATTTTCTTTATTCTTTTTGGACTAGTCTATTCTTAGTCCGGATACCTTGATAAGCTAAGGCTCTCAATACTTGACCGGGATATCTTGATGAAGGTAAGGTTCCAATACTTGATATTTTTATTATCTTGCTTATTACTATTTTTTTCTAGTATTTTCTCATATTCTTATTATTTTACATGCTCATAATACTTGCATCTACATAATGATATTGTCTCAACTAATTTAAAGTAGAATTTTACTTTATAAAGGAACTTAAAACTAAATTTTCTATTATGTGACTTGTCACAAAATAATGAAGTTATTATCAACAACATAGAAATAGAGTAATACAAGTTTTCTCAAAGTTTTCTCAAATAACAAAGATAGCTTACCAAGGAAATATAAGAAATAAATACTTTCTTTGTATATTATGGTAACCTAAGTTTTAGCAAAATAATGTTAATATTCAAAGTTTTCACAAAAAGTTTAAGATTAAACTCTTTTTAACTCCATAACAAAAATAAAAAACAAACTAGTTTTCAAAGTTAAGATGAATTCAACCCATAAAGTCATAAACCACTTAGGAAAATAATGATTTTCAAGTTTCTAAAGAAGAAACTTATTTTCAAAGAATATAAATAAGATAAGATTAAAAACAAAGGATTTCATCAATAAATAGGATTCTTTTCAAAGGAAATAAAAGAACAAGTTTTAGAAAACAAAACTTATATTTTAAAAAAAAAAAAAGACAAGACTCATTTTCGAAAAACATTCTAAATATAACATTATAAAAAGTTTTTCAACAACTTAATACACTTTTGATAACTTTGATCTTTTATCACTAGAAGTAAAATTTATGAAAGACTAAGGTTAAAGAAAATTTACTTGTTTTGGAAAAAGGAATGAAGAAAATAAAATAAGAATATACTCATTTATAGTAACCTATGAAAATATAAAGTTTTCTTCAAAATACTTGAAAATTTTATCAAAGTTAAAGTTTTAACAAATCAAATGAATTGTTTTATGAAAAAATTATTGAGACCCTACCATTAGAAATTTTGCATATAAAGTGAGTTATCTATATACTAAAGGATTTATTAATCATATATATATATATATATATTTATTTTCATCAAAGGATTTTTTAATGAAGTTGAGTTGGAAAATTATTTCACAAAATCTAAAAATTAGTTTTGGATCTAAACCCTACGGTTTCAGAACCAAATGACCTTATGACAAAGATAACCTTAGAAATTGATAGATTTTTTTGAATAGGTAGAAAACGGTATATTATGTGTGAAATTCGAGTTAAAATGAGCAAGTTATGGCCAATTTTATATTGGAATTTCATTCTATGCAATTTGACGAACATAGTGAAATAAAATTAGAAAGTTTAAAAATAGAATTTCTACAAATACTCATCCTAGATATTTCTTTTGTCTAGGTGACGAAGGATACAGATTATCTTTCCTGAGGATTACTGACTAAGAATATTACGAAATAGACGAGTGAGTTATTCTACTTAATTTCATTACCTTGCTTATGCTGTAAAGTAGTGGCATTAACATGCTAAGAAAAGATAAAAATGGATATATGGGGAATTCGGGGATATGTATATATGTGATTCTATGTTTACGCATGAAATGAGAATTAAGAAATCGCAACTTCAAACTGTTGTTTAAGTATTTTTGTTTACTTACTTGTGAACTGCTTATTATTTGCTAAATTGATTGATCGCCCCCTAATAAACCTTAATAAGGTTTGGCTTAAGAAAAAAAAACGCTCACGCATAGCATCCATCGAGTTACATCTCTTTCGAAAGGCTACTACTCACAGTAGTTGGATTGACTGTTATCGTGCTATGACATGGGCCATGCTCCTTCTTAGAGAATAAATCGCCCGGGGAATACGACTAGGTTCGGAGCCGAGCCAACCAAACACTTTAGGTGGGGACCTGGAACTAGCAGTAGAAGATCAAGGATCTTCATTACCGATTCCCTAAACTTCGATACGGAGGGGTAAATCCATTTATATAAGGTTTCCGGATAACAATATATATATATATATATATTTGCGTAATCACATGAATGTTGCATTTTATGCATAGCATATGTGTGAAAATTTAAATGAACTTATTTGAAAACATAGTGCGAATGAAAAAGAATACCTCACTAAGCTAGTTATAGCTTATACCCTTATAGATTTTGTTGAAACCGGTATACTCATGACTTAAATTGAGGATCATGATGTTAAGGAAGTCATGAAAGGATGTTAAACTTCTATAAAGGTAATGGAAACATAAGATAAAGTTATTTTGTAAGGTTCCTATATGTAATGTATGCTGTTAGTGTTTTAGAAATTCTAAGAAGTGTATTTATTTTGACTTGAAGACAACAGAAGGATGCCCCTAAGAATTGTAATTTACCATGTTTATGTTTATGATAAGTATTCTCCTTGCTTTGTCACTTAATTATTATTGTCAATGTAAATTGCGCTACTCCAATGCGTTCCCTTGGTTATGATGTACGCCTTGTACATGATATGAAAGCCTCTGCATAATTGAGGTAGTCATTTTTAGACTTTAGTATTGTGTACGACGATCTGCCACGTTTAGAGTACCCCTCGAGGCATGACAATATGCTTTCTTAATGGACTTGCATGATTGTCTTGTAATGAGTACTTTTGCGTAAGGATTATCATACTAGTCAAGTTATGCTTACTTGCTAATAGATTTTTTATGTTGCAGAATCGTTGTTTTTTCTCGAGACTATCGTGACTGTCTAGGTAGAATCTATGTTTTGGAAGTGTAAACCCCTAAAATTTTTCGTTTAATTTTAAGTTTGATCTTAGAATTAAAAGTCAACCGGAACCCTAAAGGTCAACAAAAGTCTAGTACAAACCCTAGAATTTAAATTCGACATTCCCATATTCTTTAGCCCTAGAAAACAAAGTTGAGATAATTAGTGATAATAGTTCGTAATATCTTGAGGAAACATAAAAATATCAAATTCACGAATTTTGAGTATCCTTCAGACTCATACGGGATTAGTTCTCGAAAAGCTGTCCTGAGGTCCGAAATAATAAAAACATTCGATAACACCGTTAGGATCATTTAATGCAAGGATTTCAAAAATATCAGTTTCGTAATTTTTCGGTAACTAAAAATAACAGATATCTCTTTCATACGCGTATTTTCTTACTACTGGTATTTTACTAGTCATATCTATTTTACATTACACTATAATTACTATTCTATACTATTTATTTATTTCTTTTTCTAAGACTTACTCTTACAACACCATACACTTATTATCTTTACTTTTTACATTTCCCATAACTTTATATCATATCTACTTTACATATTATTACTTTTAATACATAAAATTACAATAAAATAAAACTCTCTCCCTCTCTCACATTCTTGGCTGGCGCCCCCCTCTCCGCTTCCTCTTTTTTTTCTTCAATTTTTTTTAATTAAATTACTCAAACATCACTCTCCATTTTCCTATAATACCCCCCTCCTCTTTCACTTCATTCACACATCTTATACCCACAAATTTCACTCCCAAAACTCTCTCCAATTCCCCTCTCAATACTCTCCCAAAACTCTCTAAAATTTCCTTCACAAAACCTCTTCTTCTTCTACAAACACTACTACAATTCTTACTTTAGGTAAGAATTTTCTTAAAATCTTTCTTACTATGTCATGTAACTTTACATGATCATGGTTAAGTTTCCTAAACTTAATGTTGTGGAAGCTACACTATGTTCATGTATTATTCTTATTCATGAATATGTATTTATGTATATATCTTGCTATTTTGCTATATCATTGTTGATATTATGTTAACCTTTATATATATGTACTAATAAATTATTACTTATATAATCTTTAGAGCATATAAGCTCATTGTTATTTATTTACTTCCAAGTTATACAATCTATTTATTTATTTCATGTTATTTTTAAGATAGTCTCTAGTCTTAGACTTGTCCTCATCAAGTTAAAACAATATTTGCTTTCTTTTCCTTTTTCCTTTTGGGACTAGTCCGTTCTTAGTCCTGGGATATCTTGATGAAACTAAGGTTCTCAATACTTGACATAATTCTTTACTTGCTTATTTTATTACTTATTATGTCTTTCTTATATTTTCATAATTTTATGATTTCATGTTCATGATCATGCATGAACATATTGATTTTGTCTCAACAAGATAAAGAAGGAAAATTTTTCTTAAAAATAGAAATTCTTCTCCAAAAATAAATATTGCCATGAAGAAATGATTTTCATAAAAACTTAGGAAGTTATCTTAACAAATCTTTTCTAGAAAACTAGAGGAATTCATCATAAATTTTAATAACCAAAGAACATAGAAAATTTTTTCAATACATACATACACTTTACAACGTCATAAAATGGAAAAGAATTCTTGTTTAAACAAAATTTCACTCAACTTCATTTTCCACCAATACTTTGGAATATAATAAAGTTCTAGTTTAGCAAACACCAAGAAATTTCTTTTCATAAAAATAAATAATCTTAAGGAATAAGATGAATGAACAACTTAGGAAATCATTTCTTTAAAGTAAGAAAATACAAAATTATTACTACTTTCAAAAAAAGTATTAGAAACTAATTTAGAAAATGAATATCATTCTTTTGAAATTTAAAAAGACTAAGAAAATGGAAGTAAGGAAAAAAAATACTCATTTAAATAACTTGAGAAATTTTCTAGCAAGCTAAGAAATTTTCAAGAGTTTTACTTTTCCAAAATTTCTAGAAGACTTTACTTTTACTAAAAATTATGGTTGAGACAACACATTAATTTCATGCATTTAACATGAGTCAATGAAAAATATATATATATATATATATACTTTTCAAAGGTCTTTCAAACCATTATAATATCTATATCTTTGATACAAGTTTTTATAAAAGAAGAAAAAATAAATTTTGCAAAATTCTTGAATCTGATCACCACTGTTTCAGAGCTCAAATGACTTAGCTTGATGAAAATAGTTTTATAATTGAATAGATTTTTTCAACAGGTAGAAAAAGATATATGCGCAATTCTGAGTTAAAATGACCAAGTTATGCCTATTTTAAGTTAGAATTACCCTATATACGAATTTTAATGATCTTATAGCATAGTTTTTGATAAGTGCCATAGAATCAACAAGAAATACTCTTTATGAGTATTCTTCTTGATTAGGTGATCTTGAGGAGGAGTTTCGTACTCGGAGGATTATTTCGATTAGTGGAATTACCGATCGACTCATCCATAAGAAAGAGTGATCATAGCCGAGTGAGTCTACTCCCATTTATTTTTCATACTTATGTTTGTGCTTGTAAATTTAGTTGCATTAGATTTAAGAAAATATAAAATGGAAGTTGTATGATAATATGTTGAAAGAATATTAAGTATATCGAAGCATGAAATGCTTGTAATAAATTGTCTTTTATAGCATGTTGAAGTGTCTGAAATTAGATGATCACTGCAAGAAAAAAAAGACGGCCAGGCTTTAAACAAAAAGTTGACACATACACTTCACATGTTGAGTCACATTACATTCGCTATTATATAATTGGTGGACAAGTGTATGATAGTGGTGGTAGGCATAACCGTATATCATGTATGTGGCAGTAGGAGCAGGTAAAACTACATAAATGATGACTAGTAGAAGCCAGTAATAACTACATGTTTTTTATGAGTATAGGAGTCGGTAAGATCTATAAAAAAAATATTTTTAAAGAAGTAGTGGGCGTAATGGACCGAAATACCAAATCCCGAATGAAGGGCGTAATTCATTCAACATATGATTCCGAAAAATCATATTCTTGTATGCTCATATGCTTACTGCATCCCATTTGCTTGCTTAATAAACTTGGTGATAAGTTTGTTTCAATATGAATTTTGGGATTTACTCACTAAGCCCGTAAGCTTACCCCCTATAGATATTTGCATTCCTAGGAAAACCTGTTTTTGTACCCGATGTCTCTTCTTATCCACGTAAGTTTTTTCTTTTGGAGCTTTTGAAAGAAATCTACTTAAAGAATTAGATTAGAATTCCTTTGAAATCTTTTGATGTAACATTAGATTATTGTGAAGACTATTAGATTATTTCTATCTTTGGGTTTTAGTGCGAGTATGCCCTAAGAATCATGTAACAGATCTTTGATCAATATAATATTATTCTATTTATTTCTGGATTCTTGTGTTCACTATTACTTGCTTAGACCACACTTTCCAAAAGCATCTCCTATTACTATGCAGACGGCTTACATAATACAAAAACTTCACGGACTAAGGTAGTCATTCTCAAGTCTTGATAGTATATGTGGCGGCTGCCACATTTATGGTAGCTTCGGGACTGACAGGAAACTTTTGGAGGAATTCTATTTGAAGACTTAGATTAGATTTCCTTTAAAATCTTCTAGTTTCAGTTACTTATCATATTAAGACTATGTTATTGTGAGACTCATCAGGGGAATGCCCCCATCAAAGTTGTAGAACCTCATATTTTGATGAATTATTATTAAGTGTTATTTTTTATGTTCTGCTACCATTATCTTAAAATGAATAACTCCACCCATCTCCCTTTGTGTGAACATACACCTTGTACCAATATGAAAGCTTTCGAGTGACTAAGGTAGTCATTCTTGAGTTTTATATTATGTACGGCGGGCTGTCAAGTTTAGGATGCCCTTTGGGGCATGACACTAACAGCAGCCAAGCACAAGTAGCAAACATTTCAATTATAAGCCAGATAGTGATTATTTCATTTACAATTCTAAACATGCATGCACATACAACAAGCAAGGAATGGTAAGTATGAATCAATCTCAAGGAATAGAGCTCTAAATCACCAAAAACTCTGATCACATAAATAGAACAGTTTCAATATACAACTTCCATAGCATAAACCTAATCCAAACTTCACCTAAAACCCTAATCTTAACGAAAATATAAATCCACACCTTTTTCCTTGACAATAATTCTTCAATAGAACAGAAATCTCTCCAAAACTCCTCTAAATAACAACCCATATAATACTACAAAAATAACAAAAAGATTCATACATACCTACTTTGAATTTTTTTCCCTTTAATTGCCAAACACAAATCTTCCAAGAGGAATAGGGTTTTCTCCAATTTCCCTTTGAAACCAAAAGAACTCTTAAAGAGAGATCTTATCGTTTTTTTTTCTAAAGAATTGAAAAAGACAACTTACCTAAACTTCATTTTTTATCTCCTTAAAGCAAAACAAAATCTCCAAAACTTTTTAGGTTTTCTTCAAAATCCTTTCAACAAAACAAATACTTTGAAAGAATATCCTTTAATCTCTAAAGTATTAAAAAATCACTTCAGATCTTGATTTCTTGATTCCCTTTGATGCTAGGATCATAACCAGAGAGATTTTTAATAGAGGTTTTTAGGTTTAGGAAAGATTTTGGAGAAGGAGGAAGCCTAGTGTATATAAAAGACAAGGAATAATTGTTTATCTTTAATAACGCTCTTCATCTTTAATAATGTCTCTCCATTTTTAATAATGTCTCTTCATCTTTAATTTTAACAACGTCCCTTCATCTTTAATGACGTCTCTTCATCTTTAACGATGTCTCTTTATGTTTATAACATCTCTTTATCTTTAATAATGACGTCTCTTCATCTTTAATAATGACGTCGTTTCATCTTTAATAATGTCTTTTGGTTATGAGTTGCTCTGAGTTTAGAACTATTTACAATTGGTTCTAAACTATGATGTTTGCTTCACTAATTAAAGATAATAACATGTGTGTGATGCACGTTCATGCGCTTTTGTTTGTGGTTTGGCATACTGGGTGATTTCGCTCATTCTTTTATCTTTTTGAAGATCAGGTGAAGATTAAATTTTTTATGATTTATCAGGATTTGATGTTTTTGTGGAATACAGGAGATGAATGGACCAGATTTTACTGATGAAATTTAAACCATATGGGTTGAGATTAGAACAATTGAAGATTTTATGATACTTACATATTTTATGAGACTTTCATGTTTTATGAATTTAAGACAAAATATGAGATTTTCTTTGATGTTCTAAGCTTGGATGTAAGTTGGCCTTGGTTTATGCCAACAAGATTACTCAGAGTTTTTATTTCTATGAGATATTCTAAACTAGCACTTTTTATATGAGTATTGGAGATCACTGTTATTGTTTAATTGTAGTATAGAATTCTATAGCCTTGGCTGTTTTTACAAAGAGATAGACATGTGGCGGGTTGTAATGCCATCTGTCATAAAAAAAATCTCATAATTTTGTCCCATATGGTCTAGATATTAGTAGGAAAATCTGGTCCACTATCTGGAGGCATATATGCCAGCTTACCTTTAATGAAAAATGACCTGAGATGAATGGCAAGCTGATATGCCACCAGCGTTGATGCTTACACCGCCAGCCTTTAGGCTACACCGCCGACGTAGTTTAGCAACTACCGTAATGAATCAAAATGGTACAAGTGGAAGATCTTAGCATATTGGAAATAAAGAAAAGAATAGAAATGGTAGAGTACCTAATTTCATGTATGAAGAATGTGTCTCCTTAAGAAGGAATTACTGAAAGTGGCGCATTTTCTAATTATTCCATCGATCTTGGAGGAATAAAATGTACCAATCTAAAGATGTTGTACTGGTGAATTACATGAAGAAAGAAATAACAATAATGTCTCCAAATGTTATATTTGTCAATTGATTAACATTGAACATAGAAGACCGACAGATGAATTGAAGCCTTTGCCAATACCTCAGTGGAAGTGGGAGCACATAACAATGAATTTTGCTACTCTCTCTAACCAAAGACTAGAGAAAAGTTTGATTCGTAATGGGTGGTTGTTGACAGTTAATCAAGTAGCTCACAATACCGATAAAGGCTGGATACAAATTGAGTAGTTAGCAATGTTGTAAATCAAGAGATACTGAGGTGCCATGGAATACCAGTATCTATAGTATCTGACCGAGACACCAAATGTTGCTATTCTAAAAAAGTCTACATGAAGCTTAGCACCAAAGCGGTTTTTAGTATAGCTTAAATCCTCAAACATGGACAATCTGAGAGACTATTTAGATTCTGAAGATATGTTTAAGGCATATGTATTAGATTTCCAAAGTAACTAGGATGAGTGTTTGCCATTAGTGAATTTTCTTATATAGCCATCTAACAAGCTCGATTGGAATGCCACCATATGAAGCTTTGTATGGTAAGAAGTGTCGATCTCCAATTCATGGGATAAAGTTAGATAGACAAATTTTGGGACCAGAATGGTAACGATCCAATGATAAAGTTAAATTGATCAAACAAAAGTTGCAAGTAGCCTAAAATTGTCAGAAAAGCTATGCTGATAAGCGAAGAAAGACCTTTGGAATTTTCAAGTGGCGAGCATGCCTTATTGAAGATCCTACCAACTAAGGGTGTGATTAGATTTAGCTTGAGAGCAAGTTCAATCCCAATATGTTGGACCATATGAGATTCTGGAAAAGATAGGCAATGTAACATACAGATTACCTTTACCGCCTAGCTTGGAAGGTGTGCACAATGTGTTACATGTGTCTATGTTAAAGAAATATGTAAAAGATCATGAATAGATAATATCCTTGGAACCATTGGAAGTACAACCAAATTTGTCCACAATTGAGAAACCCTTAAAGATCATTGAAACTAAAGAGAAGATTTTAAGAAGGCAGGTAATCAAGTGTGTGAAGGTTTAGTGGATAAACCAATCAAAACGAGAAGCTACATGGGAATTAGAAGAGGAAATGAAGATAAAACACCTAGAGCTTTTCAATAATCCATGTAACTTTCGAGGATGAAAGTTTCTTTTTAGGAGGGGAGAGATGTAATATACTAGCAAATAAGTTATAATGAAAAATGAAGTGTAAATTGATATAAAATAAGAAAGTTTTAAGGTCAAAAAATTAAATATATTATGTTGTATTCACATAGCAGAGATGTGATTGAAAATGGATTTTAGCAAAGTATACACCAGCTTCAACACCACCAGCATAGGATTTAACACAGCCGGTGTACATTGTTGTGGCTTAGGCAGTGTAAAGCCAGTGTTAGATTGAAGAGAAACCGAGTAATTTTAAGTATGTCGCCATTGTATATGGTGCGCCACCAGCTTTAGAGTGTACACCGGCGGTGTACTTGCTAGCATACCTTTGATGAAAAATGACCTGGGACAAATGGCAAATGATACACTGCTAGTGTTGACGTTTACCATTGGCCTTCAGGCTACACCGCCAACGTACGTTTAGAAACTGCCGATGTATGTTGCAGAGAAGGCCAAAAGTTGCATGAAATCCCTATATTTATTCCTTTGTTTCTTTCTCTAAAACATCCCCTAAACTTGGAAAATCCTCTCTATGCTTGGTTCTAGCATCCAAAGAGATTAAAGGATCGGATTGATTGGATTCAAATAATCAAACCTATATCTTCACTTTCGGATCTTTAAAATCTATAGTTTTTCTTAAGGTTTATTTGTTGATTTGAAGGGGAGATTGGAGAAAACCTTAGTTTTTGTAGAGATCGAGAATTCATTATTTGGGAAGGATTTGGTCAAGTTTAGGTAAGTCTTTTATGTTGTTGATCTTTATGATTTCATAAAAGTAGTTTTTGATGAATTTTGGTTTGTTGGTTTGAATTAATTCTAGGTTTGAAAAGTTGTTGAGAGGATTTGTTGTTCTGGAGGATTTTTGTGTTGCGATCAAGGAAAAAGGTATGCATTTGTTATCTCTTGGAGATTATGGTTTTAGATGATTTTGGATTGAAATCAGTTTATGGATAAGATATGTGTTGATATTATGTCGTTTATATGAGCAGGATTTTGTGGAATTTGAGTTCATAGTTTTGTTCCTTGAGATTGATACAAGCACAACCATTCCTTGTTTGATGTATGTGCTTGTAGGTTTAGAATTGTTCAATGAATCTAATTATATTAGACTTTTAATTATATTGTTTGCTGCTTGTGCTTGGCTACTATTAGTAAAGACCACACAAAGTATGATACTAACGTTAGTAACCTGATGATCTATGTGTGAGGGTGTCATGAGTGGACTCATGCATAAAAATGATTCCTGTAGATTAAGAGTCGTGCCAGCTTAATTGTGGTATGCAACAATGTGTGGGGAGTACAATACATTACTATATATATATATATGTATGTATTTATATAAAGATTTGTTTTCTTGGGGTCATGAGTTACTTTGGGTTAGGACTATTTGCAATTGGTTTAAACTGTGCTGTTTATTCACAAATTAAAGATAATAACTTGAGTAATGTTGCATTAGTTTAAGTTGTATGTGAGATTTAATATGCATGTTCATGCGCTTTTGTTTGTGTTTGGCGTACTGGGCAATTTACTCATTCTTGATCTTTTTCAGGAACAAATGAAGATCAAGTCTTATTAGACTATCAAGATTATGTTTTGTGGACTACGGAAGGACGATAGTAGACTAGATTTTTTCTGCTAATATTTAGACCATATGATTGTGATGAGAACAAGTTGAAGATATATACTTATATGTAAGAGATTTTCATGTTTTAAAATTTAAGACTGAATTATAGATTTCTTTTATGTTATAAGCTGGAATAAGTTGGCTTTGGTTTATGCCAATAAGATTATTCATGACTTTTATTCTATGGGGTATTCTAAACAAGTACTTTTATGTGAGTATTGAGATTATTTTTTTAATTGTGTATAGAGTTCTATAGCTTACCATGTGTTTATAAAGATAGACACGGCAGGTTGTAATGCCTTCATATTAACAGTGTACAAAGTATGTGAATGTTCAATGGGACAAACCAATTAGAACGAGAAACTACATGGGAGATAGAAGAGGAAATGAGGACAAAACACCTAGAGCTTTTCAATAATCCAGTAACTTTCAAGGACAAAAGTTTCTTTTAAGGACGAGATGCATATACAAGCAAAAAATATAATGAAGAAAAAAGTGTAAAATGATATAAAAAAAGAAGTTTTAAGGTAAAAAAACTAATATATTGTTGTTGTGTTCACATGCAAAGATATGATTGAAAATGATTTTAGCAAAGTGTACACCGGCTTCGACAACGTCGCTACGTTGTTGTTTAGGCATGTAAAGCCATGTTGGATTGAAGAGAAATCGAGTAAATTTTAGGTACGCACTAGCATTGAAGTATACATTGCTGCATATATGCTAGCATACCTTTGATGAAAAATGACCCAAGATGAATGACAAATCGATATGCTGCCAGTTGACATTTACTCCACTGGCCTTCAGGCTATACCACACGACTACGTTTAGAAACTACCGTGAATGTTGCAAAAAGCCAAAGTTGCACGAAATCCCTATCTCTATTCCACTGTTTCTTTCTCCAAACATCCCCAAAACCTAGAAAATCCTCCATATGCTTGGTTCTAACATCCAAGGAGATTGCAAGATCGAATTTGAGTAATCAAACCTATATCTTCTCTTTGGCATCTTTAAAATCTTTAGTTTGTCTTAGGGTTTATCTGTTGATTTGAAGGAAAGATTAGAGAGAAACCCTAGTTCTCGTGAGATCGGGAAATTCGTTGTTTATGGATTTGAAAAAGTTTTGTAAGTATTTATGTTGTTGATCTTTATGATTTCATAAGTAGTTTTTTTGATGAATTTTGGTTTATTGGCTTTGAATTGGATTCTAAGGTTTGGAAAGATGTGTTGAGATTTGTTGTTTTAGAGGATTTTATGTTGCGATCAAGGAAAAAAAATGGTGTGGATTTGATATTCTTTGAGATTAGGTCTTTAAGATGATTTAGATTAAAATCGGTTTATGGATAAACATGTATCGATAAATGTTATATGATCAAGATTTTGTGAATTTGAGTTCATAGTTCTGTCCTTGAGATTGATACAGGTACAACCATCCTTTTGATGTATGTGCTTGTAGGTTTAAAATTGTTTAATGAATCTAATTATATTGGACTTTTAATTATATGTTTGCTACTCTG
>JAMXBD010002527.1:0-186955 GCA_024138025.1 Combretum micranthum
ATACTCAATAGTGTTGGGAGAGCGTTTTTGTGGACTCCGTACTTATTCTTTTCAAACACTATATTAGATTAGGTGGTGGATAAAGAGCAAAGAGCTAATCCCTTGTGGACTTGAGAAACGCCCACAAGAGTGAGAAAATTGTGTGACTTATTCGACAAGATTCATGAAGGTATTCATCACGAATGTTATTATTATTTAGTGAAATAAACCTGATGGAATAAACCAATGCATTTTATAAGCAGGAAATGTCTAATAGAAATAAAAAAAAATAGGAAATGTATTCCATATACCATGTCATGGGGAGTAAGTCATTTGTTCAAGCTCGGTATGAGCGAGAGGCCAATAATAATGGAAAGGTTAGTAATAATAGTGTCTAGTTGAGTTATTTGTTATTTTTTTTGAATATTACATAACTATGTGATATTTCATTTACTTTTTAGAAAATTGGTGAAATTGAGACTTTCAGATGTGCCATGAAAAGAATGGAGCTTGGGTAAATGAGATTGCTAAAGAGAAACATGTATGTATTAAAATAATGCTTTTAATAGATTATTATTTTCTTTACATGAAATAAAACGTCAATATGTTAGAAGCAAGAAGGGTTAAGTCTGTTATAATGTGCTTTGTATATGGTTTTGGCTTATTTTTCTCCAGTCTTGGTTTTTTGAAAAAATTAAACCTCTTGATCAAGCTTTAATCAGCTATAAATTTTCTTATTTAAGGTCACTATTTTGTTACTAAGTGAAGCATCTTCATTTATAGTTCTTTAGTACCTATGTGAAGCTTTTATCTCATTGGGAATTAAGTTGAATATTTCACATTTTGTATGTTTAAGGCATTCAATTTCTTACTTGCATGGTTATTAGTGATAAATGTACTAGTTGATGTAGACTAAGTAACCAATGTGAACTCAAAGTTTCAGTGATTGGTAATCTTAATCATTATTTTCATTCGAAAGTACCCTTTTTGTTTCTTAGGATTTCCATGTCTATTTATGAAATCTAGATGGCTTTTGTGACATTTTGAATAGCATCATTGATATATAGTGTTTTCTTTTCACTCCCTCATAGGCAAAGATGGTGGAGTTGCAAAAGAATTCTCAGCAGATTGGGAATGAGGAAGATCGTCCCTCTGAGAAAAAATACTTTCTCAAGTTTTGGGGTATAAATCTGGGTACTCCCATGGTCTCGGTCATGGTGGGCCAAAGCCAAAATACACTGGTATGCTTGCATCCAATACATCTTCAAACACTTTACAAAGTACATCAGAAGCTTCAAATGCTGAAGAGAGGATAAAATCATTAGAAGAAGTTGTTCAGTTGAAAAATGTAGATCAGTTATCTAAACAAGCATCTGTACCACCTTCCACTACAACTAATCCTAATTCTCCTATATTGGCACCCTAGGTGTGGGGAGTATGCCACAAATAAGTATAACTAGCCGACTAGGCCAAACCTGATGGGACAATGGGGGTGCCCTCCCTTGGATGATGTCTTCTGGAAATTCACAACAAATATTTCCTACAGGAGAAGAAACAAATTCAATGAATACTTGGATGGCGACAAGTGGAGTAAATGGTTTCATAATGGGTCCTGGTGGTGTTCTTTACCAACCAATGACAGTAAACAATGCTACTACAACTCAACATTTTGGTGCTGGAGTTGATCAAGCAAATGAAGCGGGATGTGGAGTAGGAGCAAATATGGGAGGAGATTCAAGCAATGGAATTTAGAAGACTAAAAAGTCTTATGTTATGTTGAATATTATTGGTTCATGTTTTTATGTTTGTTGTGAATACTTTCTACTTATTATGTTGGGTTGTCTTTTGTTATTATTTTATGTTTTATGTCTGTTGTGGACACATTTTAGTTATTATGTTAGGTTGCCTTTTATTATCTTTTTATGGATATCTTATGAAATTATGTTTATGTTATTTTATAAGTATTTTTGTGGATGTTTTCTGTTTTGATGATATGCTATATTTTGTGAATATTATTGCAATTATTTTTTAATGTTCATTTTCATAATCATATTATTACTAATGAAACAAAAAATTATAGCCCTGTGAATTGCTGGAAATATGTATATGCGAATGGACTTGTAGATATGCTGCCAAGCATAGCACACAATACAGAAGAGGTAAGATTGCTGAGTTATTCTTAACATTTTTTTAATCTTGTTTTCACATCTATACTTATTAATATTTCATGTCTTGTGTATGTAATTATGTCTATGTGAAGGTACTTGTAGATGTGCTGCCAAGCATAGCATGCAATACATGAAGAGGTAAGATTTTTGAATTACTCTTAGCACTTCTTTTAGCTTGTTCTCACATCTATACTTATTACATGTCTTGTGTATGTAACTATGTCTATGTGAAGGGACTTGTATATGTGCTGCCAAGCATAGCATGCAATGCTGGAAGAGGTAAATTGTTGAATTACTCTTATGATTGGAGGTAATTATGACACATTTCCTTCTTATTTGCTAAATCATGTATGCAAAATTATGAATTGCAGAGAGTTTGCCTTGAAATTTTCCAGCTTCTTTAACATCGATTGCATTTGTGTTTATCCATTGCAAATGAGATACCGAGTATGGATTTATCTAACTAGAGTCTTATTATTTTTTAATCTTTTTGTGCTGAATTTCTCTAAATGGAGATCTATTCCTTTGCTGATTATGTAGAGCATTGAAAAGAATGTTGATAAAGTATCTTTGTTGGGGCAAAATATAGCACTTGTTCAGTGCAATCTTTAAATGAATTTGGTTACCTTTATGAGCCTAAATAATTCCTTTGTTTTTTATTCTTGCACTTTAATGCTTATTTTATACTTGAGTAAATTCCATATAAGATATCAATACCTTAAAAAAAGTACTTGTTTGGCTTCGTATGCTATAGATACTTTTGTAAGGTGAAAATATAATTTTTTTTTCTCTACATTGTTGTCTGCTAAAATCTAAGCTTTTGGTGATATTGATGGCTGATGCCTTTCTATGATCCACAAATTAATTGATGAAGGAATTCTAATTGAAGGTACATATAGTGATTGGTGAAGGAATGCTAATTGAGGGCTAGATTTGGATTAATTGTAGATTGTTTTGAAGCATGAATCTGTATGGGCTGAAACTCAAAGGATTGAGATAAGTGTTGACCTAGTGGTTGCAATAGAATAAGGTAAATCAAGTTTCTAGCTATCATAAGTAGGAAGTAGTTTCTATGTGGTGGTCCTGTTCTTAAGATAGCAAATTATAGGTAAACTTTTTGTTTATTGAGACTGATGTTTTGTATGTATGATTTGTTCTATTAAATGGCACAAGGTTTTTTTGCCTAAAAAATGGTGGATGGTAATGTGGAGAAAATTATTGTGTTGATTTATAATTTGTAAACCAAATTAATCATGCATTTAGTAAGATTTGCGTCCTACTTGGAATACTAGTTTTGATTTGATCATAGGGATGTTAGAAAGCACACAAATCATGCATTCAAATGGCAATTTGACCATAAAAGTCCATTTCATTGAGCAAACTATTATCATTGCATAATTCTTGGATTTAATGAGTTAAAATATTTTTAGGGATTGATAGACATGATATGACTTTATAGACTTGTGCATAAGTACATGTTTCATGCGATTTTTTTTTTTTGTTCTCAATTTTTTTTCATAAACTCTCTTTTGGATATTTTTGTATGACAGTTGTTTTTCTTTCTTATATAGGTTAAGTACCTAGGATTAGGAAAGGCAATTGTGGAAAGTGAATTGAATTTTTTATATGAGCAATTTTCGGGATGATGATTCCACAAGCTTTTTAACGTCTCCTTCTTGACACGGGTAAGCAACAACACTTTGTTTATAGAACTAAATTTAATATTGCATTGGAGATCTTAGAACTGATGAGAATATCCATTAAAACTATCCAGGATATTAGAAAGTAAGCACACATATTCTTGATTCTTAAATTCGAAATAGTTATTATTCTTCTAGATATATGTAATTATCTCCTACATATGCTTTTGGCATATTATTTTGGGAGGATCTTTGAACAAAGGTTATTGTGGTGGATATATGAAGAATATGAGTATTGTTCGATGTTTATGTTAATGGTGCACATGTATACTTGGGATTGTAATGTTCTCTTTAGAATTTCAATATCATTCTAATCTGGTGCTAGTTTTCCTACTCCTCTATGGTTATTTTTGTAGCTAACTAATTATAACTTGTGCATATTATCTATTGTTATTTGTTTATTTGATCAGCAAAATCACTTAGTGTTCTAATTTTACTTTCTAAACTATGTACTTAAGCTGTTAAACATATTGTTGTGCCTTTTCTTATCATTTAATAGTTTCTAATGAACATTGAATTGCATGGGATATATTTTATTAATGTGTCAAGGAAATATTGTATTGTTAGGAATGAAACAAGGAAGAGAAGAATTCATCATTCAATTTTTCAATCGTCAAAAACCATTTATATGGATCTTATGGTAAGTTTTGATCCTTTCAAGTCCTTTTCTCTGTTTGCTTACTTTTACAATGTTATAATTCTTTATTTTTCATTTTTTTAAATTTTTTTCTTTGCTAATACACACACACACACACATACATATAATATATATATATATTTAGAGTGTACTCCTTACAAGAGAAGTACTTGAAAGTTACAGAAATAAACAATATTCTTGAGAAGATGACCTTCACCCCTTGAAGAAAGCACGATGAAGTGGATCGCATATATTGGACAAAGAAAAGAGATTAAATTAAAGATAGTTGATCATTAATGTTTGTAGAATGATGTTATCAGATGTATTTTACGTTTAATTAATATTTATCATAATTGTAATTTTTTTTTCATATTGTTGTAATATAACAAGTACATCACATTTGAATTTATAATTTATCTATATTTATTTTTATTTTTATATAGATTTAAGTTTTATGATAGTCATATTATTACTTCTCAATATGTACTTATGGAAATGAATAACAATATTTATTAATTTAATATATGCAATTAAGAATAATCGAATAGTTATTTTATTGGTATATGTGATGTTCTATATTATTTACAACGAAATATTTTGTTGGCTAAAAGCAGATATTATGGTTTATAGGACATTTTTTACAACAAGATAAATCGTGGGGAAATAATATGTTGTTGTTGGCAAAAAAACTCATTTATCCAACGACATTTCTATCTTGTTAGGAAAACCTATCCTCACGAAGCTTTACCAACAACGCGCACAACAACATATATTGTTGGGAAAAGTTTTAAAAACAAAAGACATTTCTAAGCCAACAAGAAAAATCATTTTTGTAGTAGTGACTATTGACAAGCAACATGAACCAATGAGTATATTCCTATAAACTTTATACTTGTTTGTGTTTGTAGGATAGAATATGATGTTTTATTAATTAATAAGTTTATTGTGTGTAGGAATGGGAGATTTTGCTTGTGATTACCTATGTTTGGCTTTGAATGTAAAAATACTATAATTATATTCCTCTTTAAAGATTTGATTATTTTAGGATAGTTATGTGAGTGTCTGATACTTACTTGCATGCTAAAATAAATGGACTTAAAAATATATTAGTGTGCTAATTAAGAGTAAGCATGCATTACACAATTGCATTTTTTAAGGTCATCACCACTACATAATGGCTCAAATGAGCTATGATCATGGAAGGTTGCGTGTGTACCACGGGTCTTATTCTGGGAGATGGGAACTAAGTCATCTCAAGGAAGACAGCCCATCTTTAGGGTCGCATTAGTGTCATTGTTATAGGAGTTCTTGCTTTAGGAATTTAGATAGATATATATATATATATATATATACTATTTTTTGTACATAGAAAGAAATTTTGTTTTGCTAAAAATTGTTTTAAATCCCGAAGCAGTAGGGTTTTTATGGATGCTAATGTTAATGGATATTTCCCAACCCTTGATTCAGAGGGTGAAAATTCGATCTATATATGGCTACCGGTTGACTATATATTTGTTCACTTGCTTGATTATATTACATATGCTTATTTAATACAACTTGTTTGTCATATGCTTGAATGGTATAAAGAGAGGATTATTTCTGACTGAGCTTGTGGTCGCTCACTCCCTTATAGTTTGCTATTATAGGATTATCTCTTGTGTCAAGATGGACAAAGTTACCACAGGTTAGCTTTCTTTTGGGAGATGGAATTCTATGGGAAGGAAATGATGGTTAAGAGTTCTTTCTTCTCTAATGAATCTCTTAGGATCATTTTTTATAAAGAAGAGATATGTAATTTTGTAAGGCAAGAATCTTAACTTAATACTTGAATATGCCCATCAGTACTTTTGAATGATATTTATTATCCTAGACCTATCTGCTATTTATTTTGATAAGTTATTATTTTATAGAGTTATCAATTAAATACTATTGGGCCTCATCGGTTACCTATCATGGTACGCTTCTGCACAATATTCAAAGCTTTTAAGAGACTCGAGAGTCGATCTTAGACTTTAGTACTGTGTATGACGGAACTGTCTTATCTAGATTACCCTTGAGGTGTGACAGGTATAATGATAGGTAAAGTGTTTGTAATCTTAATTTTTGGCAATTTATTATCTTATCTTTAAATTTTGATAAATTAGTGTTTATATTTTTAAAGTATGTGCGATTCATGTCTTTGTTAAATAATATTTATTCACATTTATTTTGATAATAGATAATAAGAAACTAAGTGTTTATATTTTTAATTTTTTTACTATAATACCACATCTTTAAATCTTAGTAATTTTGAGTTAAATGTCTGTTATTAGCTTATCATTAAAATAAATATCCATCAAATTGATATTTGACAATCTTAGCAATTTTGGTTGAATGCTGCTATAATCTCATTATCAAAATAAATCTCCACCAAATAATATTTAATGAAAATACCAAACTAGAGGTTGTTTAAAAATAGGTAAAAATTTAAAATAAAAAATTAAATTACTGAAAAAAAGAGAATAGAGGCACTTGATCTGCAAATATTACACCCCTTCTTTTCCGTCTCATTCTTTCCCCTTGGCCTTGTATTCCTTGCACACAGTAGCAAGAGTGTTTGTTAGTCGATTCTTCCCTCTCCATCTCCATCATCTTGTGTCTTTGGGTGCCATGGCAGTTAACACAGCTAAATTCTCATCTCCAGTCCACACCCTTGCATCTTCCCCTTCCACTCGCTTATTCATTTCCCAAAGTGGTCCTCCCTTTCCAGTTTCACACAATCCCCAATTCAGACCATCTCCCTCTTTTCCACCTTCTCTCTCTACTAAACCCTCCTTCTTCTGCAAATCACCACTCAAACCTCGCTCCCCAACCACCCTAGCTGCTGCATCTCTCCGTAATCTGTCCCGGACGGAAGCAATCTCAGTTCCCCCCGACCTTCAACAAGCTCTTAGAGCTTTTCCCTCCGAAGCCGGTGTCTACGCCGTTTTTGACGGTAACGGTGAGCTTCAGTTCATCGGCATATCCAGGAATATTGCAGCCAGCATTGTTGGTCACCGGAAATCACTGCCTGAGCTTTGCTGCTCCGTTAAGGTTTATGCTTTTAGATTATTGTTGAGATAAAATTGAAGGAGAGATATTGCCTGTTTTATCTGAACTTATTCCTGATTCAAAGAATGACTTCTAAGTAAAATAACCAAAATTAGACATAGACACAGGCCTTTTCTATTGCTCAAATGCCTTATTTACTCTGTCCTTCATTTCATCAACTAAAGCATGTCAACAGTATGTTACTTGCATAGAAAATTGTAAATTGGAGTTTACCCTCAAAAAGAAAATTGTAAACCGGAAGGTTCAGTACAGTAGATTTTATATGTGTGTACATATACTAACAAACATATTTATTTGGACTTATATACCATTGATTAAGATACAGAAGCTCTACTACAAGATCACACTACTCATGGCAGAATAAACATGCCACTACATAGAGAAGACATTAACCAAATCTCAAATTTAGCTTCCCCTGGTTTTTTTCTTCTTTTTATCGAAACCAAATCCTATAGGATCATCTGTTGGGGGATGTTTTAAATGATGAAAGAGGGGTTGCCCGGGGGGGTGGGGGGGTGGGGCGCGCGGGCGGGGTGTAAGGGGAAACACATACAGATTCTAGAAATGTCTTCACATAATTATGTTAGTTACTACAGATCCAGTTATTATTGCCTTCATACTAACATATTTTTTTGGTACTATAAGGCAAGAAAGGATGGATACTCCTGTTATCGACATTATATTATAACTTAAAAAGCCAAACTGAGCTAGGCTTAATTCCAAGATGCAAACATGAATTTAAAATCTTTTGGACTGAATACTCCAGTGATGGCACATTGTTGTTAACACTAACATCATTCCTTTCCTCTGTATGTAGTATATATTTGCTCTGAAACCTTAATTTCTTCTCAATCTTGTCTCCACAGTCACATGGTTAGTAAGTAGCTTACATGTTGCAGTTTTTAGGGGTAAGCAAAAAAACTGACAAAACCAAACCAAATCCTAAAAACTAATCCAAAAAGTATAGTTAACCAGTTTCGATTTAGGATTATGGTTTTTATTTCTTTTGGTTTTTAGTTTCGGTTTCAGTTTATAACCATGAGAAACGGACGGAACGGTTAACCGGTTCAATATTTATTAGTTATATATATAAAATATAACATAAATTAATTTTAAAAATATAAATAGATAAAATTTTAATTTGTATAATGTTGTATTAGAGTTATATTCCTAATTTATTGTTAGCTTTGTAGTTATTTAACTTATTGATTTGCAATTTTTTAATGTAATTGTGATATTTAACTTGTTAATTTGCAATTTTTGAATATAATTATAAAACAAAAGGGTTTAACTTTTTATGGACCGACTAAAAATATGGTTAATCGCAACTTTTGGTTAACCATTATGTTAAATGGTTAAAAACCAAAAACCGAAAATCGAAAATATAAATTGAAAAAAAATGGTTAATTGTTAAGGCATTTAACCTTTAACAATGGACCGATTTAGGTTTGAGATTTTGAAAAACTGATTGTTTTGGTTTGATTCGAAAAATGGGATCATGAACTGATTAATCAAACCATACCAATCCTAGTAGTTTCTAGGGATTAAACTGGATCGACCATTGCAATCTGGCTTAAAGCCCCCCCTGGAGTTTTTGTTTATCTGGGGTGTAAAGTCTCTTCTGCAGAGCAAGCTGCAAGACAAATGCATATCTAGGACCCTTATGCCTGAACTAAACCACCCTTTCCTATTGGACCTTAGCCTGCAGAATATAAGGCATTTGAGAGCTTCTTCTAGTGGAGAATCTACCTCCTGCATGGCTGATCCAGGATACCACAGAATGGATCATATGTTTATCAATGTTGCCATTTGAGTGTAACTAAACAAAGTAATAACTATTATATCCCTATTCTATATTTAGGATTTGCAATTCAATTCCAACTTTATTCTATTATTCAAACCAAATGTGATAGAATTTAAGAAGTTCTGGGCTTGTTTGTGAAATTGTCCTTATTATATGCTTCTCCCCATCATTTGATGTTTGGTGGAACAAATCCTATGCTTATGGAATTATCCATTCATTTTTCTTTCGACGATATCTCTTTTAGTAGTGCATACGGTATTCTTAATGCTTCTTATTTTAATGAAATATCTTTCTAGTTTGGAGTTGTAGAAGAACCTGATAGAACCAATCTTACTCAAGGTTGGAAGTCATGGATGGAGGAGCACATAAAGTCAACAGGCAAGATTCCCCAGGTAATGAAACAGGCAACATCACATGGACCAAGCCGGCACCACGTAAAAAGCCAGATCTTCGGCTGACTCCTGGCAGGCATGTTCAGTTAACAGTTCCACTGGAGGAGCTCATTGACCGGCTAGTAAAGGAGAACAAAGTGGTAGCTTTTATCAAGGGATCTAGAAGTGCTCCACTTTGTGGATTCTCACAAAGAGTGATTAGCATCCTAGACAGTGAAGGGATTGATTATGAAAGTGTTGATGTGCTTGACGAGGAGTATAATTCTGGTTTGAGAGAGACATTGAAGAAGTACAGTAACTGGCCTACATTCCCGCAAATTTTTGTAGGTGGTGACTTGGTGGGTGGCTGCGACATCTTAACCTCCATGTATGAGAAAGGTGAGCTCGCTAGCTTGTTCAAAAAGTGATAAACATAATATTTTTGGATGTGAAGAATGGAGGCCTTTAGAAACACTGGATATCTGTCCAGGAGTCTGAGGCACATAGTTTTGCAGTGAATATAGCTTAGTGCAGTCTCATTCATAAGTTAATTAAGCAGTGGCCTCTCCCTCCATTTTTCTTGCTCATCTTTCTGATTGTTTTACAGTTCTATCCTTTCTAAAAATTAATGTTGTTTTCAGCTCAGTCACAGTACCTTTAGACAAGAGTAACCTACCTTGGTTGTAAGCCCGAGTCATGTTGTATCAGCTAAAGTAGAGATATTTCATAAAAGTGGGGAGGATGGTCCTGGGGAGATTGTAGCATATTTACGAATTATTGTTACCGTTTCACCATAGCGAAAGCTCGTATAATCATTGCCACACAAAGCATTTGTTTCGTTAAATATTAAATAAAAAATTAAATTTCCACTAAATATAATAGAGATGATACAATTACAGCTATAAAATTCAATCCCCCGTTATAAATTTAGCATGCAAATCAAACGAGCCCATCAATGTAATAGAAGGATTAGGTTTGTAGCTTAGATTTAGCTTGTCTAATTCTAATATAGACATCGGCACAGTTCGGGTCGGTTCCGAACCTGAACCGGAACCGCCAGAGCCGGGGCAGTTCACAGTTCCACGGAACCACCAGATTTCGGTTTCATGCGAACCGTTTTTTTTTTTTTTTTAATTTCTCTATGTTAAGGTCGGCCTCTACACCTCGACAAGCGCTAATGGCTCGATGAATTTGTTCGGATAGGGTCCTCTTGCGCCCAATATTGAAAAGGATTATTAATTCCTCTTCTACATGAGAACGCAAAAAGTTGGCGCCTCCTGATTGTCTGGGAGAGAGAGAGCCCTTTCCCACTCAGGCTTGGGGAATGAAGTAGATGCTCCCAAACCTCCAACATCCATATTCATAGTGGTAGCGACCTCGGTAATTTGAAAGTAGCGACTTTCAATACGCTTTCCCTTGGGTGTAAAAGAGCCTAGAATCCCTATAGATAGAGATCCGCTTCCTTAGGTGACCCAGCGTGTAGGCCTATATTTCTCAACTCACAACAAGACCTTTGAGAAAAAAAAAAAAAATGAAATCGAGGTGTCGAAGTGAGCTTAGCAACCTCCTTTTCCTCTACACTCGTGTGACCTCAATTGTATCGGTACAACCTTGCCTAAAAATTAAACGACCTAAGAAGGAAGGGAGAAGTCATTGTTGAATTTTTCAAAAACCTCCAACGCGCCCAATTCCCTTGCCTCCCCACGCGCCCTCTACCAGTTTACCTCCCACAATTCATTCGGTCTGCATGTGAATTGATTGTGTTTTTTTTTTATAATTTAAATAAATGGCGGGTCGAAACCGCCGGTTCTGGGTCTAGAATAGCAGTTCCAGACCTGGTTGAATCGCTGGTTCCTAGACGACTAACAACTTGGACCCACCAGAGTGGTTCATAACCATCCCCGACGTGGCGATTCCTAGGTACGGAACCGCCAGGGACGGTTTGCATTTGAAAACCCCTGTGCCGACATCTATTCTAATGCACTAGCATCACTTTTTTGTTAGTTGGGAGTACTTTATTCTGTTAAGGAACGACAACTCCTCATTTTACGGCACCTGCCCATAGTTCATTTTCTTCCTCCCCCATAACCACGGCAAAAATATTTAGATGACTGGAGTTGGAAAGATTTGGCTAGGGTTCATTATTGGATTTTGATACGCGATCTGTCTTATAACAATGGCAAAAATATTTCTAACTGGAGTTGAAATTTTTTGGCTAGGCTTCATTATTGGTTTTCGATACGCGATCTGTCTCATGCCTTATATGTACCTAGGCGGTTAGTTGACACGGCAAATAAATTAGCATATACTCGGAACGAAACTACCCCCACACCGACACTTTATAGCATGGTTAAACGGCAACCCATGAAGTGAATTGCCTCTATAGCACGAAACCAACCTCAGCAGCTGCAATTTAGCAGCCTGAGAAGCCGAATACGTGTTTATTATACTTCACAAACAATCCACACAACATGCATTATTTCTGCCACGTCAAGATTTTTGTCCAACTGATCTTCATGTTTCCTATAACATTGCATACATAATTGTACAGGATTAAGTATAAAAAGTTCACAAGCGACTCTTTCGGCTTATTGCAGATGGCTTGAAGCTAGCAAAACCGGTGACTTCCCTCCCTGTCACCAAGCTGTTAATATCGTAGGTGCCCTCATATGTGTAGATGGGTTCCAAGTCGCAGAATGCCTGCAGAATTTCATTAAAACATAAGGTTAGCGCTCCAATTAAAAGGTTGCGGCTGCATGAGATAACTGCAGTTGGATTTTCACATCCAAATTGGATCCAACTGTTAACCATGATGAAATTTGTCAACAAAGCCCAGAAAACTAGACCCTCTGATTTTAAGAGTCAAAGGGTCATAATTGCCAACTTAGTAAGATACATCTATAACATCATTATAATTAATATGCTACATGTCACGACCAAATACTTAAAGTTGTCAGGGTAACACAATCCCATTTTGAAATTTCGCTCCAACGCCTTCTTTTGTAAGCCAAAAGAAGAAAATCCTTACACACGTATTTATATAGAATAAATACAATGAATGAAAGCAACTTCTTCCACTTGATGTTGATACAAATAACATTTAGAACAGAGAAGCAGAGTACCTTTGCAACAAGGAAATCACCCAAGATCCCATTCCCACCAAGCAACTCCCTACCAAGAGCTAGTGTTTCTCTGGCTTTTGCTGTGGTCCATGCCTGAAGATTCATAATGCCCAGATACGGTTTAAAAACTGTGCCATAAAATCTTTCTCAAGTATGACTTGGAGTATGTGGAGTAGCACAAACCTTTCCTAAGCTAGACTGACCAGGTGTCAGCTTGCCCTTTTCATACAGTTTGCAAAGGCGCCAACCAACAAGAAGCATCGCTTGGACATTCCCCAGCATTTCAACAAGTTTCTGTTGGTTTATCTGGAAAGCTGCCAGTGGTGCTCCAAACTGTTTTCTCTCCCTCAGATATCTTCATTTTTTTACATTCAGTTGTGCCAGTCGATAGAAATAATATATATAAAAAACCAAAAAGAATGCCATAATTGCTTACCTATGACACATGTCATACGCTCCCATAGAAATGCCAATAGGCTGCCAGGCAACCATGACACGCGACACAGCAAGTACCTGTGACAGGATGCACAGTAGTGATAAGATACATTTCCACCACCAAAAAAAGAATAGATGAGGGAGGGAAGGAAGGATTTGAAAAAATCCAAGAAACCAGATGCCATATTCATCTGCACGATGCCATAAAAGCCTACCACTATTAGCAACTTGAAAAATGGAAAAGGATAAAGTACTTAAACTACTTAAAAAAAAATACAGAGAATATATATATATCTATAAATGGAACCTGCAGAGATATAGCCAACTCATTTTAGAGAGATTAACAGTATTCTGGCACATAACATAGAAATGCTTCCAACTTACAGGAAAAGATCTTCACAAACTCCAGGGGTAAGAGAAAAATAATGAAAATCTAGAAAAGCTGAGATAATTTTGTGACCATGTTGGAAAGTAGACAGCACGATGGCATGTACACACATGCATGAGTATGCATACGTGCGCACATGCATGCACGCCTGAGGAGGAAGAAGAAGAAGAAGCTGGGGAAGCAATCAACATTATCAATCTAGCATGGATGGTACATCAAGTCTCAGGTAGGCAGGGAACATCAAACAAAGAAAAATAATCAGATTTTGATTTTCTAAACCATTCCATTGCATTGCAACTTCCAAAGTTAAACAGCCACATTACAATTGCAGACTCAACCTCAATAGACCACACATCCAAAACAGTACATTACTTTCATTTGTGATGATCAAGCATGATTCAGAACCTAGAACCTATGCAATCATCTTATATATATAACCTGGCACCAAGACTATGACCTCCATACCAATCACACAGATGTCTACAAGGTAATATGTTCAAATAACTAGCAGGAGTTTGGCTACTAAAATGACCAGAAAGAGGGGTTTAACACATTAAGAAAAGAGGTCATTAGTTGTCAGTATTCATTGCTAAGCAGCTCTTATATCCTGGCAAACATAAATATGCCGAACACGCACATTGTTCTACCTTGTTAGTATCCCGAAAGGAATTCACCCCAGGCAACCTATCTTCATCAGGCACAAAGACTTTATTCATTACAATATCCCCATTTTGAACAATCCGCAGGCCAATTTTGTTCTCTATTTTTCTAACTGTTAAGCCAGGAGCATCCTTCTTTAGTATATATCTGAAAGACAAAAAAAATTTAATGTGAACAGATAAGAGAACATTTCGGCTTCTAAATTACAAAATAGCAGAAGTAAAGCATCATTGCACTTGATGGAAATAAGCATTAGAAATCTAATTTATTTATTTTGTATTCAATAGATATATATGGGATTTTTATTTCTTAGTGTGAGAATCTTTCTCTACATGAATTCAGGGGTCACTGTGCTGGACACTCAACAAAGAATGAACTCCACTGACAACCGTGTGCGTACTATGTATATAACAAAGTATGCATATCATTTATACAGTGCCCATTTGTGCAATATCACTGTTCAATTTCCACATGTCAAAGGGAGCAACAGTTAAAATTGCTAAATTATTTCTTCAAGAGAACTGTAAAATATATTACTAGCTAATCTTCCAAAATCAAACTGAGAACCTTCTTTTATCTTAAGTTCTTTATTGGACTGACAATTTCACATCAAGCGCTACATCATATATTTGGCAACAGCTTAGACTTATGAATGGTGGATAGGGGAAAGGTCTCTGTCCATAGAATTCATTCCACATACCCATTTATTTGATTTGTGGATGTGTTTCTAGCAAAGATCACCAGTATATCAGCAAAAGTACTGTTTCCTATCCAACGTTTTTGCCCTTCGAGTATCCAACCCCCTTTCACCTGTCATAAATGACAACACAAAAGCATAGTCCTTGATATATTTTCCCACCCCTTTTTCTGTGCTTTTGGTTCCTCAAGGAAGAGGGGATTATCCGTGCATGCAAGGAATATAAAAGGAAAAGCCGAGAATTTCAACCTTTGTTGCCGTTGTTCCAAGAGCACTTGCATCACTGCCATAATCAGGTTCTGTCAACCCCTACAGCAAAGAAGGGGAAAAAAAGGGAAAGAAGAAGAAGCTCTTAAGATATGCAAATACGTATTATCCATATAGCAGATGAACAAATTTTAGTCACTTACCCAACAACCCACACTGCTGAGTTCTGCCATAGCGGGCAAATATTTCTGCTTTTGATCCTCCGATCCACAAAAGGCTAGTTTGATGTGGGCATGGACAATATAAGAAAGTACAGATGGAGCATAAACAAGCAATTTTTAAAATGAAATTGCAAGCATTAAAGTTTCCATGGAGCACTAAAAGGACTAGGATATCAATCCCTCACCAATTGTAAGCATTGCCAAGGAGGAATGAACCATCAAGAACGTCGAACAGCTGGCATCAACTCGAGCAATCTCCGCAGCAGCAACAGCACAACCCATAAGGGAGAGACCAGGACAACCATAACCCTATTTATCCAAACAAATGACTCGTCTGTTAAGGCTCTTTATCCAATAACCAAAAGAAAGGACCGTTCATGAATGTCAAATGGTGCCACCAACAAAAATACATACCTTGATGGTGCCACCAGCAATGCACAAGGCGCCAAGCTTTGGAACTACTTGAAATGGAAACTCTGCCTTCTCCAATACTGCGGAGTGGGTTATCGCCAATATAATTTGTCAAAGTATGTAAATTCACCAAAATATATCAGTAAAGGAATGAAAAATTCTAACAGGAGATAAAATGCAATTATTACCTTCGCCATAATTGGAGCAACTTCTTTTTCCATACACTCTCTTACTTTTCTCCTTATAGCTTGTTCCTCGGGGTTCAGTAGGTCATCAAATTGATATAATCGGACGCTTTGACATTGTATGCCAGGAAAGAAAGTAATTAATGAAAGGTTGCATAAAATTGGTTTTACTTTTACAGGTGAACAGACTTCATCACTCATGAAACTCTAGAAAATCAACTTAAATGAACAAATAGATAAGATGCCGTTACAACGTGTATACAGTGTGTAAAAGCTACAGGTGAGGCTTAACAATCAAGAAAATAAAGTTCCTTCAGCCTTCAGCACGGTTGCTCTTTTTTTCACTCCTGGCCAACTGCTAAGAAGGGTTTAACATACATACTATGATTAAGCAATGGACATAAATGAGATGGTTTTTACATGCGTGCAAAAGAGTGCATTTCTAGATTTTGTCAAGCATATGCAATAAAGCCTTAATCCAAAAGGAAAGCCTCAGAAACATCTGGGAACTGATATAGGACTCTGAAGCAGCAGATAAAAGCATTTAAGAAAATAGATAGTTCTTACTACAAGGAGGAAAGATTGATGCGGGGGTTGCCTGCGGGAAAGCGATGGAGATATCCAACGGGGGCAAATCAAATAAGAGCTCCTAGGCTTCGTATTGGATTCATCTGCACAGCACACCACTAACAGGAAATCGTGAAAAAAGACGAGGAAGTTAATCTCTCATCAAGCAGTAAGGGCATGGAGGAAACCGATTTCTTCGTTGTAACATAGATCGTCTGTTCTTTGTGTTTTAATCATTCAAATTTCATATCATGATCAAAAGGCAGAAACGATTCATAAATGAGGAAAAATCATCTTTTCAAACCCATATCAGCCACATACAATTGAATTAAATCAATTCCTCAATACCAAACTCGGTCTCAATCAAACCTATGTCAGCATACGTAGTTACACAATTCAATTAATACTTCAATACTAACTCAGTCTCGCTATGGATAAGAAACCTACAGTATCTAATGAATTAATTAATACATATATATATGTATAAAAGGGCGGAGAGAGAGAGAGAGAGAATTGAAAAGATGAACCTTGATTTTGATTTGAATTTGAAGAGTGGTGAACTGTCATGTTGAAAGCTTACGTAGACAGACAAGAGAACAGAAGAGAAGAGAGTACGGTTATAGCTATTATTTATATTTATAATCAAATCAAAACAAGGGGAAGAGAGCGAAAATGGCACGCATGTCAAGGCAGATCGCTTAAACAGTAGGTTTGGCATGAATTCCGCGAAATATCATGGCAATGGAAGGAAAATGTGGGAAGGTCTTTTCTAATGGATTTAAATCTGGGCAAAAAAAAAAAAAATTAAATAATATCATAATTTGTATTCAATTTTGATAAAATATATAATATAATTAGGAATCTAAAATTTAAAAATATATGAAAAAATTTTTATGTATATCAATAGTATTTCATAAAAGAATTTTTCAATATCAATATTATTTCATTAAGTTTTTTAAAGTATTAAATTAATTAATTTTAAAATTTGGTTATCCAATTACATATTTTACTGAACATCATATGTCATTAGTGATATTATCCGATTTTAGAGATTTGAAGTAAAATATTATATTCGCTCGTGAATATTGAAATGGGTGAATGTCGGAACTATTCAATGTAAAAATAATTATTTCTGTAGTAATAGTTAATTGTTCAAGTGTGATTGCCTAGCCCGTCGTAACTTTAATACATAATTATGAAATCATAATTTAAAAAATAAACCACCAACAACAAAATTTATATAATGATATATATTACATCATATATTACATTTAAATATTTTAATAATATAAACATAATAAGGTATTATATTACAACACAAAACATGTATAATAATATTATATGCATGTAATATCATATTATATATAGTAAGCTCTTCCTTCACTCTTGAAACCTCTTTAGTGTTTTTTTTTTTTTTTTGGCCAAATAAAATAGAAATTCTTTAGTTAGCTAGACGAACAACTTTCCTCTAATATAGAAGAAAGGCTATCAGTTCGATCTTTTCTTCTATGTGTAGCACCATGGCCGTGTATTCTTATTCTTATTGCTTGGTCTAATGCCTTAACATTAAGTCATTCCACCATCACTTGATATTAGGATTGTTGCAAAAAATCATCCAAATCATATCGAAATTCCGGTTTCTTTGTTGAAATAGTTTTATTTATAGTTTGATTTGGTGATGAACAAACGATTTGTAATTCAATTCAAATTGGAACCGAACTTAATTGTTTTACATATTTGAAAAAAAAAATCAAACATATTATTAATTCTTTTAATTTTTTATTAAAAGATTAATTATTTTAAAACTTTTTACTTAAATATGTATTATTTATGATAATTAAATTATATTCAGCATATTATGCTTTGATTGTTGTATTGTTTATAAATACGATATTTTTTTTTTGCCTCTATTGTTTTGACTTTTGAACATTCTTTTTTTTTTCTTTTATCTTACTAATTAATTCACTTCTATTACTTAGTTACTTATCGGTTTATATAATTGATAATGTGTTAGTTAAAATAAATAATGAAATAAAATTTGCGCCTCATATTAAGGTAAAATCTAATATATCATTATAATTCAATAGAATAAGATTAGTATATGATTATAATATTATGATGGATGAAACCTCTCCCCCTATAAATTTTACATGTTTATATAGATAAACAATTAATTTTAAACATTGTTATTATATTTGCACTACTGAAAAAAATATGTAATTAAAGTTTTTGATAGAATGTATTTTTATTTTAGGAATAAAAATAATTTGTATCACAAACCGAATCATACTGAACCGATTTTTTCCAATTTAAAAAAAAAATTACGAACTAAACCTTATGGTTAGGTTCCGCTTTATTATTAGGTTTGAATTTAAAAGAAAAATCGAATCTTACCATGCATACCTTTACTTGAAATGTTTTATGTTGGAGAAGGTGAAATATCTTATGATATTGTACTATTAGCCTAGTCTATAAAAGTGGTGTATTTCTTTATAAAGGAAACTAGCCTGTAGCCCTCTTGTATAAGGCCTCAAAGTAATGAATCATAGCCCATCGTCTCTCTTGTTGTGTAATCTGATGGAGAAAAATATTAAATTTGGTACATGAACTTTACATAAAATTCAACTTCAGACATAACCTTCATAGTGGTCAATTTAATACTTAATCAGTGTTTTCATGACTATTTCAACATAATTTGCTTTGTTTTTTAATGTCAAAAAGCAGTCTATCAATTTAAAACAATGCTAGGGGTATTAGTAAAGATTCAATTATATGTTATCGATATTATAAACAGAGCATATAGTATCATGGAGGTAATATAAATAGACACACAAAGTTTGATTGGATATTAAATTGATTACTTCAAAGTTTAAATACTAAATTGAATTTTCATGCAAAGTTTAGGTACCACATTTGACATTGACCCAATCTGGTAAGCCTGAACATAGTCCAACAAGTTTTATTAATTGATGAAGCCTTTCCTTTGCTTTAGTTAGTTTCCCTTTTAACCTAAAAGCTAGTATTTAAGCTTCTAGCCTTGGCTCATTTCTTTTAGGTTTTAAGCGAAAAGCGCAGTTATGGGTTTCTTTTCTTTGTATCAGTCCTGGTGATTGTTTCTTTCTTGTAGGCCAATCTGTTAAGTATTCGATATTGGGTGAAGTATACTCACCCTCCTTTGTCTAATTAATTCAAAATTTATCTACACAAAAGTCTTTTTCTTTCCTTGAAATCGTGGAAAATGTTGTCACTTATTCCATTATAGGATTACATAAGGTTTTTTCTTCTATTGTATTAGTTGTCTGTCTTTCTTGCATTGTATGGGGGAATGGGGGTTCGATTAGAGAATCATAAGTAGACTTTTTTGTTTGTGTTGCTTGTTCAAATCTAGTAGAGGCTGCATCAAAATGTTTTGGGCTGGGATTATTATGACAAGAGTGGGCTTACAAAACTAAAACCCAGTTACTAGCATATCGGGCCCAAGCTTAGCTCAACCACTCAAATGCATAAGTTAACAATCATAATATGAGATGTGACCCTATATGTAATCCTTAATTTTTCATAACCCGATTATAATAAATATTATAAATAAAATGTAGAACCATAAGAAACTATAATAAAAATATCAGAAATCTCCAAATTTTTTGCGATTTAAATTTTAGGTATAAACAAATTAGAATAAAGAATCCTTACGATAAGACTTTAAAAATACATAATGTTTGAAATAAAGTAAATAAAAGAATTAAGAAAACTGTTTAATATTTAAGAACCTAAGTTTTAATATTCGAGACATATCAATATCTTTAAGTTAAATAATTATGAGTCTATAGAAACTAAAATTTTGATCTAATCTAGTAAGATATAACTAGTAAAAAGAACAAAGTAACAAATATAGAATAAAAATTTAATTTCTAATATAATAAAAACTATAGAATAAATCTATAAATAGAAATGAATACATATGTAATTTCAAACCTTATAAATTTATAATAAAGTCGAATTAAGGGCAATATAATTATTAATTTATTAAAATACCACCAAACAAAACTTTTAAACAGATAAAATATAATTTATGATAGCAGGTATAAAACTGAAAAATAAAAGCCTTAAACTAAAGATTTTACGTATATTGTAGTATTCAGAATAGTTAATATCGATAACCCGTAAATTTTTTATCTAAAAATATTATCGAATAAATATTTATCATACGTGTCATTTAGATCCACAAAATTAACTTTTTACAACAGTTCATATTTTTGCCCACTCCTTATATAGTTATTGGTTATAAATTCATCATCTTCTTTTTGTTTTTGTATTTCATCATCCTATCACTTGCATTTTTTTTAATTCCTTTCCCTGTACGTAACAAACATATACACAATAACACATATACACATATCTTTAATAGAAATTTTATGTATACCATAGCGTTCAAAATATTTAATACCAATAATATGTAAATTTTCATCTAAAAATATTATCGAATAAGTATTTATCATGCGTGTCACTTTGACCCGCAAAACTGATTTTTTGCATAAGTTCATATTTTTCCCCACTCCTTACATATTTGTTGGTTATAAACTCATCATCTTCTCTTTGTTTTTGTATTTTTATTCATCCTACCTCTCTTACATTTTTTTATCTCTTTTGATGTTCTCTATTTCTCCTCAATTTTGAAGCTTTTCTGTATATTGGTAACAAAGGCAAAACTCTTAAAATACTTGACATATTTTTACCCTATTAGCTTAATAAACTACTCTAAAATTAGATAATTACTTAACTAACCATTATTATAATATTTTTTCTATAATCATTGGCACAAATTTTGTACATATACAGTGCAATTTCACCAAAAATACGGCCATGGATGCATACATTTCTCTAGCCGAAATCTTATCCAATTGTGCAAATAATTCACTAAAAAGAGACAACAATTCAACACATCAACCAATTAAATTATAGCCAACTCAAGACCTCAATAAATGCAACATACACACATACAAATGCATAAATTTCACACATAAACAAATCCAATTCAGTGGAGAAACGGCTGCTACATTCTTCCTTTTCTTCTTCTATTTAATTCTTCATTTGCAAGAGAACAAAGACAATTATTTGCAAGGAACAAAGACAGTTATTTGCAATAAACAAAGCTCAAACTCTCTCCAAAATTTGTTCTCCCTATAACCATTGAAACACACTCAAACCACACACAAATAACATCTAAAACAAGCATCAAATTGAGCTTAGGGAAAAGAAGAATAACCAAGGGAAGGAAGCAACCAAGGTAAGAATAATTCATCTTAAAGAAATTAAATAATAAAGCATTGTCTTTGATCATGTTTCTATTAATATAAGATCGAAACAAGTCTTGGAAGAAGGATTACCACCTTCAAATTATCATCCCAAAAAGGTAAAACTTACAAAAACCCTAGTTAGACTCTTTAACTTCATACAACTTAAGATTCTATACATGTGGATAGGCTTTATGATGTTATATGAGTTTATATATCATGTATAAACACTTAAGAATGCTTTAGAAACAATTTAGACGTGGAGAAATATCAAAATCGGATCAAATCATGCAAAGAAGACGATGAAAAGTATCTACACTGATATAATGATGGCGGCGTAAACTAATAGGCTAGCAGCGTACGTGGAAAGACTGGTGGCCTTTATGCCAGCCTTCATTGAAACAAAAGCTACGTGATTTTTGAAACACATAAAATTACACGTACACCAGCGTACAGGCCTACGATGGCGGCCTTCAAGGCCGACTTATCTTGGAACAAAAGATGTAAAATTTACACGAACGCCAGCATTTGGGAATCAACGTCGGCGGCGTAGGTGTCGGCGTACATGTAAAATTTCCAGATTAAGTCTATTCCGTCCAAAGCCAATATATATATATATATATATATTATATTTACATATATGTAATAAGAGAAAAAAAAAAGTAAGATTTAGAAAGTAAATTCAACTAAAAAGATTTAAAAGATTAATAAAATGTAATAAAAGTAATTTAGCAACTCCTAAAATTGTTGGAAAATATTACTACTAATATTATTACTAATAAGAATATTATTATTGTCATTATCAATATTATGATTATTAAAATTACTACTATATGATTATTATTGATTTGATTCTTTTGATTATTATTATCAATATAATTATTATGATTAGTATGGATATTACTATTATTACTATTATAATTATCATTATGATTATTATTATGATTATACTATTATAATGACCACTCATATTATTATTATTATTATTATATTATTATTATAAGTATTGCTTTTAATGATATTATTACTATTATTAATACTATGAGTATTATTATTATTACTGTGATATGTAATATTATTATTGTTGTCATTGAAATTACTTTTGTTTTAATAAAGTTATTATGAAAAACAATATCAGTGTTACTAATAAATTGTTTTATAATTATCATTATTAATATTACTAATATTAGTATCATCATTGTTAATATTAATGTACCTTATAAATGAAAATAAAAGTATAATAATTGTAAAATACATATCTTATACTTAAGAATGGAAATTTAAATAAGCTAAATTTTTTAGTAACGCGATACCTATACATAACAAGAAAATATATAAAGTATATGAAAAGAAACACGACGACTAAACAATAGTAAATAAATACGAGTACTATAGTGGGTCAGGTAAGAAACAATAAAAAAATAGCAATAATAATAACTATAAAAATATAAGCCTAATACCAATTTTCCAAATATCCAATAGATATATATAAATATCTAACAAGATCAAGAAAAGCAAAATGAAAATAAATAATAAGTAAAAATATTCGTTACCATAAAAACATAAAATGATCAATACAGGTAATAGAAATTAAATTAAATATTAAAATATGACACTTAAACAATCATAGAAGTTTAGTTGCCCTATTTACATTATGTTAATAAGTGTTTGTCTTAATAAGTGACAATGAATTATAAATAATATAGATAAAACTAATAAATCTTAAATGAATTATTCTAAGAAAAAATTCATATTAGGTTGATTATGCTAATTAAAGTAGATTTAGTAATTGAATTAGGTGATTATTTTCAATCAACTCGACTTAGATTAATATACTAGGTAAAACTATAAAAAAAAGGAGTATGTAATTTCTAAAATACGTCTAATTTATAATTAGTGTAAATTATAGTATAAGTTATATCATAATTAATATGGTGAATATGTTGTTTCAAATATTTTATTTTCGGAACTAATGAAATGATAGATTAGTTAAATAATAAAATTGGATAACCATTACAAATAGGAAGACTTCTCTTATAAATTCCATAACTTTATTCATAAGAAAATAATATATATATATATATATAAAGATAAAAATTCCTAATTAAATAAGTAGAGAATATACCATAATTGATAACTAGGACCTGAAAGAATAAATATCTGTTACTTCGTGTTCATAGGAAAAATAGATCAGTTCTTGGATTTCCAGTGGCATATTCCGATAATTTAGCGAGGATCATAGATGAGTAATTTTGACTTTATCACATTGTTTGTGCTTGTAGTGTAATTGCATCTGAATAATATATATATTAAACCAATATGCATGCGGGATTGGATAAAATACATGATGATTGGTGTATGATTAAATGCCAAATCATAATTTAAGTGATAATTCTATTGTATAATAATTACTGTATGAAACATGTTGGTATTGTCTGTAAATTGTATGATCACTTTTAATCTTGAATAAAAACTACTGGTACCATAAATGAAAGTGGATATGCACTGCATTATATGCATATATTGCATTTTAAAAAGGAGGATAACCTCGCTTGTGTTAGCATTTCGGTTCTCTAGTAATGCGTCTGGTCTTTCTAGATGACATTTTCTTAGTTTTTCCAAAGCACCTTTTTTCTGTTCTGTTCCGCAGGAACTAAGTAGTATCGAATGAACACCGCTCGTGGTATCGACATGAAATGGCTAATACTTAATAGTTTTCTTTATTCCAAGGATAAGAGCGAAATGTTTTAAAACAAATTGAGAGAGTTTATGGTACCCATTCTTCCTTGGTTCTCTGATTCTCCTGGGCACAATACATCGCTCTTCATGGCTTCCTTTCAACCCCGATGGGAGGGTGTAAATCTACATCCTGTTTAGATTCCAGTTATCCAACTTGTACTTACTCATATGATTGACTGTTGCATGGCATACGTTTGTTAATTAAACTTGCTGTTATTATTTGATGTGTGGTCTGGTCAGGTTATCTCACTAAGCCCGTGGTTCGCTCACTCCCTTACAGTTTTTGTGTATGAATAACGCTAGCTATGATTGGCCTAGGAATGTGTGAAGAATGATTTTCCACCAAACTTTACTGGAATTAGAAATGCAGGTTATGATAAACTTGGCATACAAAATTTGATAGTTTGTATGAACAAGTAAGATCTTGTATTTAGTTAGTTGTTACCCCATTTTACTTTTGGTAGGGGATACCGATTCTCGAGATCCTAACAAATTATGGAAAATTAGAATCCGTAATGAGTTTAGATAAAGATATTAAATCTATATTATATAACGTAAATAAATAAGATAAAGTCTTGTAAACTCTGACTTGCAAGGTGGTTCTTATATTACGGGTGCACATGTGGTATGATAACTTTAGGGCAATCCTACTAGGCCCCTTTTAAGGCGTGACACTATCATTCCCATAAAAGGGTGGGTGAGTATTTATAATTGATTGATTTGGTGGCTATGGATGCCAGGGGTTATGGATGAGTAGACGAATGGGCAATTACTAGTGGTTATGAAGGACATGGGGAAGCTAACCCATCATTGTGTGCCCAGTTCAACTAAGTGACTTGTGCATATTGACATGTAAGGTAGGGACAACCGAGAAAGACTTATGGTCATTTGAGCAAGGCATCATGTCGTAGAGTTAATCAGCAGGAGTCATTTATAGGCTTTATATCGTGTATGGTGGATTACTACATTTATGGTACCCTTCGAGGTGTAACAATATGTATTAAGTTTATCTATTGCATATGTATGATTACATTATTTTGTTCTTTTATTGCATTAGTTTGGTGTTTCTTGTCATTTTCATTTTCATGGAACATCTTGAGATTTGAATTATTAATTTTAGAATCATTTCTTTATAATAATTCATTTACTCATTATTTATTTCTTTAATTATTTGAAATGTTATATTTTATAACTTTTATTATTACTATCATCTAGTTAAAATCTTATTTTCATTTATTTATGTATATATTTCGAATTTACTCTCTTTACATTTGTGGGGTATTATCAAGAAGTCATGGAAATTTTTCATTTTAAAATTTTGTTTATAATAGTTCGAATTTTTAAACAATAATTAAATTGTTCGTATTTTAATATTCTTATATTGCGAAAAATTTGAAGTAATTCTTGTGACTTTCCTTAAAACCTTTTCAAAAAATTTATATTATTTTTTTTATTATTATATTCAAGTTATATAAATTTGGGTGATTATATTGGCCATATTAACTTAGTAGTTCATACATTGTGTTTTTATATATGGTTATTATTGTAGAGTTGTATTTTTTTTCTCTTTTGTGATACGAAGGACTAAGGTACAATGTTGTGGAGTTTGTAGGACTTGGTTGTTGTTTGTGGATTATGAGTTTGAGAGATATGTTGTGGAGTAAAGGATATGTATTCTAAAGTTTATTTTTGGAATAAAATTGTTGCATTTGTGCTAACTTAGTATGTAGCAAACTATTGAATTTAGACTAGGTTAAAATTGTGACTTGGAGTTGGGATTTTAGCCATTTTGTTGAAATCGCGAATCCAACTCTTAATTTCAAGTGTGATGTTTTTAGATTTTTTTTTAGACTTTTGGGTTTTTAGAATTATTTTTTGTATTTTTTCTATTACTTTTTCTTTTCTACATATATCATACTTCAATTCTAAGAAAGAAAAATCATAGTCATTTGGTTTATTAATTCACTTATCTAATTAATAAAGAAAAAGAATATAGAACCAAATATTTATATACAACTAGATATAATATGGACACATTAAATAATTTTTTAATATTTTCTTTAATGAAAATAATATGTTAATAATATTAATATTAACAAAAAATTTTCTAAACAAGTCCATTGGTTATTTAATATTTTATATTCATAACCCACGTGCCAAACTATGGAAACTTTACTATTTTATTGTTTCATATCTAGCTTCTTCTTCTTCTTCTTCTTCTTCTTCCCTCATAGAATCGGGATAAAGGAAAAAATAGTAGCTCTTTTTTAAAATTATACTAATATCACCAAATGAGAAAAAATCTAAAAAATAAGCAACTTAAATTTATCTCTTGAAAAAACAATGTTGTAAGTCTTATCTTTTAAGAAACGAGATTGGTCATTTATTACCTAGTCTCTTTAGATACAGATTAAACTTGCTTAATTTTAAGATTATTTTCATTCTAATTGTACTTTTAAAGGGTGTACATGGTATGGTTCGACTCAATTTATACCTCGAATCGAACCGTACCATATTTTACGATTCGGTTTGTAATTTTTTCGAAGGAAAAAAAAAGGTTTGGTATGGTTCTGTTTGTAATTTGAACCATTTTTTTCATAAAATAAATATATATTCTATAAAAAAACTTTAATTATATATTTCTTATTACTAATATAAATATAAATAACAATATTTAAAATTAGTCATTTATTAAATAAATATGTAAAACTTATAGGGAAAAGGAAAAAATATTAATATTTTTATAAATAATTACGAAAATGCCACTGGGATGAAAATAATCCCAAAAATAGGCAACACGGCCTCGTCTCTTGAAGAGACGAGGTCGTTAGTGCCTGACCTCGTCTCTTCAAGAGACGAGGTCGTGCCGCCAACATGGCCTCGTCTCTTGAAGAGACGAGGCCAGGCTAAAATCAGCCAAATCCTATTATATTTCTTGAAAAAGCAAAAATTTACATTAAAAACCTGTAAAAACCTGTCAAATACAAATATAAACAGCCATAGAAGCCATTAACCATCCTCCACCATGGCCAAAAAACTAACAAACTACATGTTTCCAAGCTCAATCGAAACTCATATTTCCGATCCCAATCATACACAGTGCAATGAAAATATGAGTATTCGTAGCGTCAAAATACATAATAGGAAATGAAATAGAATGAAATCTATACATACAAGAATAATACAAGAAAATAAGAAGCTACGTACCCAAAAAGGAAAAAAAAAGAAGAAGAAAATCTATCTATCGTCCACTAGTCCTACTACTGCTGTGTGTCCCTGCTCCCTCGTGCGCGGCCTCTACCCCGCCTGACGTATGTCCTCGGGAATGGGGTACGCTGATGATGAGGATGCGGTGAATACGGGCCAGTCTCTGTAACTGGAGGGGGCTCCTCTCCTGTAGCAGCACTGTACTGATGGAATGGGACAGGGTCTGGCTCGACCTGTGTAAGGCCATCCCCCATATCATGAGATGGCGATGGTCCCCTCTTCTGTGGAGCCAGGGGAGTGTGGAAGTCACTGGATGATGGGTCTGCCATGGGGGGTGTCCACCATAGCGTAAGAAGTGGATGACGGGCCAGCCTCATCATGAATGACCTGAGAAGGACCAGACTCATCGAATGGAGGTAGGTCGGACGGCTTAGGCTCATCTCTGACCTGTATACCTGGAGCCCGAGCTCGCCCTCGACCCCGTCCCCGTCCCCGCCCACGCCTCTCTCTAGGAGGATGTCGTCTTTGTAGGGTATGAGGCTGTGGGTCACCCTGTGCTGCTGCGGCTGGTGGAGCTGGTGGTACTGGATCATTAAAGTTCAACCCCATAAACTCATCCACTACACGACAGACATCTCGTGCAGTGGATGCAGTGAGCTCTGGGGGCATGTCTGGGACGCTAAAAATGAAATCAGCCTGCGAGTAATAGCAAATATTTATATCAGTTAGTAGGTAATAAGTCAGTACAAGTCAGTAATAGTAGAGATAAAGCTTATAGAGGCGGTGATCTTACCATGTATCGCATGATACCTCCCGTATGACCGATCCAGCGTCGGGTGATCGCGTAGTACCACTGGAAGTAATCGTCAGATGTCCCAGCCGGTAAATCTGGCATCTGTACAATGCAATCACGCCGAGCATCCCACTCAGCAATCCACCTGGCTTGCTCGGACTGCCAGTTCTACTTGGAACGTCCCCTCATGTCAATCTCATGGAGGGGTCTCATATCAGCAGGGGGGGCTGGTACACCTATTTACTTTCAGTCTATTGCAAATAATCTCCACTATTTGCTCATATCTTGCATTCCTGCTAACACTGACCATAGCAACAGGCCGCTTATCATAACCAAAACCTTCATCCCCTTGCACAATATTCCCATGAGCGTATAGTACGAACTTCGCTTTATCCATTTCCTCACAAATCCTGCATCTCATCAAATTAGCTTCCACGTATCAAATTCAAAAAATCACACTTATCAATTGCATTCCTCCAAACAATTTAACATAACTCCTACACCTACACCTCCACTTTCAAAGCAGGAATTTAATTTTATAATCTCCACTTTCAAAGTTGAATTTTAAACCGCCATACCAATGCTAACGTCCTATGTGAATAACAAAACAAGTGAAGGAAGCCTTTTTTCTTTCATAACTCAACACAAGGGTGAAGTTTCATGTGACAATATGGGGAAGTTATAGAGGAGACAATTGTAGATATTGAAGCCTAACGGGTTAAAAGGTAGATATGAAAGTAACGAATTGGTTAGGACTTATGTTTTTATATTTTGCATTTTAGAACCTGACTTTTTAGAATACTTATAGCAAAAAATAATAAAGGTCTTTTGTTAAATCATTTTTTATAATTTCAATCTTAAAATAGAAGATATATAAATATATAAACCAACCAAAATAAAAGGATAAGTGTCAAATTAGGTACCTGAACTTTACACAAAAATTGAATTTGTAACCTAAACTTTGAATTGATAAATTTAATACGCAATCAAACTTTATAACACTACTTTTATTACCCCATTTACACCATTTAAAGTTTTAGATTTAAAACAGTTTATTTTTTCCCCCATTTAAATCACACCACACAACATAAATACATAACCAACATAGTTTTAATCAATTTCAACTTTGAATCATCAACCAACATCATAAGTCCATCCCACGTACTTATTTCTTCTAATAATTCATCCATATAACTAATTAATCACCCATTTCATCAACAAATACAGAATTTACAGCATCTTAAACTCAAATCCCAAGTCCTACATGCCACTTAGCTAATCAATAACCACGCAACATACAGTCGGCGTACGAATCATGTTATAAAATTATTCTAACACCACATACAATCATAATTCAATAATGCAGCATGAACGATTCAAAAAAAATACGAAATCACGCGAAAATCCAACCTCAAAGTTCGCCGTTCCCCGTCGGTCGTCTCGCTTCAAATCTCCTCTTTTTTACCCTCCTACAACACCAAACGCTACAAAATCAACTTTGCAAAACTCGGGGATGAGCGATTACACTTGATTTGTGGATTTGGTGCGCCTGAAATGGATGGGAATTCGCGATTTCAAATTTCCGATTTGAGGATTTAGGGTTTGCTCTCGGATTCAAATGGGGGAAATGGGGAAGAAGAGACGCGCGCGGGAATTTTAAGTCGATGACCTCGTCTGTTCAAGAGACGAGGTCAGTCACTAATGGCCTCGTCTCTTAAACAGACGAGGATATGCGCGGTGTAACCTCGTCTGTTCAAAAGACGAGGTCACAACATATTAGGGCCTCGTCTCTTGAAGAGACGAGGTCAGGCACTAACGACCTCGTCTCTTCAAGAGACGAGGCCGTGTTGCCTATTTCTGGGATTATTTTCATCCCAGTGGTATTTTCGTAATTATTTATAAATATTAATATTTTTTTCCTTTTCCCAAACTTATAAGAAGAAAATGATTCATCTATTATAAAATTATAATTGTGACTAGTCTCATTTTTTGAATCATCTTGAATTATAATAGTATACTAGACTTTATCCCAATATAAGACAAAAAATTTAATTTTTTATGCTTCTAACTAACATATTATCAATTATATAAATCAATAAATAACTAAAAAATAAAAGTAGATTAATTAATAAGACAAAGGGAAAGAAAAATTCAGAAGTTTGAATACTAGAGGTCAAAATCTAAAATCTATCTTCTTTATACACAACATAATAATTAAAACATAATATGACAAATCTAATTTTATTCTCATGAATGATACATATCTAAGTAACAAACTTTAAAGATAATTAATTTTTTTAATGAAATCATTAAAAGTAAAAATAATATATTTAATTTTATAAAAATATATAAAACGGTTCTGCTCGAATCATATGATTTGGTTTAGGATCTCGAACCTAGTCATGAATCGTTTGCTCTTCACCGAACCATTTAAAAAAAAAAAAACCAAAATTTTCATTTGATTCACTATATGATTGGTTTTTTTTGCATAGCCCTAGTAATTTTATAATTTTAAAAAAATATATATTGATTTCTTTTTCCTTGTTGTGTGGTGCCTCATCCCGAGTAGCTAATATTTCTTATTTATCAATCTATAAAAAAATAGTTTTTATTTTTCTTTTGGATTAAGAAAAAAAAACATCTTTCTAAAAAAAATTACACAAATCTACGAGATGAAAAAATAATCAAGAATAGCAAGTTGAACTTGTCTCTTAAAAGACGAGTCATTAGTGGCCTCGTCTCTTCAAGAGACGAGATTAGTGCAAATACACTACCTCGTTTCTTGAAGAGACGAGAGCGACCATTAATGACCTCGTCTTTTTAAGAGACGAGTTCAATTTGCCTATTTTTAAGATTATTTTTATTATAATGGTATTTTTATAATTTTTTTTTTAAAAATAATATTAATTTCCTTTCCTTTTCTTTCTCTCACAATTAAAAAAAAAAAAAAAAAAGAAGAAGACAGAATAAAGAAGATAAAGACAATGGCGGTTTATAAGCAAGGGTTCTTCCAATTTACGTTGGAGAGATTGAGAAGATGGGTTGGGTGTGGAAAAATGATACGGACCATCCGGAATCCATGTTGGGTGATGGATTTTCATCTGAAAGGAATGACAGATGTATCAAACAGAAGTTGGTGAGTTCTCAATGCAAAACTGAGGAAGTTGAGCCGGGTAGATTCATTCGTAAGTGTGAAAAGATTGAGGAAATCATCCGCAACTGCGCCGGAAAGTAATTCTCTCTCGCTCTCTCTCTCTCTTTTGTATTTTCATTATTTGCTATACCATACTTGTTTTGCTTTGGGAATTTTGAATTATTCTGTCGTCGGTGATCATTTTAGGTCAATTTTTTACGGAATTGATTGTTCTCCAATTTGAGTATGATTGATTGTTTTGTACAATAAACACGAATTAATTTGATTAATTGCAAGTTGCTGTGATTAGTATTTTGCTTTTTGAGTCCATTTCGTAGCGAGAGAATATATGCTGATGGACAGAGATTTAAACTCTCAAAAGAAAAAAAATTTTGCCTGGATCACCTTCTACTTTACATACTTGTACATGTCAATTATCATATCCAATTCTCAAAGTCATGACCAGGGAAAGGGATTTCTGGTGAGCGGCATCTCTGGAGTTACAGAAATGGGTGCTTCTGGTTGCTTTAATTTGCAATATGCTAGGAAAAAATGCAAATAAGTTGCTTGTTTTTAGTGGCAGACTGAAAAAACTTACTGTTCTGTCATAATCTGTTATAGGATTGGATTTGAACGCTTGTTCATAGCCTATTAACAACGGTATCAGATTCTTTTTGATTTTCAAAGATTTCATTCCGTGTTTACTTATGGGGACAATAACCTTGGGCTTGTTGAGCAAACCCAACCATTTTCTTAAACCATAAATTTTGGAACTTTTGAGAAAAGTAGTCTGGTACTTTCTTTTGACCCACTATCTCCTTTTCCTTAACATCGCAAGAAGCATGACTATAACTGACTCGTTCCGAGTCTGACCAAAGCACATTAGAGTGTCACTAATCCACATGCATACGGCATTCAACAGATCGAACAAGACAATAACAAACAAAAAGAAAAACAATATTGACAGCCATAGATGATCCAGCTAATGCTTCTTTCTAGCTTGGCTGAACAATTGTCTCTTCCACTTGCAAATAAGAACTAAGGAAAACTTTTATTCAAAAATATTCTAGTCTTGGAGATGTCTTCTATCTGCTACTTTATGATGTATTAAGAATAATCTGTCATAAAATTATAGGAATTTTATTTGAAAATTAATAATTGTATCTGTCTTGTTCCTGGTTTTAACATGCTGTTTGATGTAGGATTAGCTAAAAGGAGGTTGTTTAATTGATAACTGGTAAAAAAAAAAGACATGGTCGGATATCATGAGAAATGGCAAAAATTGATGTGTAGGAGTGACAGGATGATTGGACCATCTTTTTTATCTGCTTTTGCAGTATGTAGATGAGCTGACCACCAACAAATTAGTACATTCCATCAACTTAAGATTCAGCTTTTTGATTCCAGAGGGTTAAGTCACTTTAATGGTTTCAGCAGATAACAGCTATTGTTGTAAGATTAACTCTACAAAATATTGTTATGGTTATGCTAACTCAGAAGACAGACACTATAATGGAAAATCAACTCTATTGGAATATATTTTCCCTTTACCACTACAAAATATTTAAACTGAGAGACCATCACATGCTAAAATGTTAATCTAGCCAAAGCAGCTCGCTGGCTTATTCAGGAGCAGGTTCTCATTGCTGTGGGATATCAAAACTTCCCATGGTGGAGTATTAGGGAGATTATTTTAGTGTGTCTTATTGGGGAAATAAAGGATTTATCTTTATCTCATTACTTTATGTACTATGTTTATTGTTAACTTCAGTTGATGTCAATGAATTATCATTATCTTCATTTTTGACAAGTTAGATTATTATGCATGTAAAAATACGCTATTTGTTTGAGAAATAAGAAAAGTTAGAAGTTATTGTCTTTTCTTTTGTCGTTTGTGACATTGAAGGGACTTTAATTCTGGTAATTATCAATTCTGCCAAGATAGGTTAAATTCTATACAAAAGCAATGTCCCTATTCACTAAGGATTATGCTACTAATTGCCCCCTTCAACAGACCCTATCCCTGGGGTCACTACAACTTGGTACCAAAGCCCCGGGATTTACTTGGATTTAGTAGACAGCTAGTGTCCTTTATGCAAGAGAGGAGGAGGAGGAGGGGGTCTCTTGTGGGATGAGAAGCTTTACCTGATATGAGGGAATCTTAAGTACCTCTATAATTTACATTTGGATCATTGTTGAGTGGCAATATCATGGGTGAGCTGGTTAACTAAATCAGGTATAATTGGTTGAAGATTATAATATAGGTTCTCAAGAGTTGCTTGCAAGGTGTCCTTTACTGCCCTTCAACACAAAGTTGCCATATCTGGGGTAGGGTCAACTATGGCAATTTGACTTATCCCACGTAACTTAGTCACAACAATGAGTTTAGCTCATGCTTAACAGTAGAAGCTGTTGATACTAAACTTTTTTTGTTTTTTGGGTGTTTGCGGGGGTTTTGGTGTGTGGCGCGGAAGAAATGAAACAAGGCTGGAACTTTAATATCCTTGTTTTTGAAGTGTTTTTAAGGAAAATAAAGGCGTATGGATGCAAGTGATACTAGATATGACTTAATAGTACAATTACAAATTAGATTTGTATTTACAGGAAAATACAGATAACCCTTTGTTAATTTGATTCAGTTGGGGTATACGCTATGAACTTTTAATGATTGCAACTAACCCCCTAAAATTCAGTAAATCGACAAATAATTCTTAGATGTTAAAAATAACCTTAAATTTTGATTTTGGTGCAGCAACACCTTTTCAAACTTATCTAAGTGTACATTAACACCGCCCGAATTTTGACCATAGTTGGTTTATTTTGAATTGAAAAAGCAAATGTTCTTTATATTGTCAATTTATCAAAACTTAAGGGTTGCTTACCACCTTTGAAAGTTTACGGGTATTATCTATACTAATGTTAAAGTTTATGAGGTTATTTCCCCTTTTATCCAGATAAACATTTGATTAGTTGCATACACTAAATATAGAGAGATAATTTCAGGTTTAGGACTCCAATTGAAGTTAATTACTTATTTAAGGTCAAAATTAAAATAATTATCAATATACAGATGCTAAATCGTATATATAAATTTGGATATATGATGAAGATACATTGCATGCATATCGCTTTTGTAAAAAGCAACATATGACCGTATATCGCAATTACAACAAGTGATATACATAGAGGTATATCACATGTAAAAATTACGATATGCATATTGCTTGTATTAATTGCGATATAGGTATGGTAGTGAAACTTTATATTGCACTTTATTCATGCGATATGTGTATGAAAATTAATATTCTATTTCTTAAACGCGATTTTGCTACGGTATATTGGTAATTAATTTCATCGGAGTTTTATGTTGGTAATATTTTTTCACCGGAACCCTAGACATGTATTGAACCCTTAATATAGATATGGGTTGTTAATGGATTTTAATATGACAAAAATAAAAATTGGGGTTTACCACAACTGCAAGATTGATAACAACATGAATGGATTAAATAGGGATGACACCTCAATATTCACATCACAGGATTAGTCTTGACATTAGAGTGAACATGATAAAAGCTTCTGTAAAAAAACCTACTTAAATCCTTGAACACAATTATTAGCAATATAGTCAAGAACAACGTTAGTAAAACAAAGCAAAAACCCTGTCGTAGAGTGCTAGGGTGTTTGACTTGGTTGAATGGATCTCTTTTGCCTAGTCTGATGGCTACGTGAAGGTTTGGAGGTCAGAAAGGTTTCTTCATCAATAAAATGCCACTCTGTAGCCCAGTGGGATTATGGGTGGCTGGATAGATGCTCTCTTTGGGTGTTCAGATTGGTATATTTGGAGCACAGCATACAGGTTCCTTGCATGTCTTGACCTCATAGTTCATAATACTTCAGTGCAGTTTAGTCCTTGCATTTTTAGTTGATGGTTTGAGCCTATGATTACATGGATATAAAATATTGCACCATATGAATGAATTTTGAATCATTTGGTAATCGCATTCCAGCCTTTGAGCTTAAGGACAAGCTCAAGGGAGAAACAGTGATAAAGTGGTGGGGATACTATTTAAAATTGTTTGAGTAGGAAAAAGAAAGATCTGTCCTTGTCCTATTACTTTATCTCAGAATTGAGCCCCCTAAAACATTGTCATTAATGTGAGCATAATATCTTCCTGGCAAGTCTTGCCTTTGAAAGAACAAACATCTGATCACCTGTGTGGTAGAGTGTGTAGTCGAAAGTATTAAAATTTTGAATGGTGTCCATTATCCATCGACCTTTGTTTATATAATGGATGAGAAAAATTATTAAGTATCCTGGTATACTTAGTTTTGAATATTCATCCAGTAATTTGTGTTACTGGTATGCAGTCCGTTCGACTAGTTTGACCTAATATCATTTTTGGGGGGCTGTGATGGAAATTTAAGGATGTCACATCATCTTTGACTTTGATGTACTTTAGCATGATTTGTTTTGTTTTTACTCTTGTGATGTGGAATGTCATTGCTAGCATTTCATTTGTGGATGGGAAAGATTGTGCTCCACCACCAATTTCTTATACATTTGAGCATAATGTGATTTTAGTATAGAAATGATGTGATCATGATCACAATCACATCATTGTGCAAGCACCTTGTCTCCTGCTGAGGAATAGTAGAAAATTGTTTTATGTGAATGTCTGTCATTGGACACTTGCTCTGATTAGTGACCACCTCCATTTCTGGAAAGTGAATGTTGACAAAAGTACTCTAATTTCCGGTTTTAACTTGTCATGTTTTGAACTATCCCCATCTTCTTTGTGCAATTGGAACCATCTTGCATTTCATTTTTGTCTAATTATGCTATATATATTATTAACAAGTGATAAATTTATACCAACTTATACGGAACTCCCATTATTTTGCTTTATGTTAATATGATGCATTCTTGATTGCACCATAATCTCTTTGCGAGTTTAACTTCTTGTTTCTGCACAACAGAAATGATCTCTTGTTGAAATATCATCATCTTTTTTTTTTTTTTGGTGGGTGGGAGGTGGGGAGTAAACACTCAGATACCATCATTTAGGTTTTGTTGAAAAATTGAAAAATCAGATGACGTCAAATTTCTTGCTCGCTAAACTTTTAGACATAGCAAATGCAAATTGCCACCCATGGCCAAAGATTGTTTGTCCAAAACCAGAAAGCTAAGGCAACTCAAGTCTATTAACTACCTAGCTTTCCTTGACTCTTCATTTGACAGTTTGGATCTATGATCACTAGGTTAGTTCTGTATAATATTGAAAATTCTATAGATGGATTATTCAAGTTTGGTTAAAATATAACATAAAGGGGGGAGATATGGCATTTGTTTGAGAATTCTTTTGTAGCATTAAGTGAGAGATATACTTCTTACTCCCCCAAAACAAAATCATTGTTCTTAGATGAGAAGGCATAGCTAATAACATGGGGGCTGGCTCACGACAGTCTCTGAGGGAGCATTGCGAAAAGCAAGTTTCTTTCAAGCAATAGCAACAAATTGGTTGGAATAATCATTTTAAATGAGCATATTCTTCCAACTAAAAGTGCCCATAAAAGATGCTATCACATTTTGGCATATAAGCTTAATCCCTCCACACTTTTTTTTGCAGTTCTTTTTCTTTTATCATAGTGGTGGGCAATTTATAACTTGTCTAGGTTATATTGTTTTAGTACAAAAACATATAGTGGTATGTATATCCATTTTAGAGAAAACCATTATATAATTTAAAAATTATTTTTCGTTTCTTATGTGTTTTTTATATGAACACAACACTCCTAGAGCTCTTTTTAGTTATTTCTATTCGTCTGAAACATATGGTGAGATCCAATAAAGCACTAACTTTCCTGAAGTAGTAGTTGTTACCTACCGATTCCCTTCAGTAGACCAAACAGTCTCACTCTACTCCCTGCTGGAGTATCTTTCGTAGATATCCCCAAAGGCCAAGGGGGATGCTGTAATTTGAAGCTTATTTTCCTTGTATGTGTGTTTAAACCATCTGTGTGTGTTTTTTCCCACCTCAACTTACTTGTTTTGAACCTATCAGAACTGGGATAGCTTTTTAGGATAGTCTAGTTTAAATGAATAAATGAGGAATAACTGGTGCTTCTCTCTCTCTCTCTCTCTCTTGCGTGTCTGAGCACGCGCGTGCATAGTAGCCATCTTGGAGTTATTGGCATGACCTCTCCTTCATAGTGCAGTTGGGGAAAATGGTGCTTGTATAATGATGGAAGTATCTTGGGTTCAGTATGGACTATGCAGTGTCAATAAGTTTCTCTGGAGATGGATTGCCTTTCTTTTCCACTTATGCTTGCTGTTCCGTGATTTAGTGTCTTTGGAGTTGTTTCTCTTTGGATTACATTGTATATTATTTCTATTATATGCTACCTGTCAGATCTTCTATCTTTGAACTTGAGTTTTCCTTCCTGATTAGGCCAGCTGAGGTGGTGCAATCTAACAGAGAGTACACTGAAGAAGATGTGACAGACCAGATGCTTAAAGGATCCTTATCATCAGGATCTTCAGAATATGGACCTTTTGATTTTCCTGGACTGCAAAATGATATTGACGTGATGGGACGGAGCATCCTTGGAAGCATTGACCGATTCTTTCAAGCTGCAGATGAGATGAAAAATGGCTTCTTTAGTGTTTTTGATGGTTCCCACATACATGATCGTGAATCTTCATCTTCACGGGCAAGGCAAGGAATACCAATTGAAGGGCATCCTTGGAAGGAATCTTCTCCAAGGCCTGATGAACATGAATTTGGAAATTTTGATATCAGTGGCCTAGCTAAAGATGTTTAGTTTCTTTGTCATCTTTTCCTCTCCATATTATCTCCCAGGGATTACATTTTTTGCCATTTCAGATGCCGCCTACCTATCTTTTGTAGAGTTGATGCAGTACCAAGATAATCTCAGCTTTGAGGAAACCATGAATATGTAATGGTCATTACAAGTAGCTCTAAAGCACCACCACCTCCGTTTGAATTGCGTGCAGAAACGATGTGACATGATGATGCATAGTCTTTAGTAGTGTGGGGGCTATTTTTCAGGTGACTGCAGATTCTTGATTATGCGTTACATGTATGTAAACACATATAAATCATCATTCAATTAATGTATGTATTTATGAGAAGTGCATGTATAATGGCTAACGTTTATGTGATTCATACCTTAAAATAAATAGATGACAACGTTTGTATAACTTACGAGTTGTGAAGGACTGTTATGTTATGCAGGAGTTTCAAACGAATGGTCATAAGGGGACGGGGAAATATTAGAGAGGACCTATTTGTAGTTGCAAGGACTAAGTAGTAGTGGATACGTTTATGCTATGCCTGTGCTTGGAAATTGCTATGAATGTGGTAGTTATACTACATGTGTGTTGTGTGCTGGGTGTGTTGTGTTGTGGCGTTGAGTGTTTTGCGCAATTGTTGAGTCACCGATTAGATTTCTTGACGACGGTTGGTTTAAACTTTCGGGGACCATGTACATCAATCATTACAAGTCCATCTAGGGTTTTGGCACCTAATATGCTTTTGGTGGGGTACAAGACGTTACCTTTTTACTTAGTGGACTAAACTATCAAGGGATGGGGCAGATGGTGAGAAAATTTGCTCATTAGGTTTTTGGGAGGGGTCATGGTGTCTATTTTACATTTCTAGATTGGATTAAGGAAAGAAATGGTCATTTTTCCAAAAAAAAAAAAAAAAGGGATAAATTCCACTAAGTTGAAAAAAATTGTAGAATTAGGTAAGTAACATCGTCTTCAAGATGAGGTTGTAAGTTGTCAATATATCAACCTCATTTCTTAAAGAGACAAGGACAGAATGAATCTTGTTCCTTCAAGAGATGAGGTTACTGTAAAATACAACAACCTCATTTATGATTTTGTCTTTTTAAGAGACGAGGTTATTTGCTTAATTATGAGATTATTTTCATCCCAATTGTATTTTATAATTTTTTTTAAATATATATTAATTTCCTTCTCCCTTCTAGATTTAGTGTCGTTCTTGTTTCATCAAACCCCAAACCTCGACTAAACTAAGGTTATTTTATTTTGTTTTTAAGCTTCATTACAGCCAAACAACGTCGAGTGGGCGACATTTGCTTTTATGCATTACACTTAATAATTATTTAAAAAACTTAATTATTATTATGAATACAATATCACACTTATTTCTTATTCGTAATTAATGCTGTGGCTTGCCCATCTTCTTACAGATCTTTTTGTAGGTGGCTGTTCACTGAACTGCGAGAACAAGAGGATGTTGGTGGATGGAAACTGCAATAAGAATTATAACACTAGGTTCGAATGGAAACCTATTTGTGTGTGGATTACTAGGGTTGCTTGTAGCAATTTGCGTAGTTGTCATAGAATGGCTACCCTCTGTAAGCATTTTTTTTTTCTCCGATAATGTAAAAGTAAATCCTATATGACTTTGTTTATGCTTTTGCTTATTATAAGTTTCAATATAATTCCATTGTCGATGTTTGTGTATGGCATGTTTTTACCGTAACTTAGTAGTTAGCTTTTATTATATGGTGATTGTTTTTTTAGCCCAAATTATACAGTGATTGTTACAACAAAACTAAAAGAAGCTGGCTTGCGCCCACATTCCATTTTTTGCTTTTCTAGATTAGTTTTTTCAGGAAGGCCAAAAAAAGATTAGTTTTTTCGAGTGAAAAACAAAAAGGGAAAATTAAAAGTATAGTAAAATGTCAAAGCCCCTAAAAATAGAAAAATAAAATTTCCAAACATAAAGAATATAGGAAAAAAAAAGTGAATAAAATTTCTTTCATGGTTGAACAATGATGTTTTGGTAGAGTGGACAACTTAGAATCCGATCCGTGAACCCAAACATGGCATGATTAAAAAAGGTTTTTGAGTAAGTAAAAATCAATGCAAATAATAAATGGTCAAACCTAGAATCAACGAATTTAAACGTGTCCAGGTTTGAGTTAGCACCAAACATGTTTACAAACTTGTGAACCCATTAAAATAAAAAATTATTGTTTTATATTTTTATTTTTAAAATATAATGTCATTATTATCCTAAATTAAATAACAAAATGATAAAACTATCTACAAAAAAAATATATATGTATAGTATATTATAGATTATATGTAGAAATACATATAATATACATTAAATTATATCTTATTTAACAAATAAAAAAAATATAATGTATATAATATATGATTTACTTATTTGTTGAATATATAGTATATGTCATACACAATACACAGATATAGACCATAAGTATGCGTTGATAGTAGATTTTCGACTAAGGATTGTTGGGTAAAAGCCCAATAAGTAATAGCCCCCTCAAGCTCAATACTCACATCCAAAAGGCCCACTTTATGAAGGCTCTTGAAACAAATCATGCCCTAACAATTAAAAAGGACTCATAAGTAACCTTGGGTTGCCTATGCAACACTACCCACGACCTCGACCTTAACCCCAGAGGTTGAGGTCGACAAGGTTGTATGAGTCATTATCCCTGATCAACGGGTATAAACCACTGAATTTTCATAACTCTTAGAAAATAATCCCATAGTTAAATACCGAAACCAAAATCCAAAAACCGATCCAAATTAAAACCTAAATCTAAACAAGATCAAATACAAAATTCCTTAACCTTAAAAAAATGAGAACTTTCAAAAACAAGTGGAAAAATCAATAATCGTTTCACTCAAAATCTATACGCTAAACAATCCACCTATTTGATGTCTAATACGAAAATTGAGACAGTAATATTCGATGACAAAAATATAAAACCTTAGACCCTTCGATTATTTTTTGAATAAAAATTTTCAATTAATACGGAAAGTCAAACTGAGTTAACACATAACCCTGGACTTGATTAAATAATCCGAGAACTGAAAAATATTAAATAAATCATATAAACAAAGTAAAACATAAATTTTGAACAAAAAATATAACACCGTTAAAAATCTCAAAATTTTATGATCTTTCGAATAAATAAAAAAACTGGAAGTCTAACCAGAACTCTAAAGTTAATCTAGAGCAATAATAAACTCTAATGAATTTAGATCCGATAATCTCGTGCTCTAAACCCTTGAACAATAAAATTAAGATAATCATATATTATAGTTCATAATAATATAGTAAAGCTTAAAAAGATTATATTCGTAAAATATTTGATCGTTCCAAATCCGAACGAGATCAGTTCTCGAAAAATATGTCCTAGGGTTTGGCATAGTAAAAATGTTTCGGAAATCAATATAGATTTGTAATTTCATAAGAATTCATAAAATATCAATTTCATAATTTTTCGGTATCTAAAAATATCATATATAATATTTTTATGCATATTTTCTTTACTACCGGTAATTTATTTGTCTTGTTTACTATTCATTGTACGATTCTCACTATTCAATACTATTCACCTATCTCTACTTTTTCTCACAACCTACACACCTATTTCTTACATTTACTTTTCCGATATTACTTTTTACTAAACTTTCTTCATACTTTACTTACTTTTCTTTAAAAAAATTAAATTTTTTAATGTCTTTCTCTCTCTATGCCTACTGTTTTATTTTTTTATTTATTTAATTAACTAATTTCGATCTACAAATTTCTATAAATACCACATCTCCCTCCACTTCTTTCACACACTTATTAAACATACAAAAACTCTCTCAAATTCTCTCCACAAATATCCTCTCCAAAATTCTCTTCCCAACTCTCTCTTCTCTTTAAAACTATCATCCACCTATAACTATTAATACTTCATTCCTTCTTCGACCAACAAAAACCTTTAGGTAAAAATTCCTAAAGCTATTTTTATATTCATGTTAAAGTAACATGACCGTATTGTGTGTTTTCTAAATCCATGGGTATTATGGAAGCAACATATATTCATATATTCTTTCATAATGTTTAAGTATTGTTATTATTGTTGTTATATTATTATGTTTTATTATTGCTTCTAATATAACATTTATATTTACTAAGTATATTTACACACACACACACACACACACACACACACACACATCCTTAGAACCTATAAGTTTACTAACATAACTTTTATTTATTCATGCTCTTTTATTTCATGTAATTTATTTATTTATTTCATTCAATTTTATTAAGACTAGTCTTTCTAGTCTTAGACTTGTCTTCATCAAGTCAAAATAATTTTTTTCGTTTTCTTATTTTCTTTATAGACTTACCCATGTCTAAGTCTGGGAAGCCTTGATTCAAGCTAAGACTTCCTAATACTTGACTTTAATTATGTGTTTATTTTATTTCTATGTTTTTTTTATCTTTCATATGATTTATTTTATCATGTTACTTATCTACAAGCTCATAAGCATCCATAATTATATTTTGTCGTCTTAATAAAAGAAGTCCTTTTGTTGATAAAGAAAATAAGACTAAGCTCTTTATAAAAATGTTTTTGTCACTTAGGTAAAATTTTCCATTAAAGACTTAGTCTTGTGTTACAACAAAATTCTCTTCAAAAATTTAGACAAGTTTATTATAAGTTTTAGTGTTGTTATTATGCAAGACTTTTACGAAATTTAACTAAGTGTTTCATTACTCTCTTTTCAAACTATCAATAATAAAATTTATTATTTAAAACCTTAATGTTGATAATTCTTTACTATGCAAATTTTTCTTAAAAGATTATTTACAAGATTATCACTAACACTTTAATAAAGACTAAGAACTAGAAAAGTTTTTCAAGTTAAGCAAAAACCAACTCACTGGATAGAAACCACTTAATAATAAAATTTGGTAGATAACTTGAAAGACTGAATTTTTGGACTTTATTTTTCTTTTAAAAGTTAAGAACAAATAATTATAATAAGAAATTACCCACTTAAAATAACTCAAAATTTTTTTAGTTTTTTTTTTCCAACAACTTAAAATAAATTTGTCAAGTTTCACTTTTTCAAACTCCTAAAACAAGTTGTTTTATGAAAAAATATTGTAGAGACAACATCATTAGAATCATGCAGATAATAAGAGTTTATATATGTATTATAAATATTTTTCAACTGCATAAATATCTATGTGTTTTTTATAGACTTTTTGGATGAAATAAAGTTTTGAAAAGTTACAATTTAAGGGCTGGGATTTTTGTAACTATTCTGTACCATACCATTTTGGAACCTAAATGACTTTTTATGATAAAAAAAACTTAGAAATAGATAGATCTTTTCGAGTAGGTAGAAAATAATATCTTATATGTGAAATTCTGGGTTAAAATGAGCAAGTTATGACCGTTTTAAATTGGAATTTCCACAATATGAATTTTACTACGAATTTCAAGATAGAATGAAAAAGTTTGAGTAGAACTTCTATGAAATACTAATTTCGGATATTTCTTTTGTCTAGGTGACGAGGAATACAAGACTCTCCTTTTTGAGGATTACTACGACTGAGAAGATTGCAATATGGATGAGTGAGTTCTTCCCCCATTATTTTGCTACCTTGCTTGTGCTTGTAGATACTTGCACCAGATTTATAAAGCACAAAATAAAATGAATATGAATGGGGTTATGACTTTATATGTACATGCTTTTATGTATGTGTGACAATGGATGCCAAACATATCAAAACTAACAAATGATTTTTTAAGTATGTCATTAATATTACATGTTGTTTATGTGTCTATGATGCTTGCTTAATTGCCTTTAAGTATACCATAACAATATTTGGCTTTGATATAATTAAACAGACATGTATTGCATCTGTCAAGTCACATAATAAGGACTGCTACTCCTACATGAGGAATCGAAAGAGCTAGAGGTCAAGCTCATTCTTAGGAACTAAGATATACTAAGGATATATCCCAAGGATGAGCCATGTTAGTCGATCGTTGTGAGTAGAGTGCTTAGGCACCAGTAGTGAAGATAGCATAGACCTTCAAACTTAAATTCCCTAACCCCTCGATACGGAGAGCGTAAATCCGTTCTATGTATGGTTTCCGGATATCGATACATAATTGGTTGTAAAATGTGTTTGTTGGATAGCATGTTTGTTGCATAGCATATGCATGGAAGCTAATAAACTTAATCGTGTTTATGGTACGAATAAAGAGGAAATATCTCACTAAGCTCGTGTTAAGTTTACACCTTCATAAATTTCTGTTAAACAGGTATGCTTGAGACTACATATGAAGATCGAGACATCAAGGAAGATTGTTAGGGGATAGTAGTGGGAACACAAGATGAGTTTATTTTCTTGTAACTCCTTTAGGAGTAAAATATGATATGTTGATATTTTGGAGATCACTAAACTATGTATTTATATAGACTTGAAGACATTAGCGAGGGTATGCCCCTAAGAATTGTAATTGACTTTATTTATATTACATATTAAGTATTTCTCTTGCCTTGTTACTTAATCATTATCAAAATAAATTGCATTATTCCGATGCATTCCCTCTGATGTGTTGTACACCTTGTACATAATATGAAAGCCTTTGTGTGACTAAGGAAGTTATTCTTAGGTTTTAATATTGTGTATGGTAGATTGCCATGTTTAGGATACCCTTCGGGATGTGACAGTTTAAGTTGGTATCAGAGCAACAACGTTTTGGGAATTAGGAGAAAAGAAATTAAGAGACTAGAATGATAGAAATTGACCTTAGAGGCGAAGGTAGATATTAGATGACCCTTCAGTTAGCATAAATGCCAGCCTTAACTTCCATGACTAATAGGATTTGACTTCTGATGTTTGAATGTTAGATTACTACCTTGGAAATTTTTACAAAAGGCAGAAATTATTCGTAAAAGAATTGAAGAATCTTTAGAAAGTTATGCACTATGGATGGAAATACTACTTAAGAAAGGTTTATTATCACGCCTCAAAAGGGGGCCTAGTAGGATTAATCTAAAGCTATCATACCATATGTGCACCTGTAATATAAGAACTGTCCTGTAAGTCAGAGTGTACAAGACTTTATCTATTTATTGATGTCTATCATCTAAATGATGTATTTGCATATAATTATATATTTGGATTTCAATTATGGAATCTGATTTTCCACTTTCTACCAAGACTGCAGAGAATCGATATCCCTTACCAAATAATGAAATTGGGGTTTCAAACTTATAACTTACAAATTTCAGTTATTATACAATTTATCTAATTAATATTCTAAATTTATCATAACAAACATTTCTATCTTCAATAAAGTCTATTGGATAACCTCTCTTTACATATTCCTAGCCCAATCCTAGTTAGTATTAATCATGCATAAAAACTGTTGGGGGGTGAGCGAACCACAGGCTCAATGAGATAACCTGACCAGACTACACATTAAACAATAACAAATAAGTTTAATTAACAAGCGTATGCCATGCAGCAATCAATCATATGTGTAAGCACAAGTTGGATAACTAGAATCCAAACAGGATGTAGATTTACGCCCTCCCATCGGGGTTGGAAAGAAGCCATGAAGAGCGATATACATGCCCAGGAGAATCAGAGAACCAAGAAAGAATGGGTATCATAAACTCTCATGAATTACTTTAAAAGATTTTACTCTTATCCTTGGAACAAAAAAACCATTAAGTATTGGCCATTTCATATCGATACCACGAGCAGTGTTCCTTCGATACCAGTTAGTTTATGTGGAACAGAACAGAACAAATGTTCTCCTGGAAGAATTAGGAAAATGTCATCTAGAAAAACCAGGCGTGTCATCAAAGAACCAAAATGCTAATACGAGCGGGGTCATCATTCCTTTTAAAATGCAATATGTGCATATAATGCAATGCATGTCCATTTTTATTTATGGTACCAGTAGTTTTTAGTCAAGTTTAAGGTAACCATACAATTCATTAACAATTATCAACATACTTCATACAGTAATTATCGTATAATAGAATTATGACTTATATTATGATAATTTGCATTCAATCATACACCAATCATCATGCATTATACCCAATCCCACATGCATATCAGTTGAATATATATTATTACAAATGCGGTTATGCTACAAGCACAAGCACAAGCAATGTGATAAAGTCAAAGTTACTCACCTGTTATCCTCGCTAATTTGTTGTAATAGACTATTGGAAGTCCAAGAATTAATCTAGGTTTCCTATGAAATGAGATAACAGATAAATATTACTATACTATTTATATAACGATATTGACGGTGTTCTTAAAGTTGTAAAATTTATATTTATGTAAGAAAAATCTTCCTAAATTTATAAAATATTTTGAGTTGTAATTGATAATTATGTTATTAAGCTTTTTCTTTTTATATGGTCTTTTTAGTATATTTACCTTAAGGTAATTGATATTTGCTATCTTTCATTTATTTTCATTTTGCTTTTCCTGATGTTAATTTACATATATATTTAATTTTTAGGGTGTTTCTTTATTCTAAATTTACTTAAGTTCCATTTTCGTTAGTGCCATTTTCGTTAGTGTCCGTGTTAATTGTGAATTTTTTTTGTTTGTTAACCTTATCTATCTTATTGAAATTTTCTATTTATTTAGTATTTGGTTCTTTAGTTGTTTTTCTAACATATTCATAGTTTTCTTAGATCTTGAATATATATTAAGTATTTACTAAACTTAAATTTTATTTCGTCGAGTAATTATAGAATTTGTGTTTAATAGTTTAATATCATCACTATTATTTTTATATCATTTGTTAGTTTGGTTATTTTATGGTAACTAATATTTATTTTCTAATTTTTAGTTTCATCATGTTTCTCTTGATTCCATTTCAAGTTATCATATGTTATTTTTAGAAATCACATTATTCGTAATTTTAAGTTATTTTAATTTTCCATCCTTATATATGTATCTATATAAAATGATTATTGGACAATTTTCATAATCTAATTGTTTTGTCTAATTAACTAAAATGTCTTTTAGTTGCAAATGGTTATTAAAATATAGCACTTAACAATTATTTTAAGCTTACTAGTCTTAAACTTTTTTTTATATTTATTTATTTTTTTATAATATTTTTACCTTCTATTATTATTATCATTATTATCATCATCATCATTTGTTATAACGAACATATTCGTTCCAGAAGAGATTTTGTACGTATGCCGGCGTTGATCCTAGAATTGCCAGTGTACATGTAAAATTATATGTGTAACTTTTGAATCAGATTACACTGGCTCAAAGCTGCTAGTGTTTATACATACGCTGTCGGTGTAGATGTTTTATGCTACCGATGTTCGTTGAATTTTACGTGTTTTTAAAAATCACGTAGCTTCTGTTCCAGAGAACACTGCCTCAATACCGTTAGCTTTCCATGTATGCCGTCAGCGTTTGCATGTATACTGCCGGCGTATGGCAGGTGTTGGAACTGTTTATTATCTTCTTTATTTTTCCTCTGTTTTGAGCTTACTTTTCTTAATTTATTTATATATTATACTTGTTTTTAAACTTCTTTTAAGTTTTTTTCCATACTTTACATGTGTACACATAACACCTTATAATCATCATACTTTATGATTTCCTAGCTTCTGCATATCATAATGCATATATGGAGTTTTAGGATGAGATATTACCTTGTTTGAGTTGTTATAACGTTGGTAGATCCTTCTCCAAGCTTGGCGCGAATCCTAAGTTAATAGAACATTGCTTATGCTAGGGTTTAACGTATAAACTTATCTTAAAACGAATTTTATACTTACCTTTCTTGCTTATTTCCTAAGTTTTGAAGCTTGTTTTAGCGGAGTTGCATTATGGGTTTTGTTTTAGGACGATGTAGGTCGCCTTTGTTTTGGGATGATATGGAAAAGCTCGCTATTGGGCCGGATTTAGTGCATGATGCAACAGGCAAAGTAAGAATAATCAGATAACAAATGAAATAGGCCCAAGATAGAGAGAAAAGCTGGGCAGCTCAGAAAAGGCAAGTTCTCGAATTTCAAGTAGGAGACCATGTGTATTTAAAGATAAATTCGATCAAGAGCATACATAGAGTATGCTCACAAAAAAAGTTGAGTCCACGGTACATTGGACCCTTTGAAGTTGTTAATTCTCTACTATTTAAGGTTTTGATGATAACAAAATAGTAAAAGAACTAACTAATCTCTTAGTGTGCAGAACTATTTACAGAACATTTACGTGAGAAAATTTCCAGAAACACAGAAGTTTTTACAGAATCTTTTCAAGAACTTTAAACAGCAATTCTACGTTAAAGTTAGTTACTGTTCATCTTCTCAAACAAGATCTACAATATTTTTATGAAGAAGTTCGATGATTTTGAAGACCTAGCTCTGAGATAATAAGTATATTTGGATAATATACTTATTTGTTTCACTAAAGTCGGATTATATCCTAGGGGATTTAAATAATTCTGAATTTCTCTTCAACGATAAAATCTAAAGTTACAAGAATTATTTGAAGACAGAATGTTTATTCTAGCATATATAAATAATATTATATGCTCTGATATTTTTTCAATCACATATAGGAAATCAAAAAGCTCCTTATTATTATTCTCTCTCTTCTTTTGAAAAAGGAAGAAACTTTTACAGAAGTTACAAGTTATTGAGTTGCATAGTGCTATTAAACTTTTAAAGCAAATTTTGATTTTCCTCATTTGTAAGAAGGAACGTGTTGTTTGTAATTCAATTACAAGTTTAGACTCTGTAGATCGGTTGTAGCTAAAGGATAGTTGTGAGAATCGAGCAGAGAGAATTGTACAAGCTTGTAATTTATTTTTATTGGATATAGTGGAACAAAACCCGTAGGATAACGAGGTCCCCGGCTCGGAGTTGGAAGTGTGGACTGACGCACAAGGCGGAACCACTATAAATATCTGCCTGATCTTCTTATCCTTTTCCACAGTTTATTTTATTGCTGTTTAATTGTTTATATTGTTCTCTTAAGTTAAATACAAAGGGGATTGTTTTTAAAATGAAAAAATTTTAATTTTCTGAAATAATCAATTCAACCCCCCTTCTTAATTATTTTCGGGACCAACAAAGTGCTTGAACGAGTTGGAGATTTAGCTTTTCGCCTAAACTTGTCGCCAAATCTGTCAGGAGTACACAACATATTTCATGTATCGGTCTTGCATAAGCATGTAGCCAATCCAAACCGAGTAGTGGAGTTGGAGCCACTATTGCTAAAGCAGAACCTCACTTATGAGGAGCACCCGATGTAAATTTTGGATCGAAAAATCCAAAAGCTATGGAATAAGGAGATCAAATACATCAAAGTCCTTTGGAGAAATCACACCCATGAGGAGGCAATTTAGGAGGCTGAGGATGAGATACGACTCAAATACCAAAATCTATTTAAAGAATCAAGTGCGATGGTCTTTTCGAGGCTTAACTAACCTTTTATGATAAAAATAACCTTAAAAATAGATAGATCTTTTCGAGTAGATAGAAATCGATATATTATATGAGAAATTTCGAGTTAAAACGAGCAAGTTATGACTATTTTAAGTTGGAATTTCCTTAAAACCGAATTTACGAATTCAATAAGATAGAGTTAGAAAATTTAAGAAGATCTTGGATGAAATACTCATTTCGGGCATTTCTTTTTTTAGGTGACGAGGATTAAGATCTTCTATTTTTCGAGGATTACTTCGACTGATAGAAGATCGCCATGGCCGAGTGAAATTTCCTTTATGTTTTATGTATTGGCGGATGTACTTGTAGAATAGAGCACTAGATGTTAGGAAAATATAAAAATTGATATGCATGTGGGTTATTATGGGAACTATGTATGTGATTCGTTATGTGTGATCAATGACCAATAAGTGTATCGGAGCCTGATTGGTTGATTATTATAATTGTCTCTATGTATATTGCTATGTGTGCAAATATTGATTGAACACCTTTAATAAATTAATGTCGAATCGGAAATCCCCTAAAACTAAATTGCTCATATATACCACTTAGAATATCATCTTTGCATTTTGCTACTACTCTTTAGCGTGGGATCGAAAAGGTAAGCTACCTAGCTACATCTTGAGGATTTAGGACATTCCGAGAATACAGCCTCATAGTGCACCTGAGCTGGATCGATCGCTTTGGTTAGGAAAGCTTAGAGACTAGTAGTACGATCATTGGAACTGCAAGACGCCGACAAATTTTAAGGAGGTTGATGGTGGCCTGTTCAAAGCATTCCCTAACTCATAATAGAGGGTAAATTCATTCTACATATGAAACTGGATAGTTTATGTATTGTTTGCTTATATGGTTGTTTGCACTTCATATGCTTGCTTAATGAACTTATATGATTGTCTTGTCAACGAGTACTTTTGCGTAATGATTATCTCACAAAGCTAGTGATGCTTACTCCCCAATAGATTTTTGATGTTGTAGGATCGTTGTTTTGTTCCCGAGACTACCTTGACCGTCCGGGTAGAATCTTTGTTTTGGGAAACTTTTGGAGGAATTCTATCAGAAGACTTAGATTAGATTTCCTTTAAAATCTTCTAGTTTTAGTTATTTATTATATTAAGACTATGTTATTGTGGAGACTCATCAGGGGAATGCCACGTAAAAGTTGTAGAACTTTATATTTTGATGAATTATATTAAATGTTATTTTGTATGTTCAGCTACTATTACTGTAAAATGCATAACTCCACCAGTCTTCATTTATTGTGAACGTATGCCTCGTACCAATATGAAAGCTTTTGATTGACTAAGGTAGTCATCCTCAAGTTTTAATATTATGTATGGCAGGCTGTCACATTTGGGGAACCCGTTGGCGCATGGCACATTGCATAACATCATTCTTGCATAAGTAGGAGTTTCACGTCACGTGTTAATTTCTGATTCTATAGTAGTACTTGTTGGGACCAGTGGGTCTGCTTGAGGCTACTAATAGGGTTATCGCTTCTCGAGAACTAAGCAGGCATTGAAGGACATCGCCCATATTGGAGTCGGCTTTAAGGATTAATACTTAGGAAGTTCTATAGTTCTTAGGGAAGTGGGTTGATTGGCAGAGCAAATGTTTGATCTATACACAAAGTGAGTTCAAAAGGAAGTCCTCACTCTTTAGTTTTGTCTAAGGAGTAGTTAGAGGCTATATTTCAATAAAATGAGTTTTAAAGAAAATCCTCCCTCCTTAGCTAAGTTTAAGGAGAAGTTAAAGGTTATTTTTCAATAAAAGGTGTTTCAAAATGAAATCCTTTCTTCTTGGCTATATTCAAGGGGCAGTTGGAGGTTATGTTTGTGATATAAAAGAAATGGTTTTTGTGCTGAGAAGGATATGAGTTGAATGCTCAATGTTGATAATGCATCCCCTTTTCTTAGTTCATAGTTATCCTGGGCGTGAATGGCCTATATTTAGTCCTTCAACTCTAAGGGAGGGCATAAATCTCCATTGGTTTGAATTCCGGTCATCTATACTATACATATCATATGGATGAGTGTGCATTGCATATGTTTGTTAAGTAAAAACTTGTTTGACAATTGTTAATAGTGTGATTTAGTTTTTTTATATTACTGAGCTATGGTTAAGCTCATACCCCTTCAGTATTGGTGCATGAACTGCTGAAGCATCAGTTTTAGGATAGGTCTGTGTGGTGGAGAACCTTTGAAGATGGAAGACGAGTTTGGGACAAGAAATAGATATATATTATAGTTTATTTAAGTTTCATTTCTTGTAAAATAAGTTTGTTTATGGACTAGATTTATAATGTTGTACTTTAGAATTTGTAAAACGTAGATGATTTGTTTTATTTTACTATTTGATAGGGGATATCGATTCTCTACGGTTCTGGTGGACTGTAGAAAATCAGATTTCCTTTATCTATCACTAATGTAATATCATATTAGAAGTTTATAAAGTAATTATTCAGGTAGAGTCTTGCAAACTCTGACTTTTAAGACGATTTTCATATTGCGAGTGTATACGTGATATGATAACTTCGAGTTATCATTCTAGGCTAGTTCTTAGGGTATGACATTGTTGCTTTTTAGGATGTTTTTTTTTTCATAAGATACTCAATGAAGATAGTATATAATGACCTTTCTTTTACAAACTACTCCAATATGCCGTCACTCTTTCATTTAAACTTTTAGATAATATCAACTATATTTAGGTTGCTGTTTATCTAGGATTACACACGGATTTTATTTGTTTAAATATTTATTTATCTAGAAACATGAGTTCGATTATTGCCACAAACTTCATATCCAAATCATTCCAAAAGCTTTCTATAAATTGTATGTGTGTTTTTAAATATTTATTTAATTACCATTACTTTCATTTTGAGGCTTTCAATTTTTGTTTTAAGTTTTACTAGTGCAAGATAGCCTATTATTCATTCTTTATAAATATTATTAATATTCTTAATTAATGGTTTTTTTTTTTTTTTGCAGACAATGGCATTAAAATATAACTTAAATGCTAAAAATGTTAAATTTAATAGGTTTCAATAATTCTAGTGTCTACTGATTGCTATTGATAAAGATCCTTTGCAATGGATATTTAAGAAGAAGGTACTATTACGATGGTTATTATAGCTATCAATGTGCTCATGAGTAGTATTAATGAAAAAAAATATGCAAACACTCTATTGTTTCTAGAGGCTAGGTGTTACCATAATATAATGGACAATGACAGTCATAATCGGTTCCATAAATTCAATAGTGACTATGGAGTTTGTAAGATTAGATTTTACAATCACGATTGGACAATTTTTGGAAATGCTATGATTTAATTTATGAAAAAATTAGAATTTAATTTTTTTTTTCATCTTTTACTTATTTGTTGTGATGGATGAAGTGGGAAAGGAAAAAAAATTATTTTTTAAAAAATTACAACAATGCCACTAGAAAGAAAATATTCTCAGTTTTAGTCAGGTTGATCTCGTCTCTTCAAGAGACCAGGTCGTTGTGCCTAACCTTGTATTTAGAAGAGACGGGACCAATGTTTCGGATGAACCTTGTCACTTGAAGAGACAGATCAAGGCAGGTAATATCTCGTCTCTTGAAGAGACGAGGTCAAGCCAACTAAGACCTTGTTTTTTGAATAGACGAGGTTAGCATAAACTGTTCCCACCCCCCTCTTATCCAAAATTGTAAATGACCCCCATATTACATTAATTGTTAAAACCTGTCAAAATCATATACAATAAGCCATATAAATCATTCATTAGCCATCATCCACCATGGCTAAACAACTTCCAAACTTCATAACCTAACCGCAATAGTGTTCCCAAACTCAATCCATCAAAACTCAATACCAAACCTAATTCATTCAATCACAATAGAAGTGTAAAACCGTTCATAGCAAATATAATAAAAAACTCATACTATGGAAGAATCAAATGAATGATGAGTTAATTACATAAATGTTCTGATAACTACAAACAGTAATAAGAAAAAATAAGAATCCATATACAAGAATTATAAAAGATGAAAATCTATGTAATGGCTACTGATGGGTGCCCTACCTCCCTCATCCCCGCTTGACAAAAGTTCGAGGGAATGGTTTACGCTGATGGACATCCTGATGGCGAAGCTCCATGGTCAGATTAACCTATGTGAGTATGGCATCCCCATCTCCACTACTAGTACCATAAGGATGAAATGGGACTGGATCCGGCTCCACCTGGGTGAGTCCCTCTCCCATATCATGTGGTGGTGATAATCGCCTCTTTAGTGGAGCAAAGGGGATGTAGAACTCGGTGTATGATTTGTCTACCATGGAGGTCTCATGTAGTTGAGCATATGGCGATGATGATGGACCAGGCTCAGAATGAAGAAAATGTGGAAGTCTTGGCTCATCGGATACATGCACATGTGAGGATGAAGGCTCGTCTTTGATATGTACACCTTAGGCACGCCCTCACTTCTGACCCTAACCCTGTACCCACCCACGCCTCTCTCTAGCTGGCTACCGTCTCTGTACAAGTTAAGGCTGTGGGTCTTCAAGTGCTGGTGCTGGCACTAGATCATTCAAATTAAGTCCCCTAGACTTATCCACTACAAAAATGGCATCTCGTGCAGTGGCAAAAGTGTCCTCTAGTGGCATCTCCAGGACTCTATAGATGAAATCTGCTTGCAAGCGAGAGGATACAAGTAGATCAGTGAATAACAAACACAGTATAAATCCATATATATATATATATATTATGTAGTCAGTGAACTTATCATTTATCGAATAATGGCTCCTGTATGATTGATCCAATACTTGGTGATTGCACAGTACCAGTCGAAATAATCTGTAGATGTGCCGGTGAGAATATCTAGTACCTCAACAATGCGATCGCGCGTGCCATCTCACTTAGCTATCCACTTGACATGTTCTATTGCCCAGTTCCACTTGGGACACCCTCGTAAGTCTAGCTCATGTAGAGCTCTCATATTAGTTCCACTCCATCGCCTAGTTCCAACCTTGAATTCATTGCTGTAACTCCAATTTCTAGCACTAATTTCCTACTCATCATCAAATGCAGCATGACCACTACTAACATCAGCAGTGAAAAAAGGTACTGTCACTGAGCTCCCAATTACATCAACGTCTATGCGAGCCACAAAATGGTGCCAGTCATTTCTGTTATGTTGTCCGCCGATTGCAGTATCTTCCTAAGGAAAAGCTGCCACATTATCATTTCCATCATCATCATAGTTATCATTAGATTCGCTTGCCGAGGAGTCCTACATCACATTAGTATCGTGATCACATGCCCAATCTAGTGCAGTATTTTCAAAGTTCCCCATTTATACCTATGCGCTACTTATTGTCTGGATTGGGGTTGAGTTTGAGTCAACTAATCCTTGGTTGCCAATATTTCCATCAATACTCACTTCTCCTGCAGGTGCCTGTGGCAATTCGTTCTCAAATATCTGCATATACACAAGCACCGATCCTTCAGTGCACACCAACATCTCATGTGCATCATCATCATCAGTCATTGGAATAACATCATAGCGTAGCGTCTTATCTCCAATAGCTACCCTATGATACAACTCAACCGATGTATAGGCTTATTTACTTTAAGTCTATTACAAATTATACCTGGTATTTCCTCATATGTTGAGTTCCTAACACTGACCACAACTAGTCGCTTATCATAACCATAGCCATCATGTTCCTTTACAATGTTGCCATGAGTATAGTACAAACTTGGCCTTATCCATTTCCTCTACTCACCTACCATGTTATCTCATAAAACATAGGATGAATGCATGAAATTCGCACCATGATTTATCTATTACACTCATATAATATTTAAGCCTATATACTAATGCTACTATATTCACCCTAGTCTTCTAATAGTATATGATAAATTTATATGATGTATACCAATATATGATTTCATGATTTGGTTCATAATTTCAAGAACTAAATAGTATAATCACAATTGCACATTAATTACATTAAATAAATTGAAAGAAACTACAAACCCCAAAAAAAGGGGGAAAAATGAAAAAAATCATTAAAAAAAATTGCCCAATTGGACGGAATTGAGACAGAAAAATAAGAAAAAAACCCCTACTTATACCGCGTTTCCCAAGCCCATACAATAATGCAACAATAGTAAGAGCATATTTATGATCTCAACATCCAATATTCAATAGTGCAACACTAGAAATACCGAAAATTCAAAGGCAATTATCTATCAATTTCGGCACGATTTCGGGGATTTCCCTATAAATTTCTTCACTTCTTTACGATCTTATCACTTTCCCAACTTTTGTTAATTGATCAAACACCAAATAACACTCTGATTTTGCCTAAATCACACTAGGAATAGACGAAGCTATGGTTAGGGTCTCAGATTGGGAAAATTTTGGGAGAGCATGTAGCCGCGTGAAATGAGGAAGAGGGGCTAGTGGGCATGTAAAATCCTCGATAATCTTGTCTTTTGAAAAGATGAGGTTATCTATTAAGGACCTCATCTCTTCAATAGACAAGGTTATTACTAAAAATGAACCTCGTCTCTTCTAAAGACGAGGTCAGCTACTAACGATCTCGTTTCTTGAAGAGAGGAGATCAACTTACTTAAAACTGAGAATATTTTTTTTTCAATGACATTTTCGTAATTAATTTTTTTTTCTTTTCCCGGATGAAGATGATTATAAAGGATTCCATAATTTTTTATAGTGATTGTGATGTTTGTAAAATTTGAGTTTTTAAGATAGGATTGTACAGCTTTTAGAATTGGTATATATAGATTAATTTACGAAAAATTAGTATTTCATTTTTTTCTTTTGTTTTTTCAGAGGATCAAACATTCATTAATTAACATGTAAGCGCACTAGCCATAAATAATTTACAAACACAGAGCAACTAACTATTAATTAGTATATATATATATATATAATATAATAGGTAAACAGAGTATTTGATGTATTCATTCTTTGATTTTAAATTCTTAACATAGTTTTTTGATTAGTCACATAATTTTTACTTTTTTTTTTATAGATGTAAATGGTACAAGTGTTGATTTATTTTATAACTTTACATATCATAAATTTTATAGTATAATTTTGTTTGTCCACTAAATATAAGAAAAAAGAAAACGCGTTTTCCCTCTCTCTGATTCTTTCCAGGTTTCTATTGTTTGAAACATTCCAACATAACAACCATTGCATCTTTTCTTTGGTTTTCCTCAAAGTTTCCCTCGAACATTGTCATCGCGTGAAGTCCATGAAATCACCTCTCTAATTCATATTCAACACCCTAATTTTACCATAAAACCCAATGACCAAAATCCATGGCTTCTTCAAACTCAACCCACATATCCGTTTCCCCCCCCGGTCTTATTATTCGTTTTCCATCACTTTCATCTCCATTCCTTCAAGTTCACATGACCAATTGGTATTAATGTGTATATGCATATATATATATATATGTTTTAATCTGGATTTTTAATTTCTTTTTCATTATTAGATTTGGAATTTGTCAGTTCAACGAGTAAGTCGAGAAAGAGAAAGAAAGAGTGTCAGTCAGAATCTAATTTATGTAATTGAATACATACAATGCAATGCATTGCAGATTTCACGATTTCATTTTGGCATTCATTCAGAGTGTGAGCGAGGATATATATATATATATATATATATATATATATTAAGTAATTAATTCAGATGGGAAACAATTGTGTTGTTGGTTCAAGAGGCTATAAAGATTGCATATCTCAATCATTTACGAATACTCTCTGGTGGCCGCCGCCGAGGAGTAAGGATGCCAAATCTACTACTCGTAATATAGTCCCCAAATCCAAAGGAGACACAGCCGTGACTACTCTGGATAGAGAAGCCCATGCTCATCATCAGTTTGTTCAAAAAAACCGCCGGTTTATATCATGATACTGAGGAAGAGCCAAAAGTAGGCAACTCATAGGGAACAGGGTAGATGTTAAACCAGTAAAATCAGTAACAGAACCCTCTCATAACCCAAGGAGGAGGTGGAGGAGCCTGGATTTTCTGATGATTCTCCAAATGTTTTGATGCCTAAGGCTGAGCCACCACCTCAAGTTCCAGATGGCGAGAATGAGACCAGATCACCCCACCCTGCAAACCCCCCCATTAATAATAATAATAAGAATAAGCCTTATGCATTTAGGAGGAGGTGGCCGAGTGCTGGGCTTATGGCAGATTCTGTTTTGCAAACGAAAACTGGTCATTTGAGAGAATTCTACACTTTGGGAGAGAAGCTTGGACATGGCCACTATGGTACAACCTTCCGTTGTGTGGAAAAAGGGACCGGGAAAGAATACGCTTGTAAGTCCATTGCGAAAAGAAAATTGCTGACGATGGAAGATGTGGAGGATGTTAGGAGGGAGATACAGATAATGCATCACTTAGCTGGTCACCCTAATGTGATCTCCATTAAAGGTACATACGAAGATCCCTCCACAGTTCATCTTGTCATGGAACTGTGTACTGGAGGGGAACTATTCGACAGAATTGTAAAGCGCGGTCATTACACGGAAAGGAAGGCAGCCCACCTCATCAGGAAGATCGTTGGTGTAGTGGAAGCCTGCCATTCGTTAGGGGTTATGCACCGTGATCTTAAGCCTGAGAACTTTCTCTTCGTCGATGAACGGGAGGAATCACCGCTGAAGACGATAGATTTTGGATTATCAACATTCTTTAAGCCTGGTAAGTGGGAAGAATTGCATTATGTTTTGCAATTTTGGTCAGTTTATTTTATTGCTTCGCTTTAAAACTATGACTTTTATGACTAAGTTATCCAAAAGAGTCTTGAACTCATGGTTTAGAGGTGATTCAAGTACATTACTCATAAAAGATGTACTTCATAATGACTTGTTGGAAGTTCATGTTTACTCAAGACATTATAATAAATCAATATTTCCTAATGATTCCTTGTTTTACAGCTCGTGTAATCTAGGTGCTCTGGAATATTAGTTACAAGAGAAAGTTCATAAACTAAAATGTTCTGGAGGCATTAAATGAGAATGAACATACTACGACTCAGAAATTGAGAATGATTGCATGATGATGCGCGGCACTTTTGTTGTCTTGCTCGATTTTCTTTTACCATAAAGGATGGCTGTTCAATAAATGCTTCTGAGATAAAATTTTATTAGCTGATTTATGTGTAAAGATGAGACTGAAAATAAAGTCGTCTTGCAGGACAGACATTCAACGAGCTAGTAGGAAGCCCATATTATGTTGCACCTGAAGTCTTGCGAAAACATTATGGTCCAGAAGCAGATGTCTGGAGTGTTGGTGTGATTCTTTATATGCTTTTAGGTGGAGCTCCACCATTTTGGGGTGGTAAGAATTCGGATCTACTTCTTGATAATAAACCCTAGCATGCTACTTGATGCAACTAAAGAATGTTTTTGTGGCCAACAAAACAGCATCCAATGCAAGTTACTTATTATTTTTTGTCTGGTTTCAGAAAGTGAAAAGCCGATATTTCATGAGGTTTTGCATGGTGATCTTGACTTCTCGTCAGATCCATGGCCAAAAATATCGGAAAGTGCAAAAGATCTTGTCAGAAAGATGCTTATGAAAGATCGAAAAAAGCGGCCAACTGCCCATCAAGTTCTCTGTAAGTAGCGATGAGCAACAATTACTAAATTTTACGATAATGGAGCATACAAGAAGATGGGTTTCCTCCGGACAATGTGAGCATGTAGTTACTGTAATATCCATTATGATTTTGTTCAGGCCACCCTTGGGTCCGAGAAGATGGGTTGGCTCCAGACAGGCCTCTTGATTCTGCTGTCTTGACTCGCTTAAAGCAGTTTTCTTCCATGAACAAACTTCAGAAGATGGCTCTTAGAGTATGTGCTTGAATGTTGTGGTCTATATGGGCATTTAATTTCATGCCATTTTTTTTTCTCTTTGTCCAGTTAGCGCAATTATTTTATTCATTTGTCAGCTGAACTTGAGTATATTACACTATACTACGTATTTCTAAAATGAGTTTTTCTATAATGTGATTTTATACCGGTTTCCTTTTTCATTGATCGCTTGATGTTTTTGCAGGTTATTGTAGAAAGGCTATCTGAAGAAGAAATCACTGGCTTAAAAGAATTTTTCAAGGCAATTGACACAGACAATAGTGGTCATATTACTTTTGAAGAACTGAAATCTGGACTCAAAAGATTTGGTGCAGATCTTCCAGAGGACGAGATACAAGGTCTAATGAAATCTGTAAGCACGTTGTGGAAAATTTGCAATAATATTGCAAACGATTATGTATTGGATTCTTTATTGCTGTTTCTCATAAAAGCTGGAAACAGGACTGACAATTGATTGCTGTGGATGCCTAGGCGTAAAGCACATTTGGCTGCAGTAGTCATGCCCGTAGTCTGTAGGTTTTTACAAGAATCTGACTGTGATTATGAGACAACACGGTGTCTCATCATCTGCTGTGGTTATAATTTCTTTCAATATATATCTAGTATAACGAGAAATGTCTTTTAATATTTTATTCCTATCATGGTGTCTTGGATGTTTCAAATATTTTAGCTATATATAAAAGAAATTTTGGTCACATACTTGTAGCGATCCCATCTTGAGTACATTGGTTCTACATTCTTCTGTCCACAATGCATGTGGTGATGCAAAATGTGTGACCTTATGGAAGTTGTTATATAAAAGCATGTTCACACTGTAACAACAAAGAAAGCATCAATTTATGCAGTCTCTGTAGCATCCTCGGTGCCTGATAACTGTGATGCCATATCAAAATGATTTTCTGCTCTAACCTCTCTTAGGTTCAGACTGCCGAAAGAGAGTGTTGGAAGGATTTTACACATCATGAGACTTTTTAAAATTATGTTAACATTCAAATTTTCTGAGTTTTTTTAATTGGTTGAATAACCTAATCCTATTCTTTTTCCCCCCGCTATTCAGTGAACATGCTGGTGATATTGGCACTTTCATTATGTGACAGAGAGTTCTTGTAGAGTTTTTTGGTGTGTGCTGATTGACATTAGTTATTTATCTAGTGGCAGAGCCTGGGAGGATCATTCCCTGCAACTACCCAAAGATTTTAAATTTTCATTGAAAAAAGTTTGGAAAAAATGGAAAACTTTTTGAACTTTTCAGTTTTACTGCTTAAATTTGCTCTTAAAAAATCAATCCCATCCTCCCTCGTGATAAAGTTTGATTCTGCAATCTGTATCTTCTATCTGTTTAGCCAACAAGGATTTTACTCTTTTAATGCCACTCTAATAAATTTTCTTCTCAACTACAGGATGGCCGTATCGACTACAATGAGTTTGTGGCTATGATGCAAATTGGCAATGCTAACATTAGATATCAGGAAGCTATGCCGATTTGTTGATATGGTAGCGAGGTCCAATTTTTGCTTGTACTCTGGCCATATCTTATGTACAGTCAAATATAGAAGGCCGTTGAACAAATTGATAGGAAGTTAGGGTGTTGTACTGAAGCTTCGAGTATGCTCATGCTCAAAGAGCGCGTTAGCATTTGTCTTATACGGTTATAATCGACTGTTGATGTTAATTGTCTGTACTTAATCTAGTTCAAAAGCTCATAAGGCAGTTTTATTTAAAATCGAGTCTTAAGAATGATAAAAGTACGTCAACATGTCTACATCTTATTCTTGCCGCATTGGAGAATTATTCCACTCCATGCAGCAAAAATTTGATTTGAGATAAATTCCATGGGACGTCTGACCTTATTACCGTTAGCATATTAGAAACTTCTTCCCGATCTGCTAAAATATTACTTCTTGTTAGGTCGTAAGTCGGCCCTTTTTAATAAAAGTGAAGAAGGCAAGGGAAGGAAAGAGAGAAACCGACTGGACTGTTTTGAGATGGCTTATTAATCACGTATACGTGCTACATTTGTATCAAGGAAACCTAATTGTTGTAACCTTGCGGGGGAATCCGATTTGCATATTCAACATGCTTGTAGGCTTTTGTACGAATATATCCTGTTTTGGGGAAACATATCTCAAAATACGGTATAAAAAAATGATATTTGTATTTTACGTGTCAAGGACGTGACTGAAAAATGCGCATTTAACCATTGTAAAGAAGGCGTGTTTGTGAGACACACCTCTTTTTTCTTTTCCTTTTAATTAGAGGGAATGGCTGCCACCCTTGCCCTCTTCTATGAGCAGTGACATTTCCTTAATGACAAGAATATGGTGCAAAACATAGCCTTTGTATGTAAAACAAAACTTGGGTCAGTACAATACAACCTTTCTAGATAAACCACCATACTTTTTCAACATTACATAAGATGTATCCAACATTTCATTGTATCCAAGTCTAGGAACAAAGGTGAAGTTGATTGATTACAATGAAGCTATTGAAATTATCTTCCAAGGTACGAATCTTAAAGCAATAGAGAATCATCCAATGCATCAACATGGATATAGCTTCTACCTTGTTGGAATAGGATGGCAAATTTTGACAGCAGGACTGATCCGGATTCTTTGCCGACACTCCAAGCATCACCATCATTTTTTTGTATTTCATTTGGCATCTTGCAATAAATGACAGCAAATGCAGCCCATTTCGATTGGTAAAATATGCCTAGCTAATTAAGTATAAGCATGTAAGCACAACCCTTTGTGTGAAGAAGATTTCTGTGGATTTAGGAAACAGTAAAGAGGGGCGAGTGGCAGCCACGCCCTCTAATTAAAAAATTGTTGGTTTCTCTCAATGATGATTTTGATGATAACAAAAAAGAGTTAAGTGTTTACTAATAAATCCATTATTAAGTGTGTAGTGAATATGATAAAAAGTTTTATAAAAATGTTTTACAAAATGATACAACTCAGAAAGTATTAAGGAGAGTTTTTCAAGAACAAGTAAGAAGTCAGAAAGTAATTCAGAAGGTAATCAGTACTTTACAAAGACTTGTATACTAGTCAGAAGGAAATTTAGAGACTAATGCGAGATCACGACATGAATATGAAAAACGAATGATTTCCAAATTAATTCGTAATTTTGAAGACCCAGCACCAAAGTGAATGTATTTAGATAATGCATTCAATTATGTTCCACAAAGTTGGATCAATTATCTATGGGGATTCAAGTTTTCATTGGATTAAAACTTGTTCTTAAGGATTAAAGCTGAACAAGAAACTTAAGTTTATATGGTCTATTTCAAATCTCTTTGGACAGATTCAAGTTTAAAATCAGAAACAAGAAGTCGATACATTTGTTTTTTGGCCGTGTCTTAACAAGATAATGATCTTAAATCACAAGGATTAGGACAGCTGTTTAAACTAACGATAGCAAGTTGAATTCAAAATTGCAAGATACATGGATTGAAAAGATATGGGAAACAGATCAATTTTCAACTTTGAATAATATCAGAGAGTATCTATCCTAATCAGACGCAATTCATGGGAATGTTATCTGCATTCAAGATTATCTTCACAAGCTGGAAATTCAAAACTAAAGAAGATAATGAACAGTGAGTTTTTATGGGATATTTTCTTTTCAATAGGAACAACGAGATCTAATCGAATCTTTCAAAGATTATCTACAACAAAGTTGATTTAAGTTTTAAACGTTTGAAAAAAATCCATCAGAAGATCAGATCCGGATTAGAAGCAAAGTATCTTGACTAGTGAGACAAAGGGAAATTCGAATTTATCTAAGCTGTTGCAGATGAAGAGAAAAACGACCAGCAGATTTTATCTGAGAAAATAAAGCTAAATATCATGACCTAATCCATTGCTAGCCGTTGAACAATAACAAATATATTAAGAGCATGGAAGAAAGAAGCGACATCCATCCTTTACGTGAAAAAGAAAACAAGCAACAAAAAGCTCTTAATATTTTCCTCAAGCAAATACTGTCATTTATTTTTTTATTGTACCGAAATTAGAGGATTTTTTACTTATTTCCTCAAATGGATTTGTGATTACTCTTTGAGTGAGTTTAAGAGTTACAAGTAGGCTCAGTAGTTTGATTGTAGCTTAAAGGAAGTTAGGATGATCAAGCTGAGTGCATTTGTAGCCAAGTGTTTTGGCAAAAGATAACTTGTAACTTGTTGATTTGTTGGATAGTGGAACATACCGGTGTAGAATACTAAATCCTCGGCTTGGTGCTGGAAGAGAGGCTCGACGCTTGAGGCGGAACCTCTACAAATCAACTTTGCACTCTCTTCTCTCTTATCTTTTTAAATTTTGTGCATATCTTATTGTTTGTATGAGCTGCAATTTAGATTCAGAAACTAATTCAAAGACTAAAGCTGGAAGTTTCACTCTTATTTTTGTTTAACGTACAGTGATAATTTTTCAACCTATTTTCATCCAAATTGGGAAATAAACTTTTGTTTATTAAGTTTATTGTTTTCAAGTAAGTTTAAAAAGCCATTTTAATTTAATTAACTAAGTTTGTGAATTTGGTTAAGTTTTTGAAAAGATTAAATTTTCATTTTAGAAAACCAATTCACCTTCCCTCTTAGTTATCTTTTTGGGACTAACAAAAATAAAACAAAAGAGTGTGTTGATAAGTGCAGCCTCTTTTCAACAGTCAAAGGCACATTTTTTAGTCACATCTTTGACATTTAAATTAAAATTTTTTTACCATATTTTAGGATTTATTTTTCCAAAATACAATATTTTCATACAAAACCCCGTGCTTTTGTGAGCAGCTCATTCACTTGGATGAATAGTTATTCATTTCTTGCTTATTTTATGTAAAACTGTTATTATAGTGTTCAATTAAGGTAAATCATAATGAATTACTATAACATAAAATCATGTATAGGTCTCTCCATCTATATATTGTCATTCAATGGTTTGTTTTCCTACTTCTGCATAAATACCTTTATCTTAAAAAATCGCCTATACAATTATTCCTCTATAATAAAAAAGGGCATTATAAATATTTACATTTTATCCAATAATTAAATTCCTGTTAAATTGTTTTTCAACTCACCCATTACTTCATATGGTGAATGAGCCATAAATTTGATAAGAAGCTTAAATAATAATTTTACGAAGGAAACATGAAATGACTAGTAATCAATAAATATCACATTTGCTATCTAAGTTCAAAATAACTAGTAATGAATAAACCTATAAACTTTTTAAAGTCATTTATAGTACCTAAATGTAATTCATTATAAAAACAAGTAAAATTCATATAGTTAATTATGAAATTTAATTAAAAATTCAGATACTCAACCAAAAGAATAAACTTAAGTTTAACTATACCACAATTACCCAAATTACATAACATTGACAACACAAAAACTAGTAAACCAACTAAATTAGATGAACCATAGAGACGAATCGTCCATATGAAGTTCTGTAATATATATATTAATGTAATTATGTTTCATAAATATACACTAAATCTATAATTAAGATTTGATAGAAAGATACAACCATTGCTCCCAAGCTTTATTGCACCCGGCAATAAATCCATATATTTACAGCAAAGTATATGTCGCGGCACTCCTTTATGACTTTACACAAGCAAGTTGTTTGGAAGAGGAAAGCAAACAAGAGCAAATACTGATGGAATAAACTATTTCCACATACATATTTCTGTTCTTCCTCACCACAATATTTGCTAATTTTTTCCCCTCGCATACGCACTGCATTTGGAGGGATGAAAGTTTTCTATCTCTTAAAAAAGTTAATGTTTCCGCCAATCAATATTTACACCACTTCAAATCAACTCAAACCAACCTCTAAAGATAAGACACATCTGCTGGAACTTAAAACCAAAACCATAGTTTCAATCTAACGAATAGGGAGTTTTGCTCAATTAGTGGAATGGTGGAATATCCATTTGTTCATAATGCTCTAAGATATCAAATTTCGATTTAAAATGAACAAGTTCTATACTATATCAGTTGAGCTTACACCAGTGTTGCAAAAGAAGCCATTTAAGAAGAGCTCCATGAATTATCATACGATTTGTTAGGGCTAGGAATTGCTTTGACTTTTTTTCCCTCCCTTCTTTGCCCAAGGAATTGTATTGACTTAAAAATTGAAATCTAAAATGGTAAAGTGTATACAATTCGTCAAACCTAGTGTTGTGTAATGTCATCTGAGTACCAAATGTAGATTAATTCATCATTGCATGAGTTGGAAACAATTAGAGGAGTAATTGTAAACTAAGAAACTTGATTGGGTAAGCAAATGAGTCAAGCAAAATGATGTAGTATTGAATGCAAACTTGGGATTGATTCCGTTTAGAATTTTGACCTTGATAGATTCAAAGTGGCCTTCAACATGTTCAAGCTCGATTGCATCTCAAATTGGATCATCATTTAAACTTTGACTCAAGCTCAAATAAGATTGACAATTATGTAGGAAATCATCACGAAGTTAGACCCCACCTGTATAAACTACTTGAGTACATTTGGTTTGAGTATAACTCCACTACAATGGAGTTGAACTTAAGTAAATATTAAGTGAATTTTGAGTAGCTCACAAGTAAATTTATCTTAATTTACTTTCTTGGTATTAACTAAATCATAGGAAAAAGGGATTCTAAGCCAATTTGAGTCAAATATAGATTTTAGAAATATACATAACTTTGAATTCTTGTTTGCTTGTTTAGTGGATGGACCATTAATTTAACTTGAAAAATACCTAGAAACCAGGACTAAATAAAATATTTATAGATTTAGCATAATAAATAATGTTATGAAGTGAAATTAATAATGTTTATATATGAAAAACATATCTTGCATATTATTGATATCTTAAAATAAAACCAAAAGGGTAATAAAATAGGAAAACAATCTAAAAGCCTTCCTAAGTTAAAAACTTCCCTAAACGATATATGAGATCTATAGTTTCTCTCACACTTTACTCTAGTTAAAAATCTTTTTCTACAAATACAAGGAGGTTAAAAAAGATCTTTTGTTGTAAATAGAGGGAGGTAAAGTTAAGAAAAGTCCTATAAAAATTAATTCCTAAACCCTAACTGCATGTTTGGTTACTTGAGAGAATAAGGAAGAAGTAGAATGAGAATTTCTAGGTAATAAAATAGGGATGTTATTAGGCATAAATAACAGTTTTCTATTTTTTTAATGGCAAAATGGAATCCTTGTTGATTAGTTCGAGTGATGGATTAAATTTGAGGAATGAGCTTAAATGGCTAGTAAAATTACTAAATTTCCTTTCTATGCAATTTATCATAGATTTCCCATCATTTTGAAATAAAAACCAAGTCACAAAATAAGCATATATACAAATTAAATTGTAAAATAATTAAACTTCGACAAATAAAAAACATATTTATATTTCTATGCAATTTAACATGTCAAATTTTACAATAAAGTTAATACGTTTTATTGTTAATTCATTATTAGTGCATATAATGGATGTACACATATCTGATCAAATATTGATCATAGGGTTTCTCAGCAAGGCTGGCCCATTAGGCCTCAGCTACCTAGTCCAGCTCATCTCTAATGTTCATTTAAAATTACAATAAGTAAGGCAAATAAGCCGATAAAACTGAACATATTGTAAACCAAACCAAACAAATCCAAAAGTATGTTTCTTTTAACAACTTGGTTCTAAAACTTCTAAATCGAACCAATCTATAAATTCATGGTTGGTTTGGAGAGATAAGTTGAATCAATTCATGAAATCAAATCAAATTGTTTTAGAAAAATATAGCAACATTTTCCTTGTAACTAATTAACTTCCTATATAACATAGTATTAAAATGACTTTTTAGTTTACATTTATTAAAATGTATGGTTATTTAATTATTTTGTCTATATTTTATATAAAATATGTTACATGATAATTGGTGAATAAAATTAGTTGTTAACGAATATTTGAAGTTTTGTAGCCGCATCAATATGATTTGATTTACCACTTATGTGATTTAATACTTATTGTTTATCAAATGAATTTAGTTTTTTTTTTCTTTTCCATATGAGATTATGAATCTGTTTGTTTCGCTACATGTAGATGGAATAAAATACTTAAACTAAAAACATTAAACTAATTTGCATGTATATATTGTTTGCTAATTTTATGAATTGATTTGGGTAATAAAATTTATTGTATTTCAATTATTAGTGTAACTAGGTATTATAATTTGGATGATTTGAATTATATTGAATTGTGTTGATTGGTATATGATATTGGTTGTCATGATTTAGATGAGTTTATTTTATATGTTGGTGTGACTATATATATATATATAAAATGATTAATATGTGAATTGGCTGTGAATAGAATAATTGATAAAGTTAGGTATATTATTATTAGCCATTAGAGTAATGCTTATGTTATATTAAAATTTGTTCTTAATGGCTGCCAATGTTTTTAATTATAAACCCAAACTTTTAAACAAATAAAACACAAGCTCAAATTCTAGCTAAAAGCCCAAGTGCATAACCAAGCCCATCCCTAAAGCCTCTTCCAAAATGTTCTAAAGATGCGCAAAAGTCAAAAAGGTACTTATTAATTTAAAATTTTGTAAAAATTTCTCCCAAAACAGAAACGAAAAACCGACCCTCATACGCCTCTTCCAAGTTTTATTCTTTCATCCTCTTCGATCAAATTTTTCTCCAAAACTTGTCCATAATTCCTTCAAGACTTCATCTAAAGATTAAGACCAGCTAAGGTAATGTTCTAGTTGCTTTTCTAATCATTTGTTTCCTTCTTTCTTTCATGAATGCCATTTTTTGCTAAATGAGTTTTTAGGGAATTATAAGTAGTTTGATAGAACTAGGATGATTTCTAGACTTGAATGATTCTTAGGAACTTGGTAGAATCAAAAATGAAGTTGTTATGATGAATATATGGATTGTATGGTTAGTAGGTTATATTAGTGATGGAGTTGTGAATTTATGAAGGAAGTTGTAGAAGTTGTTTAATGAAGTGAATATTGAGTCTATATATGTTGTGTTAAGTGTATAATAGGTAAAATATGAAGTTTTTAATTGCTTTTATAGATAGTTGACTTGGTATGATAGTAGTAATGTATCAATGATGAAATTGAAGTTGTACATATTTGCATGAAGTAGAAGTGAAGTTTATGTGTATATGATGCTATTAAGTTGATGTAATGAGTATATAAAACTAATTGAAACAAAAATTGAAGTTAAAGTGGAAAACGTAACATGTTTGCTTTTCAAGATGAGCATGAAGGAACACAAGGTCATGTATTAAAACGTGCTTCTCACTGATTTCGAAAATCAAGCTAATTGAGAAGAAACACAGTTGGTACATGGGGCATTCTATTTAGCCATGCTTCTCTCTGAATTGTTTAGAAAGTGTATTTTAAGACAGCACGGGATAAACACAGCTTGTTCAATCTAGTTGTGTTTCTCTTCGTTTAAAAAGAATTGGTTTTCATTGATATACGGCTAGAAAATGGGTTGTTCTATTACCTTGTGCTTCTCTCTAGTCGTTAAATTGATTATAAATAAGGAAACAAGGCCACTTTACATCTAGCCATGTTTCTCTCTTGGCAAATCAAACACACGATTTGTAATCCACCATGTTTCTCACTTAAGGGAAACATGGGGGCATGCACGGGATGTACTGGCCTGTACACCCCCTAATAAAAAAATATTTATTTTAGAAATTTAAAATAATAGAATGTGATATAAATATAGGTAAAAATGTATTCCAAACTATGTTTGGATAGGGGTTTTGATTAAATTGGATAATTGATAAATGTGTTAGTTGTAATAATGAATTAATGTTAAATTTCACATAAAATGGGTTTTTCAACAGATTCCCCTACTCAGTTAAATTTATCTACTAGTCTTCTACTAGGAATATCAAATCTTTAATTAAGATTGACTTAAAACTGTTTGAATTGGTTGTACTTGTGTCGTCTAATCCGATCTGGGAAGCGACAATCTTGTTCGGAGCGAGCATGGTAGTTTAGGTGCTTAGGCCACCCCGTCATAATGCAATGATATTTATAAGTGGCTCAATTAGATAATCGATAGGAGAAACAATATTGGTATAACGTTTGCTTATTCTTAAAAAGAAATAATATGATTTAGTTCACTTTATGGGTACAGTTGAACTAGATAATATTATGGATTAAGTTAAGTAAAGATGAGAAACATTGTCAACTCTAGATGAGATTATTTCTCTTTGTAAAGTTATGCAGGGGATATAAGTATTCAGATTGCTTATATCAATCCCTTGAGCAGTTGTTACTCCGGACCCCCAGGTTCCTAAGGATTGCAATCACAATTTGAAACTATAATGTTAATTTGTTTACGTAATTGAAGATAATTAATTTATTGGTTATTGCATTGCATTAGTTAAGAACATATGCCACTTTGTATTAGCTTTTGTTGCTGTGTACTGAACTCCTAGCTCACTTTTTCTCTTCTATGTTACGATGATGAATTCTATGATGCTTTGGATATGGGATAGACTTTGAGGAGTTCTTAGACCAATAGGATGACTAAGAATCATTTCCATGTGATGTTTGTTTTAAGGAGACCTTTTCAAGACTTATGAATAGGATGTAAGTTTCTTTTAAGGCTTGCTCATAAGCCTAAGAGTTGAGAATTAAAGTATTTAAGTTCTATTATGTTTTGTAAAGGATTAAGACCTTGTAATCCTTTGAAGTACCAATCCAATGGTACTATTATGTCAGTTTATGTAAAGTTGATCTACTCTTACTGAGTAGTTTTGCAAAGTTATTTACTAAATGCAGGTTTAAATAAGCAATCACATAAACATTTTCTTATCAAACACCTTGCATATAATATCCTTGGATACTATGCATGGTTGGGGACTTGACTTGCCTAATTATGAGATTAAGGTAAGTTGGATTTTATATGGCACATAGATATTTTCAAATAAACTGTTTATCAAGAAATATACAAATAAAAAATAGAAAATTTTATTCATAAAAAGATTAAATAGGCCAGATACAGATGATCAAATGTAGATATAATACAGATAAAAATACATACTGTTGATTCTCTATTAACTAAAGTTTTGATGATAACAAAAAAATTAAAAAACTCATGATGTAATTTAGTGTGCAGAATTTATATATATGTGTGTGTGTGTGTGTTGAGTTAATAAGAATCTACAGAGCCTTTCACAAAACTTTAGAGAAATATGATAAGTTCAAGATGAATAGTAAATGATGTTGCATATCGATGGTTTACATACTTTACTTATCATAAAGAAAGAATATATAAGAATCAAGAGAAGTAACATCATTATCAAAGAGTTTTTCAAGGAATAAAGAAGTATACAGAATGTTCTTGAAAGGTTAAGTCAATGATGAAATATTTTTCCAGAAAACTAGAACTTTTTCTAGAACTTTCACTAGAACTTTTGAAGAACAAGTATTTCAACCAGAAGTTACTGTTCATCTTCTCAAACAAGAAGATCTACTTTTTCAGAAAAATATAAAGATTTTTTTAGGACCTAGCTCCGAGATAATAAGTATATTTGGATAATATACTTATTTGATTCTACTAAAGTTGGAATTATATCCTAGGGGATTCAAATATTTTTAGATTCTCCTCATCAATGGAAGTTTTTATTCAAGACAAAGTCATATATATGGATTAATCTGAAAACAAAGTAATTATTTGAATTGATATAATTCAAAATAAGAACGAGAATTTCTATTATCTATTTCATGGATTTATCTTATAAGATCAAATCAAGATAATGTTATCTTGAAAATGAAGATCACGATGAAGGCAAAGACTATTGGAAACGGATTTATCTCCAGCAGAACAATGATATGGAGGAATTTCAAAATAGATACAACCAGATTTTGATGAATTACGAGAATCAAGCAGACCTTATCTTTATTCAACGTTTCAAGTTATTCAATTCAAATCAAGAAAAATTACAAAAGATAAAAGGAACATCTTGAGCTCATTAAGGCAAGCGGTATATTTCAAATTCAAAATAAAGATCAGAACAACAGATCTTTATCCGAAATATTTGGGATATGAACCTACCTCCAAACAAGTACTTAACGTTAGAAGAAAATAAAGGATAAATGCGTTACAAGATAGGGAGAAGCAGAGTATTATTCATTATTCACACAAGAAAACAAAAGGCTTTTTTTTTACAAAAGATACAGAGTAAAACACAGAACAAAATCCAGAAGTTTCACTTTATTGAGATTTTTCTACGTTTTGCAATAGCGAGCTGATATTTTAGCATACATACCTCAGCTATTTAAATTAAAGATATTATTTTGTAAAGAAGGAATGTGTTGTTGCCTTCTTAGTTGATGATTTAGTTACAAGTTTAGACTCTATAGATCGGTTGTAGCTAGAAGATAACTGTGAGAATCGAACAAAGAGGATTGCACAAGCTTATAATTTAAACTTATTGGATATAGTAGAACAAAACCCGTAGGATAACGGGGTCTCCGGCATGGAGCTGGAAGAATGGATTGATGCACAAAGCGGAACCATTATAAATAGCTGCCTGATCTTCTTTCTCCCTATCTTTTTATTTTTACGCAATTTATTTTCATATTTGATGTATTGATATATTGTTCTCATTTTTCAAAATTGAAAGGGGATTAATTTTTAAAGGTAAAAATTTGTAATTATCAATTCAACCCCTATTCTTGATTATTATTTGGGACCAACACATACCATCCAAATAGGCCCATATATGTTATACAAATTTGCCATTCCTAGATTACATGTTATAGTTCATTCCGTAATTTAAACTTAATCAAATCATTATTGAATAATTTGAAATATTATTCTACTTCAAACAATGTGGTTTGGTTTGAAATTAAAAAAAAAAAAAAAACAAACCCAAAACTATGGATTAATTTGGATTTTAATAAAATCTAATCCATTTCCACCCTAATAATGAGTGAAGAACATGCATACTAGATGCCTTCATTGCAAGTTCAACCCTAAAAAGTTATGCAGGGTTGTTTGTTTCATTATATTCTAGTCATTTTAGTATCATATTATTATCGTTTTTGAACAGATGCTTGTCAAGAAATAGATATTAATAAAAATCAACAATTTTACTTATAAATAAACCAAACAAATATGATACATATATGACACAGATAAATTATAGATATAAATCTGATATAGATATGATATGGATAAAAATCAGACAATCTAGTTCTTAGGTACGAGAATCATTCCTGGCACACTATCTCTCTTTATGCTGCATCCGTGTGTAAAACATTCCATTTACCCCTTGTGCCAGGTCGAACAAGTAATGCCTTCTGCTGTCTCGTTGGATACCTAATAAAATAAGGGATAAAACTACATTGAACGAATTCCATGAATTATTCTAGGATAATGCAATCGATGGTCGAATGGAATTAAAAGACGGTGAGATTGGACCGAGATGGAAGAAATGATTGGCCGTTCAACATATATGTGTGTAACCTTTTGGTCAAGATTATGGTTTACACGACTTACACACATGCTTTGAATCATTATCATCATTCAATAAAGATGAGCCACTAGAAAAGCGATGCAGTGTGCATTCATGCTTTCATGATAAAGCACATCGGTCCCATCCTCCTTGCCAACACCCAATGGGCGGTACGCTCTTTTCTTCCAAGGTCGCTATCTTTTTTTGTGTGTGTGTGTGAGAGAGAGAGAGAGAGAGAGAAGCAGACATATATGTATAACCATAAATGCTATACGATATCGGAAATATGAAGTGAAAAATTATACAATTGCGAAGTTAAGCACGGTTATAACTGGACCAACTATACATTTACGGCTAATTATATGGATATTCCATAAACCAATATATTTCGTAAATTATGTTTAATTTAGCTATGGGCAGAACCTTTTTTTTTTTTTTAAATTCGAATTTAACCATACGATTCGATTCGTGAATTTTTTTAAAATGATTTGGTATAGTTCAGTTTGTGGTTCGTACAGTTTTTATTCTTAATATATATATATATATATATTCTATGAGAAAACTTCAATTACATATTTTTTAGTAATATAAATATAAATAATAATATTTAAAATTAATTATTTATCCAAATAAATATGTAAAATTTATAACAAGAGGGAGACTACCTTCATCATATAATAGTCTTGCTCTCTCAAATTATCCTATACTATAATAATATTCTAGAGTCAATAAAATAAGAATATATTATCTCAATATTAGGCGTAAATTTTAATTCTTTTTCTTCTTCTAATTAACACATTATTAATAATATAAATCAATAAGCAACAACCTAATAGAATTGGATTAATTAGTAAGACGGAGGAAAAAAAATTCGGAACACTAGAGACTAAGATCTGAAAATTATATTATTTGTAGACACACCACAACAATTGAAACTTGATATGAACACTCCTAATTAAGGATGTCCTCAACTTAGTATCACAAGCTTTTGGGATCATGTGGTTAAGTGGAGCAACAGAGAGCAGGAAACCCCATAGATTGGAAAACTTTTGTTTATAAATATGTTTATTTTGTTCAGACTTAGAGACTAGTGGTTATACCTAGTTGTATTGATCCTAGATATTTTTTGATACTCATGGATCTTTTGACCTACACTTTTGGAGATAAAAATGAAATATAGGGTCTATTGTCACTACTTGATTCATCTATAATATGATCTTATGTTTTTTTCTCTTTTATATTTTATATTTTTGATATCGTTATCATCGTCCCATTCCTATTATAGACTTTGTGACTACCACATTCCAATGGGGCCCTTGACTGGTGATCACACCTTATACACATTATTGGAAGTTGTTGAGTGATAAGGGATTCATCACTCAACTTTAGTACAATATGTAACGTGGTTGTCTTGAATTGAGTGCCTTTTAGGGTATAACATTTACTGGGCTGTCAGATAAATCATTACCTCAGCATAACTAAAAAAAATTAATTGCAGTCAATCAAGTAGTGTATTGCTATAGTTTTGTGGCTCAAAAGAAGGATTCTTCAATGGATACTAACAAAAACGAAGACTTAGTGACTTTAAGTAGAACTTTTAGAAGTTTTTGCTACTCCATTATCATTGCCACCATGAGAAATATATAACATCATATTCATCTTAAAGATGACTCCAATCCTATTAATGTTGACCATACATTTATCCATACTTTCAAAAGTCATAAAATTCTGGAATTATTCACCCGATTATAAGTTCTTTTTCATTACATGTTTTGTGTGGATTATAGAGCTCTAAATCAAGCCATAGTGCTGGATAAATTCCCTATACCAATAATTATGAATTACATGATGAATTATGGGGATGCAACTATCTTTTCAAAACTAGATTTAAGAATGGGCTATAATCAAACTCGTATGTTTCCTCTAGATGTTCATAAAACTTCATTAAGCATGCATGAAGGGCTTTATGATTTTTTGTTATGCCTTTTGGATTGTCAAATGCACTAGCTACTTTCCAAGTGTGACTTTTGGTTGGATAGGATTTGATTTTTGGGACATGTAGTATCAGGAGAGGGTATATCTGTGGACCCTGAGAAGATAAATGCTGTAATGGATTGGAAGCCACCTAAGACAGTAACAGAAGTAAGAAGCTTTTTGGGTCTGGCTAGTTATTATAGGAAGTTTGTTAAGGATTTTTCCAAGATAGCTAAGCCCTTGACCCAACTAACCTAAAAAAAATGAGAAGTTTATATGGATGGAAAAGAGAGACCAAAGTTTTCAAGAGCTTAAGCAAAGACTTGTTTCCGCTCCAATCTTGGTTCTATTGAATCTCGAGAAGCCCTACATAATTCATAGTGATGCATTGAGGAATAGTCTTGGATATGTACTCATGCAAGATGGGAAAGTGATTGCCTACGCTTCGTGACAGCTAAGGCCACATGAGCAAAATTACCCGTCACATGACTTGGAACTAGTCATAGTGGTGTTTGCCTTAAAGATATGGCGGCACTATCTTTATGGACAAAGGTGTGAGATTTATACTGACCACAAGAGCCTTAAGTATTTGTTCACTCAAAAAGAGTTGAACATGAGACAAAGGAGATGGCTCGAGTTGATCAAGGATTATGATTTAGGGATTAATTACTACCTGGGAAGAGTAAATGCGGTTGTCAATGCCTTAAGTCATAAGAATCATGAAGAAGTTGCAGCCTTGCTGACAGATCAAAAGGGGTTAGTAAAGGAGTTTGAAAGATTAAGCATTGAGTTCATGGGAGGAAATACTGAGGTGGAGATAGCAAATTTAGTAATGAAACCCACTTTAGTGGAAAGAATCAAGAAGGCTCAGCACTATGATGAGATAATACAGAGAATAAAGAAGGAAGCCTAAGAAGGAAAATACACTGACTTCACGGTAGATGACGAGGATGTGATAAGGACGAGGGGACGACTTTGTGTGCCAAGTGATGAAGAGATAAGGAAGTAGATCATGAGTGAAGCTCACAATTCTGGGTATACGGTACACCCAGGAGGAATGAAAATGTATCAAGATCTCAGAGGACATTATTGGTGGAACGGAATGAGGTGAGATGTGGCCGAATTTGTGTTGAAGTGCCTGATTTGCCAGCAAGTGAAAGTAAAGCATCAAAGGCTGAGAGGATTGCCGAAACCCTTGTTAATACCAGAATGAAAGTGGGATCAGATTTCCATCGATTTTGCGTGTGGGTTGCCATAACTCAATGGGTGTCATACAATATGGTGCCTTTGATATTGGTTCTGTATTGGCTACCAAATAAATCTCGAAGTCTATCTCTTTTTTCGGTGGCACCCATGTAATTCATCTAGAAAAACATCTGGAAACTGGTTGATAATAGGAATGTTATCCAAGATAGGATCTTCCTTTTCATCTGCAGTATTACCAATAAAACCACCAATTCCTTCTCCAACTTCTCCTATTAACTCAAAGGAACATAACTCCTTCCACCTTGAAATTGTAGACCATCATGCCCCAAAAGGTACCCTAAACGTGATAGTCTGCTGCATACAATATTTGTAAACCCTCGTTTTCTTAGTAAACCTGAGTTCGATTTCGAGAAAGATTTAAAACCGGAAACCGAAATCCTAAAAGAATGTCTCTGGACCAGTCGGACCTAGAAATCGTATGTCTGACAATATCAAGAAGAAAACCTAAAAGAATAAAAACGAGTTAACTCTGAAGTAAGACTAAATTGGAAAGTCAATCGGAAAGCCTAAGTCAAACTCTCAGAAAACCCTAGCAATTTAGATTCGGTAATCCCGGGTTCTCAAATTAGAGATTCGAAATATGAGTGGAAAGTGTAGATTGGCTCATATTAATATTTGAATACTAAACAATATCCGATTAGTGAATTTTCGATCTATTTCGACCCCAATCGGATACAAATCTCGAAAAACGTGTCCCAGGGCTCGGAATATTAAATATATACTATTAGTATCATTAGACTCGTAATTTCATAAGATTTTCAAATATATCAGTTATATATTTTTTTGGGTTATAAAAGTTACAGTTATAACCTTTTATTGTATTTTCATTTCTACTTGTACTTTAAGTGTCTAATATACTTTTTAATTTCTTTCACACTATGCATAAGTACAACTATCCATAACCTATTTTTTCCATCCTTACAACCTATTTCTACTATTTCATCATTTTCCTTACAATTTACTTTTCCAATATAACTTTTACTACTTAAATTACTTATTTAAGTTTAAAACTTACACAACACAACTCCGTCTCTCTCCCATGCACTCCAAACTGGCGCCCCTCTCCCACTTTCCCTCTCTCCAATTTACTTTATTTTTCTTTTGATTACTTAAAGTAAACCTAATCCACTTCTCTATATATACCCCTTTATACCAACTTCATTTCACTTTCTTTCTTTCTTTACAAACATCAACTTTTGAAACAAGTTTTCTCTCCCTCTCCTCCTCTCATTGCCGTGACAATTCCCGCACCCCCCCCCCCCCCCCCCCCAAAACACACACACACACTCGCAACATTTTTTTTTCTTTCAAGTTTTTACTCGATACATCTAATAGCTAATAGATTTATATCTTATTACCTTAAAAACATGTAATGGCAAGATTATTCATGTGTGATTCCACTCAAAAATCTCCATGAGCTTCAAGGTAGGGGTGGAAACACTTGAACATGAGATCCTTGCCATCACAATGTTATAGATTTTGTTATTTGAGTTATTTTGCTATTATCTTGTTTTATTATCAAGTTATGTTGTTATTATTAACATTTTATGCATGTATTCATCATCTAGCTACATCCACATAATAGTCATAGTGTTCATGCATTTATAACTAGTATAATAAACTAGATGTAGTTGTTTTGAGCTCATAAATGCATTAGGCTTTTGTTTTATGTTCATAAATAACTTGTAATAGCTTGATGATAGTAGTAAAGTATTAGAAAGTTCAAGATCTACTTTACTTTTAACAAAAATGATTTTTGAAAATTCGGATAAAAAGGGAACCGTATTTAGAAAAGCTATTTTGCAACTTCAAAATGTATATTTTATATTAAAAATGAAGGACTTAGGGAATAGATATCATAAATAAATGATCTTGATGAGAAAAGTTTTCCAATTAAGATCAAACAATATTTTCCTTTCCAAAAATTGTACAAAATTCGTCACTAAGCAAAACTTACTTTAAAACATCTATTTTCCAACATTTAAATGAGGAAATTTATTAAAATAATAAAGTTATTGGGTATATAGATGATCAAGGCTTCATCATAGTAAGAATATACATGATTTTCAAAGGAATAAAGCTAGTTTTCCAAACAAGTGTTCATGATACTATTACAAAGTGTAACTTTTGCAAAATTCCTTTTAAAAAATCATTAAGAAATTACATGTAGATAGCTCATATAATGACATTCATGATCATAACTTGTAGATATTGCATGTACATATAATATACTTGATAGAAATGATGCAAATTTCACAAAACAATTTTGGAATTTCAACTTTTAGTTACTGCCTAGATCTGATCCGAACATTCTAAGACCTAAATGTTTTCAAAATTTAGTGATAACATCATAAATAGATAGATCTTTTGAAGTAGGTATAAATGGATAGCTTATTTACGAAATTTCGAGTTAAAATGACGAAGTTATGGCCGTTTTAAGTTGGAATTTCTAGTTACTACGGAAATTACGAATTTAAAGAGTTTTATTTGAAAAGTTTGGAATTAGTTATGGTATGAAATACTCATAGGGGTATTTCTTTCGTTTAGGTGATTTTGGAAATCGGGGGAAATTTTGTGTTTTTGGATCACTACCATTAAAGACCAGAGACCATGGCTGAGTGAGTTCACTATCTTTAAATTTTATGCTTATAATATTAGTGGTATTAGAATTAGGGCAAGATAAAATTGATTGTATGAATATGATTTCTATATGGATGAATGAATAATAAGAATATCGGAATAAGCTTGTTGTAATTATTTGAATGATTTAGTATAGAATTGAATTGTCTGCAATATCTATGATCACCCATAAACTGTTAAATTATTATGCCATGATCTTATAATTAAATTGACATGCATACCATATGTGGAGTCACATTGCATAGGTTATTATACCTTTGTGGGACGAAGGCATAATAGCTGGGCAACGAGGAGCCTGTAAACTCGAATGTTGGTGTAATGGCCAGAAATTGAATGTTGACGTGTGGGCCGGAATTGAATATGTGTGTGGGTGGGCACCTAGAACAACCACAGTATAAATTAAAAATATGTGTGGGTGGGTACCTGTATCAACCACAATAAAAAGTGAGAAAAATTGAAATCGTTGGTTGTATGGGCCTAAAACACCTAACCTCGAATGGAGAGTGTAAATCCATTCAACATAAGACTTTTGATTGGTCTTATGTATTATATGCTCACGTGTTTGTGCATTCATATGGTTGTTAATAACTTGTCTATTATATACTAGTGTTGAGTATTTAATTTTGGAAGTGGAACTCAACTAGCGTAGCTTACCCTTGTAGTTTCTTTCAAATGCAGTTCCCGTACTTATGGCTGCATCCCTGGACCTGGACAAATTAGGTAATAAGAGCCTAGGAATTATCTCCTTAGAAGTTTCAATTGGTTTGTATAGTTTTTAGTAGTGAACATAGAAAAATAATATCTAAACTTATGTGTAGCTGGGGAATGCCCCTTAATGCTTTGTAATTGATTATTAGGTATATGTGGTTTATATTTTTATGCTTATCCTATCAAATTGAACTATCTGTCTCCAATTGTTTATGTATTGTATTATCGTGAGGGAATGCCTTGCATACTAACACAAGATTTCTGAATGATTGTGGTAGCGATTCTTAAGTCTTGATTAGCATGTGGCGGACTGTTACGTCTAGGGTACCCTTTGGGGTGTGACAATATTAAAGCTTAAGAATGACGTTCCTTAGTTATGTAAAAACTTCAATACCACATGTAAGGTATACCTTCACAATGAATAGGAGACACTAGTGAGGTATGTTGTTTAAGATAGTAAAAGTATAGTAACTAAGAAAATACTTAAACATTCATATTCATAACTTAAAGTCAATAGTCTTATAATATCATAAGGGCATTCTCTCAATAATTTTCAAATATCATAGTCTTACTTAATAGATAACTATAATCAAAAGATTATAAAGGAAATCTACTCTAAAGTCTTCAAATAGAATTCCCTTAAAAGCTTTCTAAAAGCATAAGTCTTACCCAGATAGACAAGGTGGTCTTGGGTGTAAAAACAATGATCTTGCAACATTAAAAATCTATTGAGAGGTAATCATAACGAGCTCAGTGAGATATTCCTTACGCAAAAGTACTCCTAACAAAACAATCAAACAAGTCCATTAGCAATCATATGAAATGCAACAACTATATGATCAAACAAATGCATATGACTATCCAGATTTATATGTAGAATGGATTTACGCCCTCCATTTGGGTTTTGGGAATAAATTGAATGGGTCCAATAGCCAATGGTTCCAATGACCTTTGCATGTGCATCTTAAGGTTCCAAACTACCATATTACTAGTCCCTAGGCTTTCCTTACGCAAACCGATCGATTTAGCTCGACTACATCATGAAGCCGTATTCCTCGAGCATCCTAAATCCTCAAGATGTAGCTAGGCAGCTTACCTTTTTGATCCCATGCTGAGGAGTAGTAGCAAAATGCAAACATGATATTCTAAGTGATATGCATGATTAATTTAGTTATAAGAAATTTCCAATCCACAATTAATCTCATTTAAGGCGATCAATGAATATTCGCACTCATAGCATAATGCATAGAAACAATTTATATTAATCAACCAATCGAGTTCCGATATACTTATCATTCATTGATCATACATAACGAATCACATACATAATTCCTATGATAATCCCAAACGCATACCAATTTTATCTTTTTCCTAAATTTTAGTTCCCTACTTTACAAGCTCATGCATGAATACATAAAACATAAAAGAAAACTCACTCGGCCATGATAATCTCTACCAGTCAAAGTAATCCTTGGGAAAGAGAAGGTATTGGTCCTCATCATCTAGACAAAAGAAATATCGAAAATCAGTATTTCATCCAAGTTCTATTTAAATTTTCTAATTCTATTTTACGATGTTCGTTAAAATTCAGATTGCAATAAATTCTAACTTAAAATGACCATAACCTGCTCATTTTAACTCGGAATTTTGCATATTATATGTTATTTTATACCTACTTGAAAAGATTCATCTATCTATAAGGTTATCTTTATCATAAAAGGTCATTTGGGTTATGAAAAGGTTTGGCACATAACTGAAACGAAATTCCTAACCCTAAAAACATAATTTTCTAAACTTTTTATTGACAAAAATTCCCATGGAAAGCATATAATTTTTATATAGTTGAAAAATCCTTTTTGTACACATATAAACTCACATTACATGCATGATTCAAGTGTTTTTATCCAAACAATTTTCCTTTAGAAATTTAAATATTGGAATCTACGAGTTTCCTTTAGAAATTGCTGAAATGAAAACTAAGATTTTTAGTTTATTTTATATGAGTACTTTCATATCTTAACTACCATTCTTACTCCATATATTTAAAAATAAGCTTTTATATTTTTGAAAACTTATTATTTAGATTGTTTAATGATATTACTTTTCGGGTGTTTCCTTAACTAGTGAGTTGATTTTAACTTGACTTAGAAATTTGTCTAGCTCTTAGTATTTGTTAGAGTATTGGTATGAGTTCTTGTAAATAAGTTTTTAAGAAAAACTTGTATAACAAAGAATAATCAATATTAAGATTTAATAATAAATTTGTTTTATTTTGAAAAAGAGAGTAAAAGAACTTTATAACTATGTTTTGGAAAAAGCTTTACATAACATTAACACTTAAAGTCTATGATGAACTTATTTAATTTTGAAAACGATATTGTTGAATCATAATCATAAGTTTTAAATAATAACTTTTCCTAAGTGCCAAAATTATTTTTGTGATGAATTTATCTTAAGTTTTAATGAAAGAAAAGAGCTCGTTTTGTTTAGAGAACAATATTATGATTATGCATGAATATGAACATATAATTATATTATAGAAAGATAGCTTTTATGGAATGTAAGCATATGAACATATAAATAAAGTTAAGTATCGGAAGTCTTAGCTTATATCAAGGCTTTCAGACTAGAGATAGACTAGTCTCATAAAAGAAAAGAAAACAAAAGAAAAGAAAAGAAAATTGTTTTGACTTGATAAGGAAGTCTAAGACTAAAAAGGCTAGTCTTAATAAAATTGCATAAAATAAATAAATTACAAGAAATATAACAGCATGAATAAATAAAAGTCATGTTAGTGAGCTTGTATGCTCTTAAGAATACACACACACACACACACACATAGATATACTTAATAATATATAAAAGTTAGATTAGGGGCAATAATAATAATAATAATACTTACACATTGTCAAATAAGACATGAACATATTGTTGCTTCCATAATACCCATGGGTTTAGAAAGCATATACTATGTTCATGTTATGTTAACATGTACATGAAGATAGTTTAGAACATTTACTTATGGTGAATGATGGTGCGTAGATGATGAATGAAAGAAGAAAATTTGTGGAAATTGTTTGAGAGAGGGAGAGGGGAAGTTCAGAGGAAAATTTTTAAGAGTTTTGTTAATGTAGAAAATGTCTATAAAGAATAAAAGAGGGAGGAGGTATTTATAGAGTTTTGGAGTCAAAATTAATTGATAAAATTAAATAAAAATGAAAAGAAAATAGAATGAAGGAAAGGAAGAGGGGTGCTGACCCTGCTTGGGAAAGAGGGGGGGAAATTAATTAAATTTGTTGTTTTGTAATGAAAAATAATTAAAAAGTAAGATATGATATGTGTAGGATTTATAGGAAAGGTAAATGTAAGAAATAGCATATAAGTATGTAAAATAGGTAGTAAGAAAAAATAGAGATAGTGAAATAGTAATGAATAGTAGACTAGATAAATAAAATACCGATAGTAAGGGAAATACATAAACAGGCCATATAAGATATTTTTACTTACTGAAAAGTTCTAAAACTGATTTTTTGAAATACTTATATTATTACAAGTCTAATGGTGTTATTAGAATATTTCAATCGTTTTGCGTGTTGGGGCACTATTTTAAAAAACATTCCCATTCAGTTCCGAAACAAAAAATTTTCAACAAATCTGATCTTTTTAGGTTATATCACATAATCATGACTATAATCTACGATTATGTTATTTTTATTATTTTTGAGTTTTGCATGCAGGATTTTTTAGATTACATTTACTAGACTTAACATAAAGCTATGTTGACTTTAGGGTTCTAGTTTGACTTTCGGTTTTTAGGGTTTACTTATAATTATCTTAAAATCTAAGGTTTACATGGACTTACCAATGAACACAACTCTTTTCCCATTTTACTCTTTGAATTCTACTTTCTTATTTTGACAATTAACCGTAGCTTTTGTAAGAGATAACCAACTCGTACCGAAAATCACTTTGTACTTATTCATTTTCAACACTATGAGATTGTAGGTGGAAGAATATCCTTGAATTGACAAAAGGTAATCTCTTAGTATCTCTTTCATTGTCACAACACTACCTATAGGGGTCTTTATCTTAAAACTGGAGGTCGTTGTAGTTGTGGTTAACCCAGTCTTCTTGGCCATACTAGGCATGAAAAAAGAATGGGTCGTTCTCGTATCAAAAAGGGCATAAGCAATTTAGTGAGCTACTTGTATATTTCCTGCGTTCAACATGCGGGGTTACTTATTTCCTATTTCTCATTCTAGGTTATACTTACTCATCATCTAATGATTATATTCTTTGCCTTATATCTTATGAAAATTAAAGGAAACTATCAAATCGAGGATTTTAAGGCTAACTTGTAACTAGATCGCAACTGTAATCGTCCTCTTCCTCTAAAGTATTCAACTCTATCCCTTTATCCTCCATCTCGTCGCACATCCATTGCCCCTCCAGGTTATAGATTCTTAACCCAAGCATGGAAGATCCATGATGACTTCCATTCCCATTTCCATTTCTACTTTTGTTGAAACGGTCTCCAGACAATCAGATGTTCGAGCTGAGGTGATCTCTATCTTGATGGAATTCAGTAGCAAAATGCCCAATTTGTTTGCAAATATAACAAGTGGTAATTGATTTCTTTGGACATTCTGGCATCTTATGATTTGGATCTCGCAAAGTAGCACTTATTTTGTAGATGAGGGCATCTCTTTGGATATACATCTCCTTGCATTTCCAATAGATGATAGGCTTAGTCCATCTCTCCTTCCACTATTATTTCCATTTAAAGTGCTAATGGGTTTGAATCTCTTTGACGAGTGTGTCGAACTTCTCCTTCATGGAATCTCCTTTTGAACACATGAACGTTCTTTTATGTCATTATTGCCTTTCTTTTCTTGGCTCCTTCAACTATCTGAGCTCTTTCTGCCAATTCTCGAATGTCCTTATGTCAAACTCCTCTAGCTTGATGTGCAATTCTTCATCCAGCCCACTCAAGAAAACTTGCCTTTTCAGTTCTTCACTAGTAAATTGGTGCATATTGGAGTAGCTAATTGAATTCTATATCGTATTGCTCAACGGCCCAGCCTCGCTATGCAATGTGTAGAAAATTAGCACTGTGTTGGACTAAAGACTACCGAAAGTTCTCCATGAATCCCTGGCGAAACATGTCCCATGTGATCTAGGGTATCAACTCTCTGCTTTTGGACTCCCACTACACATGGCATTCAGAAAAAGCATATATGTTCCATAATTAATCCTTAGATGGTGGGGCACTTCGAATGCTACTAAGATCTCTTGATTTGGTTAAGCTAGTTGTTGTCCTCTTCTGGTTTACCAAAGGCTCCATCAAAATACTGATTACTCTTAATGAACTCAGTAAAGAACTCCTGTAAGGCCTTAAAGGTAGCGGCGGCGGTAAAAGAGTCTTGGTTCCATTTGATGTTTTGAATTTCATTCATATTGATTATTGACCGAGTTTTTCAAATTTGTAAATGTTTTCTAAATCAGTTTTAATAACTACGTCTCACAAGGTAAGTGCACCTATAGATGTATCATAGATAGTGATTTAGGTCAGTCTAAGGGAATGATTGGGAGCTAGTGTACTTCTAACTTCACCATTGTCTAGCAAAGAAAGGTTTAGAAAAATCATAAAGAAAAAGGGACTATGCTAAGTTAGGAATATTCACAAACGTTTAATGGTAAAAATAAGAAATAAGCCGTGACTTCTATAAAATAGTAGCTCAGAGTTACTTCACTAATTCCTTATTAGAATGATTTCCTAAAAACAATAAACTTCTTAAAAGCTGTTTGAATTGTGTGTTTATACCATCGAATTCTTAATTTAAAGTAAAGCTTCTCTCGAAGTAGTAGTTCTAGATCTAGTCGAAATCAAGAATCTAAAATTCAATTAGACCGCATAAAGAATAGGAATCCATTATTTAAAAAAAAAAAACAACTCAATGAATTTTTAAAACAAGTGACGAAAAGTCTTCACCCATTCCTCGGCAAGAGGTAGTTAGGATGACTCCATTAGCAACCATAGATCTATTCAATTGAATGATCTCGATCTATCCAATTGAAACCAATCATGGATCTAAAACAGTGCACCACTCCTTTAAAACCACAAGTTTAAGTTCAAGTCATTAATTACAAACACCCAATCAAATTAACTTGAAAGCACATTTGAATCAATTGAATTAGGAATTGGATTTGTAATCCCTAAGCTATAGTTTTATTTCTCCATATTTTATCAAAATAAGCATGAATTAGAATAATAAATTAGTTTCGAAAGATTAATTAATTAATTGCTTTGAAATTCATGGAAATTACAAAATCGGTTAAATTGATTTTACCCAAAAACAGAAGAAATTCTCAATTAAGAAGAAATGGAAATTCTTTCACCTAAGAATCCTTTAGAAAACTAATCTACGTTAGTACTGATTTACACTGTTGGTACATACTCTGCAACGCATGCTTGCCCGTTTATTTATAGGCTATTCGGCATAGAAAGCATCACCTACTTTATTGACACTGCTACGCCCCAACAAGTACCCTAAACGAGGCAGCCCATCGTACACAATATTAAAACTTGAGAAAGACTACCTTAGTCACTCGGAAGCTTTCATATTGGTACAAGGCATACGTTCACAATAAAAGTAAACTGGTAGAGTTATGAATTTTAAGATAATGGCAGTAGAACAATCAAAGTAATAATATTATAATTCATTAAAATATAAGGTCTTACAACTTCTACAGGGAATTCTCCTGATAAACCTCCATAGTAACATAGTCTTAATAAATCAAATAACTAAAACTAAAAGATTTCTAAAGGAAATCTAATCTAAAGTCTTCAAATAGAATTCTCCAAAATCTCTCCAAAAGTGTAGGTTCTACGGACAGTCAAGGTGGTCTTGGGCACAAAACCAGTAATCCTACGACATCAAAAATCTATTGGAGAATAAGCATAACTAACTTTGTGAGATATGCCTTACGCAAAATATACTCATAACAAAGCAGTCAAACAAGCCCATTAAGTAAGCATATGAAATGTAGCAACCATATGATCAAACAATACACACGACTATCCGGTTTCGTATGTAGAATGGATTTACTCCTCTATTCGGTGGTTAGGGAATGATTTGAATGGGTCACCAATAACCTCCTTGAAATTTTGCGTGCGTCTTGGGGTTCTAATGAACCATACTACTAGTCCCCGGGCTTTCCTTATCCAAAGCAGTCAATCCGGCTCAGCTATATCATGAGGCCGTATTTCCCGAACGTCTTAATTCCTCAAGATGTTGCTAAGCAGTTTGCCATTCCAGTCCCACGCTGAGGAGTAGTAGCAAATGCAAAGATGATATTCTAAGTGATATGCATGAGCAATTCAGTTATAAGAAATTTCCAATTTGACATTAATCCATTTAAGGTTATCAATCAATATTTGCACACACACAACAGTATACGTAGAAACAATTTATATTAATCAACTAGTCGAGCTCCGATGTGCTTATCATATATTGATCACACATAATGAATCATATACATACTACCCATAATAACCCATATGCATATCGATTTCTATCTTTCCCTAATGTCTAGTGCTCTATTTTATAGGCATATGCACGAATACATAAAACGTAAAGGAAAACTCACTCATCCATATTGCAATCTTCTTACTTGTAGCAATCCTCAGAAAGGGAAATCCCGTATTTCTCATCATCTAGACAAAAGAAATACTCAGGATGAGTATTTTGTAGAAGCTCTACTTAATCTTTGTAATTCTATTTACTATGTTCGTAAAAAATCGCATAAAATGAAATTCCAACTTAAAATGACCATAGCTTACTCATTTTAACACGGAATCGCATATTATATACCATTTTCTACCTACTTTAAAAGATATAACCATTTCTAGGGTTATTTTCATCATAAAAATTCTTTTGGGTCACGAAAAATTTCGGTACAAATTCTCTACGAAAATCGTAGCCTTTGAAAAACAATTTTCCAAACTTATCTTTATTCAAAATTCTTTAGCAAAATATGGATATGTATATGATTGAAAAATCCTTTGAATATATATAATCCTTTGAATATATATATATATATACCGATATTGTATGCAAAATTCTAATGGTGTTGTCTCAACGATTACTTTTAATAAAACAACTTGAAAACTTGGACCTTAACAATTTCATCTTTAAGTAGTTTGAAAAAACTTATAAAATCTTGGGTTATTGAGTATTTTCTTATGAATTTCATCCTTATTTGCCTAAGATAAATTTATTTTTATTAATTTGGTCTTTTAGGATATCTACAAATTTTACCACAAGTAATGTTTCCAAAATTTTTCCTAAGTTGTGGCTAGTTATTAGTAATTGGAGTGATATTAGTTATATTTTTCATTTTTAAATGGTTTTGATTGAAAATTACAAATAAGTCTTTTCCTCTTGTATTTCTATTTCCTAACTTCTTTAGAGATAATTTTTTTCGAAAAACTTGGTCTTTTAATTTCTCTACGAAATTTTTTACGTGGAAGAGTCACTTTCAACATTTTCTAAAGTTGTTGATAATATCTATTGTCTTTGAAGCCTATCATTTTTTTATTCTTCTTTTTTTTTTATTTAAAATGAGTTTATGATTTATAAACTTGGCAAACATTTATTTTTCTAAAGAGATTTATCATACTAGTGGTTTGATTCTTATCTTAACTTTGAATAATAGTTTAGTTATTGGTTTTTACTATGGAGTTAGTGAAAATCTTATAAGTAAGATTTATGAAAAATTTCTTATCGAAGAATTAATAATACTAAGTTTCAATAAACATCTTGTTACTTATCATGAAAAGATAGTGTTTATTTTCTTAGTTAATTTCTTTGGTAAAAATCATCTTTATTTTCATTAAAGAAAATTTATGATGGGTTTGTCTAAATTTTTAAAAGAATTTATAAAAATACTTTTTCTGTCTTTTTTATGACAAAATCTTTATTTATGTTCAAAGTTATATAATAAAAGAGTTTTGTTCCATTTTTTTGTTAAAGAGAATTCCGCTTTAAATTTGTTGAGACAATATCATTATAATGATGCATCACATGATTATGTAGTATGGAAAACATGAAAATATCCCATAATAATATAAGAAAGATTATAAGAAGCAAAATAATAGATTCAAGCATTGGGAACCTTAACTTCATCAAGGTAATCCAATCAAGTATTGGGAGCCTTAGCTTCATCAAGACAACCGATGACTAAGATTAGACTAGTCCAAAAAAAAAAAAAAAAAGAAAGAAAAGAAAAGCAATAATAAGAGCAATAATAATAGTAAAAGTAAGTTAGTGAAAGTTAGTGAGCATTTAGACTCTAAGAAATATATAGGTATACATATATTTAAAAATAATATATATATATATATATAAGATTAGATTATGAGCATAATAATAATAACAACATAATAACATGATATTAACAAAACAACAAGATCAGAATTCTTAGCATGTGCAAGAACAAAACAAACATGTTGTTGCTTCTACAACTCACATGAGTTTTTAAGAAACAACACCATGGTCTTGCTAAGTTGCATGACATGGAAAAATAATGGTAGGAAGTGTTTACTTAAAAAATGTTTATGTTGAAGGATGAAGATGGTAGATGTAGGATTATGGGGTAGTGATATATGATAAATGGCTTATGTGTAGAGATGGACTTTGAAGAATTTAGTTGAAGAGAGTTTTGGTGGAAATGAATTGTGGAAGGATTTGAGGAGTGATTTTGGAAGAGTTTTGTTATGGTAAATGAATGTGTGAAAGAAGTGGAGGGAAAATGGGGTATTTATAGAATTTTGGAGTGAAAATTTAGAGTTAATCAAATAAATGAAAAAGAAAAGAAATGGAGGGAAAGAGAGAGGTAGGGTGGACGACAAAGAGAGGAAGGGAGAGAAAAAATGTGATAAAAATTTAATTTTTACAAAGAAAGGTAATAATTTAAAGTATGATGTGAAATAAAGTTGTATGATAAAAGTAAAAAGTAAGAAAATAGATATATAGGTAGTGAGAATAGGTAGTAGAAAAAGTAGAGATAGACAAATAGTAATGAATAATAGAAAAATATAATGAATAGTAAACAAGACTAATAATTAACCGGTAGTAAGAAAAATACGCGTATAAATGCAATATATGATATTTTTAGTTATCGAAAATTATGAAACTGATATTTTTGGATTCCTTACATTATTACGAGTTTAACGGTATCATCAAAATATTTTTATCATCCGGTGTACTGAGGTACGGTTTTCGAAAACTCATCCTGTTTGGGTCCGAAATAAACTAAAAATTAGCGAGCCTGATATTTTTAAGCTTCCTTATATTATTACAAACTATTATCCATAATTATCTTAATTTTGTTGTTTAGGGTTTAAGAGCGCGGGATTATCGGATCTAAACTGTAAATCCCCGAAATTTTTGGATCCGAATTATAGTTTAAACCCTAATCGGAAGTCAACCAGATTTCCCAGAGTCAACCAAATCCTAGTTTATCGTAACCGCTTAAGTCCGGCATTGCCGTTTTCTCAAGCCTTAGAAAACGAAGTTGGGAAAATTAGTTGTAATAGTTCGTAATAGCTATAGGTTTTATAAAAATATCAGTTTTTCAAAATTCGAGTGTCCTTTGAACCCGATAGGACATAGTTCTTGAAAAACGTGTCCGGAAGCCTGGAATAGGAAAAATATTCCGAATATACCGTTAGAGTCGTAAAAATATGAGATTTCCAAAAATATCAATTTCGTAATTTTTCAGTAGCTAGAAATATCAGATATCGCTTTTATACGCGTATTTTCTTACTACCGGTATTTAATTGTCATGTCTACTTTTACATTACACTATTTTCTACTATTCTACACTATTCATCTATCTCTACTTTTTCTTACAACCTACTCTTACAACCCATACACCTATTTCTTACACATTTTCATTTCCAATACAACTTCACATCTTTCATTTCTTACTTTTAATTAATAAAATAACAAAAAAAAAAAATTTCCCCCTCTTTATGCATGAAGTAGCGCCGGCCCCCCTCTATAATGCCTCAATTGTTTTATTTTTCAATTATTTAATTAACACAAATTATCTCCCACATTTTCCTATAAATACCCCATCATACCTTCACTTCTTTCACACCGCTTCTTCTCTAAAGTTACTATACCAAAATCTCTCTCAAATTCTCTCAAGAATTCTCTCCAAGAAGTCTTCTACAAGGAGCTCCTCTCTTCTTCTTTCTTTTAGGTAATATGCCTTCAAGAAATCCACATGTTCATTTACTTAGTATGAACTTAGTGTGTGTTTTCTAAAACCATAAAGGTTAAGAAAGCAACAATAAGTTCATACTTTGTTTTTGTTCATAATATCAAACTCTTTATGTTCCTTTATGTTCTTTATATTTCCTTTATGTTATTACTATCTAATATATCTATGTAGCTATATATACTATTTAGAGCATATAAGCTCATTATCTTGCAATTTATTTATCTTTCATGCAATTTATTTACTTTATCGCGATTTATTTCAAGTTGATTTTAAGACTAGTCATTCTAGTCTTAGACTTGTCCTCATCAAGTCAAAACAATTTATCTTTCTTTTCTTTTTGGGACTAGTCTTTTCTTAGTCCCGGGGTACCTTGATGAAGCTAAGGTCCCAATACTTGATTTACTTTATTATTTACTTAAGCTTTCAAGTTATTATTTTACTTTATATTTCTATAGCTTATGATTCATATTCATGCATGAACATAATGTTTTTGTCTCGACAAAAATAAATGAGAAAGTGTTTTCTTGAATTAAAGATTCTTTCTAAAAAATAAATATGGAAAATGGATTTCTTAAAAACCCATGAACATGCATGGGAATGATTTTTCTTACATAAACAAAAGGTTTTTATGAAAACTTATCTTTCATCAAGAAGTAGAAATTCTTTGGGAATCATTACAAGAAATAAAAATGTCATTTTACTACTTTTGAATCCAAGTTTAGAAAATAAAACCACACTTTAGGAAATTAAAGTAATTACGAGAGATTAAATTTAGAAAAAGAATATTCGTCTCCAATAACTTAAGATCTTTCAAAAATAAAATGAATATTTCAATAAAATCTCAAGTTCAAAGTCTTACTTTTCATAAGTTGAAACAACTTCATTTACTTCATACATTTTTTATGAGTCATTACCTTTCAAAAAGTTTACAAAATACTTGAAATATTCATCTTTTCAAATGAGCTTTATTTACAAGAAGGAAAACAAATGTTTGCAAATTCGTGGAAAATCTGGTCGCTGTCTTTTCGGAACCCAAACGACCTAGTTTTATGAAAATAAGTTTAGAGATGCGTAGATCTTTCCAAGTAGGTAGAAAACGGTATATTATACGCAAAATTCCGAGTTAAAATGAGCAAGTTATGGCCATTTTAAGTTGGAATTTCCCCTTATACGATTTTACCGTGATTTTAAGAAAAGATTAGAATCTTCAAGAAAAGAAGTTCATGAAATACTCATCTTAAGTATTTTTCTTTCTTTTAGATAATCTCAAGGAGGATTGTTCATATCCCGAAGATTATTACGATTAGTGGAAATCCTGAACGACTCATCCGTTTCAAGAAAGGTGTCATCATGACTGAGTGAGTTTATTGCCCGTTAATTTTCATACTCTTGATTGTGCTTGTAAAATTAGTTGCACTAGAATTTAAGAAAAATCAAAAGGAAGTGTATGATAATATGTTGAAAGAATACTAAGTATATCGAAACTCGATTTGTTTGTAATAAAGTTGTATGTGAATTAATATCTTGAAATGTTTGAAATTGATTGATCACTTGAAAGAAGTTAAATGTAACTACTAGACTTTAATTAAAGAAATTATTCATGCACTTCATATGTTGAGTCACATTGCATTCACTACTATACAATTGGTGGGACAAGTGTACAATAGTGGTGGTAAACATAACCGGTATATCATGTCAGTGGCGAGTAGGAGCCAGTAAGAACTACTTAAATTGGTGGCTAGTAGGAGCTTGTAATAACTACAAGTTTTTTATGGCGTATAGGAGTCGGTAAGATCTATAAAAGTGTTTTTAAAAGTTGTGGCTGTAATTGGCCTGAATACCCAACCCCGAATGAAGGAAGTAATTCATTCAACATATGATTCCCGGAAAGTCATATGTCTTGTATGCTCACGTGGTTGTTGCATTTCATATGTTTGAATAATAAACTTGATTGATAATTTTCTTCGAGTATGAATTTTGGGATTTACTCACTAAGCCCATAAGCTTACACCCCTATAGATATTTGTATTCTCAGGAACACCTATTTTTGTGCCCGAGGTCTCCCCGTATCCGTGTAAGTTTTATATATTGAAGCTTTTGGAGGAAATCTACTCGAAGACTTAGATTAGAATTCCTTTGAAATCTTTAATGTAGTATTTGGATGTTATAAAGTTTATCACGATCCATGGGATTAGCGGGGGTATGCCCCTAAGAAATTATGTAATAGACCTTTGGTTATTAATGATATGACATACTTTATTTCTGGATTCTTGTATGTTTATCTTTACTTCTTAAACTATGCTTCCCAAAAGCGTCTCCTATTACCGTGTTAGATGCCTCACATATAATACTAAGGCTTTCGCATGACTAAGGTAGCCATTCTTAAGCCTTGATATTATATGTGGCGGACTGCCAGGTTTAGAGTACCCTTTGGGGCGTGACATAAACACTAGGATTTGTTGTAGACTTTATTGATTTTTAGGGTTCCGGTTTGACTTCCAGTTTTTGATTTGTTTGTAAGGTCATAAAATTTTGGGGTTTTTGATCGCATTCTATTTTTGGTTCAAAATTTATGTTTTACTTTATTTTTATTGTTTATTTAATATTTTTGAGTTACCGAGATTGTTTATTCGAGTCTATGGTTATGAGATGACTCAATTTAATTTTCAGTGTGAATTTAGATTTTTTATTTCAAAATTAACGAAAAGGCTTAAGGTTCTATAATTTTGTTGTTGAATATTATTTTGATATTCCATCTTGATTTATGTGTTAGGGATTGAATAATGAATTGTTCCATGTTTGGGTTTTGAGTCGAACATTTATTGAATTCCTATTTTTGTTTTTAAAGATTCTCTTTTTCTTAAGGCCATGAAATTTCGTACTTGATATTGTTTAGGGTTTGGTTTTACTTTGGGTCGGATTTTATGGTTTCGATATGGTATTTTAATTTTAGGATTGTTTTCCAAGAGTTACGGAAAATTCAGGGGTTTACAACTTACCCCCTTAAAGAAAGTTTTTTCCTCAAAACTTGTTACGCATACGTAGTTTATTTAACTTGTCATACTTTATTAGCATTCTTGACATATGGGATTCATTGTACTTTTATTCGTTTAATAGTTACATTTGTTTCTTACAAGTTTTAAGAATTCATGGATTTGTTTCTTTGCCTTACTTATTTGATATTTCCTGTTATTTTCATTAAGAAGTATTAGGTCTTATTAATGGTTATCATGCACCGTTATTTCTTAACTCAGCAATTTTTGAGAATTTTTAATATTTCGTTAACTCTTATGTATTTGATATTCCATGCAATGCAACATATATAAATCAATAAGATTTGGTTTAACGATTCCAATCTTCACTTACTTGACTTTTGGATAAGACTTAGACTAAACCAAGATGACTAATGACTGACACTTGACTCGACTTTAGACGACATATTACAACACCATAATGACGTGACAAAGAAGGTTATACATTCGCTTTTTCACCCTTATAATATATATATATGACATTGTGCATATAGTATATGTTGTGTTCATACTCTTTTAAAGATATTGGTGTTTTTATAGTTTTCACCTTCATGATCATCTTGACGAAGTTTGAGATCAAGTTGTTTCATTATATTATTGATTTGGGGAAAATTTTTGGAATTGTATGTTGAGATTTTATCATTAATGTTTCTATCTTTTAGGTGACAATTAAAATATTCATGCTTTTAATATTTCTTTGATTGGGTGTTTTTAGTGTCAACAAGGTAAATGAGGTTTGGTTTGATTTCTATATTTGTTACGTACTAAATTTTTGATAATCTTATATCTATCCATTCTATATTAGATTAGGTCGATTATTTACCCTACTGGCGTTACTAATCAATGAACCGTTCTTTTAGTTTTAGCGGTATATAAGGATATTCGAACAACTAAGGGTACAAAGCTAATCTCGATGCTTAATAATGTCCGCAAATATCATCCTCTTCTATGGCAATGAGTTCTATCTTCACTTCCCTGGCTTCTTCATGCACTCACTATCATTGTAGGTTGTGTACATTTATTCCAGGTGGATGTGTTCCCAAGTGGTTTTTCTTTCCTATTTCTTCTATGGCCTCCGTTCTTTTTGTTACTAAATGGACGCAATGACTTGATATGTGGGTTGTTCCATCCAGGACTCGTTTTAGCCAAATGCCCTATTTTTGTGTAAATGAAGCACATGGTGGTAGTTTTCTTAGGATAGTCCTTTATTTTGTAACTGGGGCTCCCACAGAGGTAATACTTAGATTGTAGATGTGGGGATTGTTTGGGGTAATGTTTCTTTTTACACTTCCAACATTGTATCTCTCCTGTTGTTGGGTTCCCGTCCTTATTTGAACCATTAATGGATTGGAGTATACCAAATCTTAGTACTTGAACTTGTTCCACGACAAGGCTTTTTCTTAAATTCTACGATATTTCTTTCTAGTCTTTACTTTCTAGCATTCTCCACAATTCTGGCTCTTTCCACAATTTCTCTAAAACTACTGATATCGAATTCCTCTAATCTAACTCAACGATCTTCGTTCAAACTGTAAGCCCCTAGATATTTCAATAATATTAGCAAACCCTAAGAACCGGAAGTCAAAACGAAACCCTAAAGTTAACCTAGTTATATGTTTAGTCTAGTGAATCTAGATCCGGCAATCCCGTGTTCTTTAGCTCTAGAAAACGAAATTGAGATAATTGTGGATTATGGCACGTAATAATATAGGAAAGCTTAAAAATATCAAATTCGTAATTTTCTAGTGTCCTTCGGATCCAATCGGGATCAGTTTTCGAAAACCGTGCCCCGGTGCACCGGATAGTGAAAATATTCCAACAACACCAATAGATTCGTAAAAATATAAGGTTTTCAAAAATATCAGTTTCAGAATTTTCCGATAACTAAAAATAACAGATATAGGCCTTTTACGCATATTTTCTTTACTACCGGTATTTTAATTGTCTAGTCTACTATTCATAATACTTTTCTACTATTCATTACTATTCACCCATCTCTACTTTTTGTTACACTCTATTCTTACATTCTACCATACTTATACCTATACTTTACATATTACATTTTTTTATTACAAAACAACAAATTTAATCAATTTTTCTCTCTCCCCCATAGCCTTGCCGTCCACCCTCTCTCTCCTCTTCCTCTCAATTTGTTTTCTTTTCTAATTTATTTTATTACATCTAATTTCCACTCCAAAATTCTATAAATACCCCCTTCCTCTTCCATTCTTTCACACAACAAAAATTCATACCAAAACTCTCTCAAAATCACTCCACAAAAACACTCTCCCAAAATCTCTCTCAAGTTCTTTCTTTTCTTTAGGAAACCAAGCCCCAAATAATACTACAACCCATTTCTTTTCTTCTTCAACCAACACATAAACCTTAGATAAAAGTTTCTTTCATATACTCATCATGTTCATATAACTTAACATGAGTTTAATGTATGTTTCTTAGACTCATTGAGTTACAGAAGCAACATTTTATTCATGTTTTGTTTTTGTTCATGTTCTTCTTTTCTTTATGTTACTATTATGTTGATATTATTATTATTGTTTCTAACCTAACTTATATAAGTATTATGTTATTATGTATATATATTTATTTAGAGCATATAAGCTCATTTGTTATTTATTTATTTTCAAGTCTTGCAATTTATTTATTTACTTACTTTATGCAATTATTAAGACTAGTCTTTTTAGTCTTAGACTTGTTCATATCAAGTCAAAACAATTTTATTTCTTTGCTTTTCTTTTCTTTTGAGGACTAGTCTATTCTTAGTCCCGGGATACCTTGATGAAGCTAAGGTTCCCAATACTTGACTTTATTTTTATGCTCTTATTTTATTTATCTTATTTATGTTGTTTTTAGATTTCTCATAGTTATGTATTCTCATTCATACATGAATGTGTTGTTATTGTCTCAACCACAATAGAAATGAGTTTCTCAAGTAATAAAAATAAGAATAAGAACTCTCTTTAAAAATAATAAATTTTGTCACATATAAGAAATTATTTTCCTTAAAGACTTGAAGCTTTATCCTAATAAATATTTTCTAAAGTTAGATAAGATTAGCTCAAGTTTTAGTAATAATACCATATGGTATTTTATCAATAAAAACAAAGTTACCAAACTCTCTTTTAAACCAATGAAATAAAGGAAAATTCCTTAAGCTTAAACAAAGGGTTTTCTTAAACTCATATGTAAAGTTCTTCATCCATATTAAAGTTTAGATAAGTTTTATAAAATTATCAAAAAATTAACCTTTCTAAGGATAAGTTTTACTTAGGAAATAAAAATATTAAATGACATATAAGATCATTGATGATTATTCTTTAAAGTGGATCAAACTATAGGAAAGCGCTTAGAACATATGACATAAAATTTTAGAAAACTATGTTTTCCAAAACACTAGAAATAAAGTTATGGGGAATCCTAAAAGATTAAGATTCTTTTTAAAATTTAATTATTCTCAATTAACTAAAAATGGAGTTTAAAGAAGAAAATACTCACTTATGATAATTTAGGAAATTTTTCAATAACAAAACTAATTCTCTTTTCAAGTCTTAAGCTTATCTCACTTTTAAGACACATTATTTTACAAAATCATTGTTGAGACAAACACTACTAAATTCATGCATATGGTTTGAGTATATATATATATTATGTGTGTGTGGTGTATTCAAAGGATTTATCAACATACAATATATCTATATTTTATAACAAAAGCTCTTGAATAAAGAAATGTTTGAAAACTCTATTTTTGAAATTCGTATCAAATCTGTACGTTAATATTCGAGACCCAAATAACTCTTTGATAAAAAAACCTTAGAATAGATAGATCTTTTCGAGTAGGTAGAAATCGATATATATATGCGAAATTCCGAGTTAAAATGAGCAAGTTATGGCCATTTTAAGTTGGGATTTCCATTCATACGATTTTACGAATTCTCTAAGATAGGAGTATAGAATTTGAATAGATCTTGGATGAAATACTCATGTTGGGTATTTCTTTTGTTTAGGTGTCGAGGATCATGATCTTGTCTTCCCGAGGATTACTTCGACTCTTAGAAGAAAGCTATGGACGAGGAGTCCTACTTTACGTTTACGTATTCGCGCATGTGCTTGTAGAATAATAGAGCACTAGATGTTAGGAAAAGATAAATTGCTATGCATGTGGGATATTATGGGAATTATGTATGTGAATTGTTATGTGCGATCAATGAACAATAAGTATATTGTAATCTGATTTGTGATTGATATAAATGTTTCTATGTATGAATTGCTATGTGTGCAAATATTGTTTGATCGCTTTAAAATGATTTAATGTTATATTGAAATCCCCATATAATAAATTGCTCATGCATATCACTTAGAATATCATTTTGAAGTTTGCTACTACTCCTCAGCGTGGGACCGGAAAGGTAAGCTGCCTAGCTACATCTTGAGGGTTAGGACGTTCGGGGAATACAGCCTCAAGGTGTAGCTGAGCCGGATCGATCGCTTTGTGTAAGGAAAGCCCGGGGATTAGTAGTACGGTTCGATGGAACCCCAAGACGCACACGCAACTTTAAGGAGGTCAGTCAGGACCCAGTTCAAAGCATTCCCTAACCACCGATAGAGGGGTAAATCTATCATACATACGAAACCGGATAGTCGTATGTACTGTCTGATCATATGGTTGTTGCATTCATATGCTTGTTTAATAAACTTGGTTGATTGTTTGTTATGAGTACTTTTGCGTAAGGAATATCTCACTAAGCTAGTCATGCTTATACTCCTATAGACTTTTGATATTGCAGGATTATCTTTTGCACCCGAGACCACCTTGATCCACCCGAGTAGAATCTTTTGAGAAGCTTTTGGAGGAATTCTATTTTGTAGTCTTAGAGTAGATTTCTTCTAAAATCTTCTAGTTTTTGTTTATCTTAGCAAGACCATGTTATTATGAAATTATCGGGGGAATGCCCCTTAGAAGCTGTAAGATGTTTATTTCCATGAAATATATATATTAAGTGTTATTTTGCATGTTCCGCTGCCAATGTCTTAAAATGCATTACTCTACCGGTCTCCCTTTATTGTGAATGTACGCCTTGTACCGATATGAAAGCTTTTGAGTGACTGAGGTAGTCATTCTTAAGTTTTAATATTGTGTACGGTAGGCTGTCATGTTTAGGGTACCCGCTGAGGCGTGACACAAACCATTCAAGAATTGTAAGCCCCTGAATTTTTCAAGAATTGTGAATACCGAATTGAAACCCTAAAGTCTGACCCAAGTTGAGACCGAACCTTAAGCAATATCGATCACGGGGTTTCATAAGAGAATCTTCAAAAACAAAAATAGAAAGTTCAATAATCGTTCGATTTGAAAACCTGAACATGAGAAGGACTACCTATCCAATCCCTCATAAACCCCTCAATTTCTAGAGTAAAATTGGATTAAACCCTAACCCTAGTCAAACTGGAGTTTCAAAAGTCAACAAAGATCAAGACAATCAAACAATTTCAAATCTAGCAATCCCACGTTCTCAAATCCTTAAAAATGAAATTGAGTTAATGGCTTATAATAGTTCGTAATAATATAGGGTAATACAAAAATATCAGATTCGTGAATTTCGAGTGTTCTTCGGACTCAAACGGGATCAGTTCTCGAAAAGCGTGTCCTGAAGCTCGAAATAATAAAAATATTCCAATAACACCAAAAGACTCATAATTAAACAAGGATTTCAAAAATATTAGTTTTAGAATTTTTTGGTAACTAAAAATAACAGATATAGCTCGTTTACGCGTATTTTTATTACGATCGGTATTTTATATGTCTAGTCTACTATTCATAATACTATTTCTACTGTTCATTACTATTTCACTATCTCTACTTTTTTCTACACCTATTTCTTACTACCTACATACCTATTTTCTTACATTTTACATTTCCAATACAACTTTATTCACATCAAACCTTACACATTATTTCTTTTCTTTAAAAAAATTACAAAACAAACAAAATATCCTCTCTCTCTCCCCCATATATGTGCCGGCCTCCCTCTCTCTTTCTCTACATTAATTTTTTTTCAATTTATTTTATTACATAAAAAATTTACTTCAAAAATTCTATAAATACCCCATTCCTCCTTTATTCTTTCACACATTCATTTTACATAACAAAACTCTACCAAAATTTCCTCTCAAAACCTCTCTCCAATAAATCTCTCTCAAAATACTCTCCACCATTCCCTACAACTTTAAGAAGAAAATAACAATATGTTCATGTTTTGTTTTTGTTCATGTTCATATTTTATATTATGTTGTCGTTATTTATATTATGTATATATATATTTATTTAGAGCATATGAGCTCATTTGTTATTTATTTATTTTCATGTCTTGCAATTTATTTATTTACTTGTTTTATGTAATTTATTAAGACTAGTCTTTCTGGTCTTAGACTTGTCCATATCAAGTCAAAATAATTTTCTTTCTTTTCTTTTCTTTTGGGACTAGTCTATTCTTAGTCCCGAGTTGCCTTGATGAAGCTAAGGCTCCCAATACATGATCGAGATATCTTGATGAAGCTAAAGTTCTCAATGCTTGACTATTTTATTATGTTTATTTACTTACAAGTATTTCTTTCTATCTTATTATGTATTATCTTTACTTTTACATTGCTACATAATCATATTCATGCATGATTATAATGTTGTTGTCTTAAGTAAAAATAAAAAAATTGGGTTCTTTCTTAAATAAAGAAAGGTAAACTAGATTTCTTAACCAAAGGAATTTCAACAAAAAATATAAGTTTTCTTTTTAACAAACTCTTTTCAAAGGATAAGCTAATCATAAATTCTAGAAGAAGTAGTAATGTAGATTTCTTCAAAATAATAAAAGGAACTCATTTTTTTTATAAATCGAAACTTAATACTCCATAAAGGAAGATTTTTTAGCATTGAAGGATTTTAACTCAACCATATCTTTTATAAGACTTAAATAGATTCAATATAGACTTTGGAAATCACATACTAAGAAAGTTTCTTCAAAACTTGAATTTTATATTGTTATTCTCTTTTCAAAATTAAAATGAAATTTTTGCTAAGATCTAATGTTAACAATTTTTATTAAGAAAGCTTTTTTAATAAACGTGTCTAAAGGAATTATTCTATCACTTGACAAATAGTAAGAATAAAACAAGTTTTTCAAACCAAGGTAAAAATTAACTCACTATTTCAGAAACCAACTTAGAAAAATAAAATTTGCCACGTAAGTAAAGTTTAAAGGTAAACTTATTACCTAAAGAAGAGAAAGGACATAAAAATAAGAGGACAACATACATTTAACACAACTTCAAATATTTAACCACATCAAAAATTTAAAGGATATTTTGAAAAGCTTATTTTCAATCACTAGAAATAAAGTTAGTAGATAACTTAAAGAACTAAGTTTTTTGAAAATGAACTTACTTTCGAAAAGTGAGAAAATGAAATTATAATAGAAAAACGTTTACTCATAACAACTCAAATATATTTTTGTTTTCCTTCTAATAATTCAAAAAGGAGAAATTTTCAAAAGTTTTACCTTTTAAAACCATCAAAGACAAATTATTTATAAAATATCAATATTGAGACAACACTGCAAAAATCATGCATGCAGTATGAGTGCCTATATATGTTCAAAGGATTTTTCCACTATATATATATATCCATATATTTTGCTTAAAGATTTTTGAGTAAAGAAAAGTTTGGAAAAATCATATTTTGTGAACTATAAATTCGTAACTATTCTGTACCATAGTATTTTCCAACCTACATAGCTTTTTATGATAAAAATAACCTTAGAAATGGATAGATTTTCGATTAGGTAGAAAACGGTACGTTATTTGCGTAATTCCAAGTTAAAATGACCAAGTTATGGCCATTTTAAGTTGGAATTACCTTCTATACGAATTTTAACGATTTTATAACATAGTTTTTGATAAGTACCATAGAATCATTAAGAAATACTCATTATGGGTATCCTTCTTGATTAGGTGATCTCGAGGAGGAGTATTCATACCCAGAGGATTATTTTGATTAGTGGATTTACTGATCAACTCATCCGTAAGAAAGATAGATCCTCATGGCCAAGTAAGTTTATTTCCTACCTTTTACGTACTTGGTTGTGCTTGTAGCTAGAGGTATTAGAAGTAGAAAATATGAAAATTAATTATGTATGGTAATATTGGTTGAAAGAATGCTAAACATACCGAGACATGAATCGTTGTTAATTAACTTGTGTTTTACTATTATTATGTTAGAGTGTGTGCAAATTTCGTGATCACCTTTAATTTACTCTAATAATATATTATGAGTTAAATTAATTGATTCATGCATATCACGTAGTTAGTTTTATCTCATGAGCTACTGTACTCGATGGGACAAGAGTATAGTAGCCGGCTTGCAGTAGCCATAAATCTGCAAGATGGGCGTTAGGAGCTTGAAAGAACTATTTATGATGGGCGAGTAGGAGTCTAAAATAAACTACATGAGTTGGGATTTCAAAGATGGGTTTTAAAGAGCCTGAAACACCCAACCCTGAATGGAGGGGTAAATCCATTCAAACATATGATTTCCGGTAGATCATATGTATTGCTTGATCTCTTGCTTGATGCATTCATATACTTATTTAATAACTTGTTTGAAATTATTTATAAAGTACGTTGATTCAGGAATATTCTCACTAAGCTAGTTATGCTTATACTCCGATAGACCTTTGTTGCAACAGGAATATATCTTTTATGCCCAAGGACTTCATATACTGAGTGAGATTATGTTTGGAAAAGCTTATGGAAATCTTTTGAAGATCTTAGGTTAAATATCCTTTAATATCTTTTGGTGTTAGTATCATTTCTTGTGTGAAAGACTAAGACGATATTATGATTATTTGGAGATTTATAGGGGAAAGCCCCTAAGATAATGTAAGGATTATATTCTCATAATGTTGAAATGAGATGGTTATCTAGAATTCTTGTATGTTGTATTTACTATCTGAACTATACATCCCATGTGTCTCCTATTGTTATGATAAACGCCTTACATATGGTGTTGAAACTTTCGCATAACTTCAAGAAGTCATTCTTAAGTTCTAATATCGTATGTGCGATTGCCACGTTTAAGGTACCATCGGGTGACAAGAATACTTGTCTTTTGAGTTCCTCGTGTAAACCCCGAAGTTTTACGATCGGTTAAGCTTAATCCTAATTAGAAGGTCAATCGGAAACTTAAAGTCAATAAAACCCTTGTTAGATGTAATAGTTTAAGTTCGACGATTTGCTTTCGTAATCCTAAGTGAGTAAGTATGAGATTAGTAGATAAAATAGTTCCTAATAACATAAAGAGCTTAAAAATATCAGATTATTAATCTGTAATTCGTTTTAAACCGATTGGATACAATTTTCGAAAAACGTGTGCTGGGGCTAGGATAATAAAAATATTTCGAATATATCTTTAGACTCGTAAAATTATAAGGTTTTCAAAAATATTATTTTTATAATTTTTTTCGGTAACTAAAAATATCAGATATCGCATTTATACACGTATATTTTTTACTATCGGTATTTTATTAGTCATATCTACTTTACATTACATATTCATTACTATTCTATATTATTCATCTATCTCTACGTTTTTTATCACCTACTCTTACACTCTACATACCTATTTTTCTTACTTTTTACTTTTTCCATATACTTTATTTCACAGTTATCTTACATATTATTACACTTAATTAAAAAAATATAAAAAAAATTAAACATCTCTCTTTCTTTTAAGGAAGCGCGCCCCTCCCTCTCCTTTCACTCATATATTTTTCTTTTTTTTTTTGCATTTATTTTAATCACATAATTTTCACTTCTCATTCCTTATAAATACCCCCATCCTCTTTTATTTCTTTCACACTTCATCCACTCACAAATTTTCTACCAAAACTCTTTAAAATTTTCCTCTCAAACTCTGTCTCAAATTTCCTCTCTATATACTCCCAAAATCCTCTCAAGTTCTGACTTACACCACTTTTCTTCACTACCATTTATCTTTTTGGTAATAAACTTTCTTCATATTACTGCTACCATGTCATGTCACTTTACATGACTATGGTATGAGTTTCCTAAACTTATTGTTATGAAAGCTTATACTATGTTCATGTATTGTTCTTATTCATGAACATCCATTGCTATATTTTTATGTTGTTATTATACTTTGCTCATATTATTGTTGTTATTATGCTAACTTCTTATTTTGTTTAACTAAATATATTTATGTATCTATATATATTCTTTAGAGCATATAAGCTCACTTGTTATTTATTTATTTTCATGCTTTGCAATTTATTTACTTATTTCATGCTATTTTAAGACTAGTCTTTAGTCTTAACTTACCCTCATCAAGTCAAAACAATTTTCTTTTTTTTTCGGACTAGTTATTTCTTAGTCTGAGAGCTTTGATTCAAAGCGAAGACTCTCAATACTTGACTTATATTATCTTGCTTATTATTTTGTTGCTATAATTTTGCTTGTTATTATTCTCATATTCATGCAAAATAAAGGTTGCTATCTAAACCACAAAGTTTAAACTATACTTTTGCAAAAGAGATTTTTGTCACCAAAGAAGAGTTCTAAATGAATTTAGAGTTTCTAAATTAATAAAAGGAATCCATTTCTCTTAGGAAAAACTCACTATAATTTTGGAAATACCATTATTTTGAAAGGATTTTTCTAAAACCAAAATTATAGTAGTATAGAGTTGTTTTATAAAATTGAGGAAGAGGATTCTTGATTACAAAAATGTTTTCCTTAAAAACATAATATAAAGAAAACCCCATAAAAAAAGGAAATGTAAGTTTTCAAACCAAGATTTAAAAAGATCAAAATAATAGTCAAAGAAAATACATAGAAAAGTGACACTAGTGTTAGAAGTTTCAAAATGAAAAAAATAGAGAAATTCATTTTTTACGGAAAAGTCACCAAAGAAAATAGTAAGATAAACATAAAATACTCTTTGAAACAAAAGAATAAAAAGATTCATCTTTGAAGAATTTACAAAAAGGATTTCTTGTAAATTATGATTTTTCCAAACTTCTAACTAATATTGTTTTTACTAAAGAATTTTGTTTGGATAACAAATACTTGAACATGTATAAAATGTGAGTTATAAATCTATAAAAAGGAATTTTTCAACTATATAGATAACTAAGTATTTACCAAAGCAATTTTTAGATGATTTAATGATTGAAACAAATGCCTTTGGATGGGATATTTCATGGTGAATTTGATCGCCACTATTTTGGAGCTCAAATGACCTAGTTTGGTGAAAATAGTTTTAAGAACTGTTTGAGTAGGTAGACATCGGTTATATTATATGCGCAATTTCGAGTTAAAATGACCAAGTTATGGTCATTTTAAGTTGGAATTGTCTTCTAAATGAATTTTGACGTTCTTGTGATATAGTTTTATCAAATTACAAAAGGGTTATCAAGAAATACTCATTATACGTTATTTTCTTGACTAGGTGATCCCCAGGAAGAGTATCCATATCCCGAGGACTATTTTGACTAAGTGGATTGTTCGATCGACTCTTCCATTTAGAAGAAGTATCGCCATGGCAATGTAAGTTTATTTCTTAAATTGTGTACTTGATTGTGCTTGTAGTGTAGATGCATTAGAATTAAGGAAAGACAAAATGTTATGCATGTAAAGTTGCAAAAGAATACTAAGAATATCGAGGTAGGAATTGATTGTAAAGGATTGCTTATCTTAGTATAGTACTTGATATGTCTGAAATTCTATGATCACTTTAAATTGACAATAATGATTTTGATATCATAAATAAATTGATTCATGCATACCACGAAGTGAGTCACATTGTATTGGGTCATTATCCTTAGGTGAAAGGATAGTAGCACGGTCGAAAGCAATGCTTGGCGGCAATGATCGAAAGCAAATGCTTGGCAGTAAATCAAAAGCATGGCTCGACACGAGTAGACTTAATATGCTTAGCGATGATGATCAAAAGCATGAATTAACTGAGATGACTTGGTCTGGGATTACTTATTATCCTCACCAAATCCTCAATGGAGAGCATAAACCCATTCAACATATGGTTCTCGGAAAACTATATGCCTTGTTTGCTCACGTGTATGTTGTATTTCACTTGAATGCTTAAATAACTTGTGTGAATTTTGCTACTCAAGTATTTATTTATGGAAATAATTCTCACTAAGCCTGTTAGCTTATACCCATATAGATATCTCTTGTAGTTTAACTTTTTGTGGTTGAAGCCACAAGGACCGTGCACCCAAGTATTTCCCGTTTTGGTTAAGGAATTTTAGATAAAGTTTAACATTAGCTTAGATGTAGACTTCATAGAAAATTTTCTTGTAATAGACTCTAGCATATCTTGATGGGGGAATGCCCCTAAAACTTGTAAGACATTATTTATAAATGAATGAATATTATGATTTCCATTTCTTAATTTGTTATTGTATCTTCTTAAGCTTCATATTTCAAAGTACGGTCCTCTAAAATTGTGAGAGCACGCCTTACACCTAATATTGAAGCTTTTGGAAATGACTAAGGTTGTTATACTTAAACTTTAATATTGAGTGCAACGGACTGTTACGTTTAGGGTACCTTTTGGGGTGTGACACCTCGCTATGCTTATATGACTCCGGGGAATATTATAATAATCTACTAAACATTGCTTCATATTGCTCAAAGTTATGGCCTCCTTTATTCTCAAGTTTTATAGGGGGTATCTTTGATTTGTTTTGGTTGCGGGTGCATCTCCTATGTGATCTATAGTTTTATTTAGTCCAATGTGAAGCTTTCGAGTTTTTATTAAGTTTTAGATGTTCGGAAAGATTTAGGGAAACATGCCTCAAAGCTTTCGAGTATGGAAATACGTAAATATATAAAAAGAAATATTGAAAACTTGCAAAAATGAAGGTAATAAAAAGGAAATTCATATCATTAAAGCAAAATACATGAAACAAGAGGAAGGCTTAAATCTTCCATTTACAAAAGCTCAAAGAAAGGATGCAAAACATGATGATAATTTCATCTTACTTGCAAACCACTACGTAGACATTGTTTACAGTGTCGTTGATTTTTTTAACAAAAGCGTTACTCCTAACAATACTTTTAGAAGCTTTATGAAAGATCTAATTTCCAATTTTGTTTCGAGTTGCTCTTCACAGGGTAGAGACATCTCCTTGACACGTTGATCCTATTGATTCCTTGTCTCCTTCATTAAGATCTTCTTCCTTTCCCATGTTGTGAGGTACTATTGTGGGATTTTGAGACTGAATTCTAAATTCTCTTTTGAACGGTTTATTTCTCTTAGGCGATTAGATTGGTTTGACCAGCAGCAGATTTGTAGCTCCATGCATAGAGATCCCTTTCTTTGTATAGACGATAAGTTACTATGGTATTTCTATGGCAATTCTGGTTTGGCGGATGGGGCATCTGCACATAACATTCCCTCAATGTCTTTAGGTAGTTATATGCATGGTTTCCTTCCTTAGTGTGGGCAAATTAGACAGTACTAACCTTTTTAGGACAGTCACGAATCTTGTGATTCGGGTCTCCACAAAAGCCACATCTACACTACAATTGGGGCAACTTTCAGGAAAGTGTCCTCCTTTACACTTCTAGCATTTGACTTTATGAGTTATGGCATTTTCCTTTTTAGAAGGTTCAGGTAGCTTACACCTCTTAGCTTTGGGTTTTGGATTAGTTGTGGGGAAAGGCGCTCGGGTTGTTGGTGTAGTTCCGAGTTGAATTCTCATAACTGGAGCAGGTGCAAAAATCATGGGTGCTTGATGTAAGAACACTTTTAGGATATCTATCAGATGTCTTAGAGCAGTTAAAATTTCTTGATTTTGATCTTGTGGTGGAGGTGCTTCTTGTTCTTGCAATTCCTTGGAAAGGATGTTTGTTCATGGCCTAGTCTCCACGGGTTGCTTCCTAGAACAAACGAAACGGTCGCATTAGGTATCTTTTTACCTAATTCTGGTTTTAAGCGCATGTTATCTCTTTTAGCGAAAAGAAGAGTAGCAAAACACTTTATTACATGCTTACTATCATGCCCCAAAGAGTATCATAAACGTGACAGTCCACCATATACGGTATTAAAACTTAATAATGACTTCCTGAAGTCATGCAAAAGTTTCAACACCATATGTAAGGTGTCTATCACAACAATAGGAGATACTGGTGAGATGTATAATTCGAGATAGTAAATACAACGTACAAAAATTCTAGATAACCATCTCATTTCAACATTATAAGAATATAATCCTTACATTTCTTAGGGGCTTTTCCCCTGTAAATCTCTAAATAATCATAATATCGTCTTGGCCTTTCACACAAGGAAATAATACTAACACCAAAAGATATTAAGGATATTTAACCTAAGATCTTCAAAAGATTTCCAAAAGCTTTTCCAAAACATAATCCCACTCGAGTATATTAAGTCTTCGGGCATAAAAGATATAGTCTTGTTACAACAAAGGTCTATCGGAGTACAAGCATAACTAGCTTAGTGAGAATATTCCTGAATCAACGTACTTGTATAAATAATTTCAAACAAGTTATTAAACAAGCATATGAATACATCAAGTAAGTGATCAAGCAATACATATGATCTACTAGAAATCATATGTTTGAATGGATTTACCCCTCCAATCAAAGTTAGGTGTTTCAGGCTCTTTAAAACCCATCTTTCAAATCCAACTCACGTAGTTCATTTCAGGCACTACTCGCCTATCTTGAAATAGTTCTTTCAAGCTCCTAATCACCTATCTTACAGATTTATGGCTCCTGCAAACCCGGCTACTATACTCTTGTCCCATCGAGTACAGTAGCTCATGAGATAAAACTAACTACGTGATATGCATGAATTAATTAAGATAACTCATAATATATGATTAAAGTAATTTAAAGGTGATAACAAAATTTGCACACACTCTAACATGATAATAGTAAAATACAAGTTAATTAACAACGATTCATGTATCGGTATGCTTAGCATTCTTTCAACCAATATTATCATACATAATTCATTTTCATCTTTTTCTACTTCTAGTGCCTTTAGCTACAAGCACAACCAAGTACAAAAAAGGTAGGGAATAAACTCACTCGGCCATGAGGACACTTCTTTCTTATGGAGGAGTCGATCGGAATTCCCATTAATCAAAATAATCCTTCGGATATGAATACTCCTCCTCGGATCACCTAATCAAGAAGAATACCCATAAGGAGTATTTCTTGTTGATTCTATGGTACTTATCAAAAGTTATGTCATAAGATCGTTAAAATTCGTATAGAGAGTAATTCTAACTTAAAATGGCCATAACTTGGTCATTTTAACTCGGAATTGCACAACTAATATACTGTTTTCTACCTACTCGAAAAAATCTATCCATTTCTAAGATTATTTTTGTCATAAAAAGCCATATGGGTTGGAAAATACGACGGTACATAATAGTTACAAATTTATAGTTTACAAAATATGATTTTCCAAACTTCACTTTACTCAAAAATCCTTAAGCAAAATATATAGATACAAGCATATAGTGGAAAAATCCTTTGAACATATATAGGCACTCATATTGTATGCATGATTTTTGTAGTGTTGTCTCAATATTGATATTTCATAAACAATTTGTCTTTGACGGTTTTAAAAGATAAAACTTTTGAAAATTTCTCTTTTTTGAATTGTTAGAAGGAAAAAAAAAATATATTTGAGTTGTTATGAGTGAGAGTTTTTCCTATTATAATTCTATTTCCTATCTTTAGAAAGTAAATTAATTTTCAAAAATTTGGTTCTTTAAGTTATCTACTAACTTTATTTCTAGTGATTAAATCAAAATATTCCTTAAGTTTTTGGTGTGGTCAAATATGTATGTTTTCCTCTCATTTTTATATCATTTTTCTTCTTTAGAAAATGAGTTTACCTTTAAACTTTACTTGCTTTGCAAATTTTATTTTTCTAAGTTAGTTTCTGAAATAGTGAGTTGATTTTATCTTGATTTGAAAAACTTGTTTCATCCTTAATATTTGTCAAGTGGTGGAATAATTCCTTTAGACAAGTTTATAAGAAAAGCTTTATTAATAAAGAATTGTTAACATTAGAACTTAGTAAAAATTTCATTTTAATTTTGAAAAGAGAATAACAATATAAAATTTAAGTTTTGAAGAAACTTTCTTAGTATGTGATTTTCAAAGTCTATAATGAATCTATTTAAGTCTTATAAAAGATATGGTTGACTTAAAATCTTAAGTTCAAGGCTAAAAATTCTATCTTTATGAAGTATTTAGTTTTGATTTATAAATGAAATGAGTTCCATTCATTTGAAGAATTCTTGGGCACTAATACTTTAAAACTTATGATTAACTTACTTAAGCTTTTGAAAAGAATTTATTAAAAACAATATTTAGACTTCTTGTTGAAAACTCCTTTGTTGAGAAATCTAGTTTACTTTTCCTTGTTTAAGAAAAAACCCATTTTTATTTTTAGTTAAGACAACAACGTTATAATCATGTACGAATATGATTATGTAGCAATGAAAAGTAAGAATAATACATAATAAGATAGAAAGAAATACTCATAAGTAAATAAACATAATAAAATAGTCAAGCATTGGGAACCTTAGCTTCATCAATATATCCCGATCGTATGTTGGGAGCCTTAGCTTCATCAAGGTAACCCGGGACTAAGAATAGACTAGTCCCAAAAGAAAAGAAAAGAAAAGAAAAGAAAAGAAAAGAAAGAAAATTGTTTTGACTTGATATGGATAAGTCTAAGACTAGAAAGACTAGTCTTAATAAATTGCATGAATTAAATAAATAAATTGCAAAGCATGGAAATAAATAAATAATAAGTGAGCTTATATGCTCTAAAGAAATATATATACATAATATACATAATACTATATAGAAGTTAGATTAGAGAAAAAATAATAATAACAACAACATAACAACATAATGTAAAATAGGAACATGAACAAAAACAAAACATGAACATATTGTTACTTTTTTAACTCTCATGAGTCTAAGAAACATACATTAAGCTTATGCTAAGTTGTATGAACATGATAAAGAATATAGGTAAGATTTTTACCTAAGGTTTAATGGAAGATTTGAAAAGAGATGAATGGGTAGTGTGTTTTTGTTACTTTTCTTGAAGAGTAGAAATTGGTAGAGAGTGTTTTGAGAGGGAATGGTTGAAGAGAGGTTTTGAGAGGAAATTTTGGTAGAGTTTTGTTATGTAGGATGAATGAATGTGTGAAAGAATGAAGAAGAAGGGGGTATTTATAGAATTTTTGATGTAATAAAATAATTGAAAAAGAAAATAAATGAGAGGAAGAGAGAGAGAAATTGTGCCGGCCTTAAAGGGAAAAGAGAGAGAGTGAGTTGATTTTGTTTGTATTTTGTAAGAAAATAATTAATATGTAAGATATGATTTGATATAAGATGTATTAGAAGTGTAAAAGTGTAAGAAAATAGGTATGTAGGTAGTAATAAATAGGTGTAAGAAAAAGTAGAGATAGTGAAATAATAATGAATAGTAGAAATAGTACTATGAATAGTAGACTAGACATATAAAATACCGATAGTAATAAAAATACGCGTAAACGAGCTATATCTATTATTTTTAGTTACCGAAAAATTATGAAATTGATATTTTTGAAATCCTTGTTTAATTACGAGTCTTTTAGTGTTATTGGAATATTTTTATTATTCCGAGCTCCAAAACACGCTTTTCGAGAACTAATCCTGTTTGAGTCTGAAAGACACTCGAAATTCATGAATATGATATTTTTATATTACCCTCTATTATTACGAACTCTTATAAGCCATTAACTCAATTTATTTTTCTCAGGTTTGAGAATGCAGGATTGCCGGAGTTGAAATTGTTTGATTGTCTTGATATTTGTTGAATTTTAAAACTCCGGTTTGACTAGGGTTAGGGTTTAATCCAACTTTACCCTAGAAATTGAGGGGTTTATATTAGGGATCAAATAGGTGGTCCCTCTCATGTTTGGGTTTTCGAATCGAACGATTATTAAACTTTCTATTTTTGTTTTTGAAGATTCTCTTATGAAAACCCGTGATCGAAATTGCTTAAGATTTGGTTTCTACTTGGGTTAGACTTTAGGGTTTCAATTCAGTATTCCAAAACCATTTTCGAAAAATTCAAGGGTTTACGCTTGCTCGTTTGATTAAAGGGTTGGCATGAGCACTTCATATTATTCACCTGGGGGTCTTATTGATAAAAGAGGTAATTTGCTATCTTATTTCTATTTGATCTTAGTTAGGAGTTGAGTAGGGTTACTATGCATTGAGTCTTAATGGAAGCGCTAAGGTAGACTTACTCTATTCATCCTATATCTCCAATCTTTATCTCTTTCATGTTTTTCCTACATCGTCTTGCTATGATCTTTCTCCAAACCTTTACTACTTTCCTCAAGTTTGGGATCAACATTCTAAGGCAAATATTTTTATGTGATATTTCCGTTCATTTTTCGTATCTTCCTACATATCCTCCAATTCTTGTATAAGTATTTTCCACCTCTTTCTAATAATCACTAGGGTAGAGTTCTATTCTTCAGACATCATAAATTGATTCTTACGAGTCATAGGAGTTAATGCTAGCACTCTTGCTTACTTAAGAGTCATCTAATATCCACCTCTTTATTTCTAAGGTCGATTGCTATCATTCTAACCTTCTAGTATCATCTTACCTAATTCCCAAAACCTTATTGCTTTGATACCAACTTAAACTGTCATGCCCTAATGGGTACCCTAAACGTGACAGCTCGCCATACACAATATTAAAACTTGACAATGACTACCTTAATCACTTGGAAGCTTTCATAATGGTATAAGGCGTATGTTCACAACAAAAGGAGGCCGGTGGAGTTATGTATTCTAAGATAATGGCAGCGAAACAATTAAAGCAGTACTATTATGATTTATCAAAATATAAGGTCTTACAACTTCTACGAGGCATTTCCCTAATAAAACTCCATGCCTTCAAATAGAACTCTCCAAAAGCTCCCCAAAAACATAGGTTCTACCTAGACGGTAATGGTGGTCGTGGGCAGAAAAACAACAATCCTGGAACATCAGAAATCTATTGGGGAATAAGCATAACTAGCTTAGTGATATATTCCTTACATAAAATGTACTCATAACAAAGCAATCAAACAAATCCATTAAGAAAGTATATGAAATGCAACAATCATATGATCAAACAATACATACGACTATCCGGTTTCATATGTAAAATGGATTTACCCCTTCATTCGGTGGCTAGGGAATGATTTGAATAAGTCACCAACAACCTCCTTGAAATTTTGCATACGTCTTGGGGTTCTAATGAACTGTACTACTAGTCCTCGGGCTTTCCTTATCCAAAGCGATCAATTCGGCTTGACTACACCATGAAGCTGTATTCCCCGAATGTCCTAATTCCTCAAGATATAGCTAGGTAGTTTGCCTTTCCGGTCCCACGCTGAGGAGCATTAGTAAATGCAAAGATGATATTCTAAGTGATATGCATGAGTAATTTAGTTATAAGAAATGGCCAATTTGACATTAATCCATTTAAGGTGATCAATCAATATTTGCACACACACATCAATATACATAGAGACAATTTATATTAATCAACCAGTCAAGCTCCGATATGCTTATCATCTATTGATCACACATAATGAATCATATACATACTACCCATAATAACCTGTATGCATATCAATTTTTATCTTTGCCTAATATCTAATGTTCTATTCTACAAGCACATGGGTGAATACATAACATGTAAATGAAAACTTACTCGTCCATATTGCAATCTTCTTAGTCATACCAATCCTCAAGAAGGGAAATCCCATATTTCTCATCACCTAGATAAAAGAAATGCCCATGATGAGTATTTCGTAGAAGTTCTACTTAAACTTTCTAATTCTATTTTACTATGTTTGTAAAAAATCGCGCAAAATGAAATTCCAATTTAAAATGGCTATAACTTGCTCATTTTAATTTAGAGTCTCGCATATTATATACCATTTGCTACCTACTCAAAAAGATCTATCCATTTCTAGGGTTATTTTCATCATAAAGAATTCTGGGTCACGAAAAAGGTCGGTACAAATTCTCCATGAAAATCCCAACCTTTAAAAAACGATTTTTGAAACTTATCTTTATTCAAAAATCCTTTAGCAAAATATGGATATGTATATGATTGAAAAATCCTTTGAATATATACATATATATATATATATATACCCATTTTGTATGCAAAATTCTAATAGTGTTGTCTCAACGATTACCTTTAATAAAACAACTTGAAAACTTGAACCTTAACAATTTCCTCTTTAAGTAGTTTGAAAGAACTTATAAATTCTTAGGTTATTGAGTATTTTCTTATGAATTTCATCCCTATTTGCCTAAGATAAATTGATTTTTATTAACTTGGTCTTTTAGGATATCTACAAATTTTATCACTAGTGATGTTTTCAAAATTTTTCCTAAGTTGTGGCTAGTTATTAATAATTGGAGTGATATCATTTATTTTTTCATTTTTAAATGGTTTTGATTGAAAATTACAAATAAGTCTTTTCCTCTTGTATTTCTATTTCCTAACTTTTTTAAGATAAATTTTGTTTCTAAAAACTTGGTCTTCTAAGTTCTCTACGAAATTTTGTACTTGGAAGAGTCACTTTCAACATTTTCTTAAGTTGTTGATAATATCTATTGTCTTTGAAGCCTATCATTTTTATATTATTCTTGTTTTTTTTTTTGAAAATGAGTTTATCATTTAGAAACTTGGCAAACTTTTATTTTTCTAAGGGGATTTATCATACTAGTGGTCTGATTCTTATCTTAAGTTTGAAAACTAATTTAGTTTTTCGTTTTTATTATGGAGTAAGTGAAAATCTTATAAGTAAGCTTTTATGAAAAATTTGCTTATCGAAGAATTATTAATACTAAGTTTTAATAAACATCTTGTTACTTATCATGAAAAGATATTGTTTATATTTTTAGTTAATTTCTTTGGTAAAAATCATTTTTTATTGTTATTAAAGAAAATTTATGATGGGTTTGTCTAAATTTTTTAAAAGAATTTATAAAAATACTTTTTCTATGTTTTTTATGGCAAAATATTTATTTAGGTTCAAAGTTATATAATAAAAGAGTTTTGTTCATTTTTTTGTTAAAGAGAATTTCACTTTAAATTTGTTAAGACAATATCATTATAATGATACATGCACATGATTATGTAGTATGAAAAATATGAAAATATCCCATAATAATATAGGAAAGATTATAAGAAGCAAAAATAAGCAAAATAATAGATTCAAGTATTGGGAACCTTAGCTTCATCAAGGTAATCCAGTCAAGTATTGGAAGCCTTAGCTTCATTAAGACAACCGATGACTAAGAATAGACTAGTCTAAAAAAAAAAGAAAAGAAAATCAATAATAATAGCAATAATAATAGTAAAAGCAAGTTAGTGAAAGTTAGTGAGCATTTAGCCTTCAAGAAATATATAGATATACATATAATAATAATGTATATAAGATTAGATTATGAGCATAATAATTATAACAAGATAATAACGTGATATTAACAAAACAACAAGATCGGAATTCTTGGCATGTGCAAGAACAAAACATGAACATGTTGTTGTTTCTACAACTCACATGAATTTTTAAGAAACAACATCATGGTCATGCTATGTTGCATGACATGGAAAATAATGGTAGGAAGTGTTTACCTAAAATGTGTTTATGTTAAAGGATGAAGATGATAGATGTAGGATTATAGGGTAGTGATATATGGTAAATGGCCTATGTGTAGAGATGGATCTTGGATGAATTTGGTTGAGGAGAGTTTTGGTGGAAAGGAATTGTGGGGAGAGGATTTGAGAAGTGATTTTGGAAGAGTTTTGTTATGGTAAATGAGTGTATGAAAGAAGTGGGGGGAAAATGGGGTATTTATAGAATTTTAGAGTGAAAATTTAGAGTTAATTAAATAAATGAAAAAGAAAAGAAATGGAGGGAAAGAGAGGTAGGGTGGACGGCAAAGAGAGGAAGGGAGAGAAAACATGTGATAAAAATTTAATTTTTACAAAGAAAGGTAATAATATGTAAAGTATGATGTGAAATAAAGTTGTATGATAAAAGTAAAAAGTAAGAAAATAGATATATAGGTAGTAAGAATAGGTAGTAGAAAAAGTAGAGATAAATGAATAGAATGAATAGTAGAAAAGTATAATGAATAGTAAATAAGACTAATAATTAACCGGTAGTAAAGAAAATATGCGTATAAATGCGATATATGATATTTTTAGTTATCGAAAAATTATGAAACTGATATTTTTGGATTCCTTACATTATTACGAGTCTAACGGTGTTATCAGGATATTTTTATCATCCGGTGTACTGAGGTACGGTTTTTAAAACTCATCCCGTTTGGATCCGAAATACACTAAAAATTAGTGAACCTGATATTTTTAAGCTTCTTTATATTATTATGAACCATTATCCATAATTATCTCAATTCCGTTGTTTAGGGTTTAAGAGCGCGGGATTATCGGGTCTAAATACTAGGGTATGTTGTAGACTTTATTGACTTTTAGGGTTTCGGTTTGACTTCTAACTTTTTGATTTGTTCGTAAGGTCATAAAATTTTGGGGTTTTTGACCGCATTATATTTTTGGTTCAAAATTTATGTTTTACTTTATTTTTATAATTTATTTAATATTTTTCAGTTGCCGAGATTGTTTAATTGAGTCTATGGTTGTGAGTGTAGGGTTTTATTGATATAAAATTTTGAAAATTTTATTAAAACGCAGCGGAAAAACAAAAAACCCTATACCAGTATCCATGTTTCTTGATTAGATTTGAACAAAAAGGGGTTTCTTGACTATACCTTATATTGATGCTTCAAAACAATCAACAGATCAGATTGGTAGGAACCGCAGTCTAGTAATCCCCTCTACGGTATCCACACGCGAATGATTGTGTGCTAGCACTCAAGAACACAAATCTAATTCATGTAGAAATTATTTTTCTTCTTTTTCTCTCTTTTAGGTTTGCAGAATTTCTCTGCCGTATAATGTGACGTAAAAGAGTTTGACCTAAAAGGCTATCTATAGATCTATATATATAGACATGTAGCCAACACTAAAGGAAACCTAGAAGATATATATGATGAGATATTTATTTAATATTTAATAAATTACATTATTTCATTACATTAATTATCTGTCATAATCATTTATTATTCTTAAACTATTTAAGAATAAATAATAATCCTATAAGTTTAAATATAAACCCATATATATTTCATTCGTTCTTTTGTGTGTGACCCTGTAGTTGGCAGTAGGTCCTAAACGCCTTTTAGACCTACAAGACATCATTGGTATATAGCAAGACATTATGTCTGGCCAAATTAGGTGAATATCAGTAATCCAATTTTTGTCTGATCTATAATTTATGTCATTATCCTTTTTGTTACATAATATCTAGATTGAACGTAAGACATAGAGAGTATCATTCTTATATTCTTCAATCTTATCATTTCTCGATTTCCAAGTGATCTGATAATACAAATGAAATTTATCACACTATCAATTCATTTAAGCATGGCCATACATTTCTCAGTCTCACTTATCGAGGGGCCCAGAGATATCTCTCTCATAACGAGAGGGACAAATCCCATCTTAATCACTCAACTTCCTCTACATGATATACATTATGCCCAAACTTAACATTTATAATTATCCGATTAAAGACAATGTTTGAGTGAGTTGAAACATAACGTATCTCATGTTGGAACCTATGGTGATTTCAGGTTCAAGGATACGTTGACATAGTTATTATGAAAATCACTTATGATAATATTCCATGTAGTGATCTCATAGTGGGTCAGTTCAGCACATAGTCATCTAATATGTGCCTATGAGTTTCATTTGTATCACCATACAAATAGACATCCCATATTTATCAAATAAAAACTCATACTAGATTTAATTCATTATTATTTTCATTATAATGAGCATCTATGAACATTTAGAATAAATATTCATGGATTTCTATTATAAAGTAAATATGCAAATAATACAAAAGAAATGCTCTGTTTATTTATATATATAAATATCAAATGACAATATCCAGTAATTGGCCTAGGGCACAATCACTAACAGAGTGATGACTCAATTTGACTTTCAGTATTAATTTAGATTTTTTATTTCAAAATTAACCGAAAGGCTTAAGGTTCTATAATTTTATTGTTAAATATTATTTGGATATTCCATCTTGATTTATGTGTTAAGGATCACGTTTAGGTTTTGAGTAGAATGTTTATTGAGTTTCTATTTTTGTTTTTGAAGGTTCTCTTTTTCTTAAGGCCATGAAATTTCGTATTTGATATTGTTTAGGGTTTGGTTTTAATTTTAGTTGGCTTTTAAGGTTTTGATTTGGTATTTTAATTCTAGGATTATTTTCTAAAAATTACAAAAAATTCAAGGGATTACACATACGTAGCAGATTCTTTCTAGCAGAATTTATGATTCTTTCCATGTGCACATATATTCTATGAAGACACTCGTTAAGGGTCGCGTGCTAGCTATTGGTCGAGGATCATTTAAAGTAAAATAAGGCTCGACTTAATGAATTTCCAAAGTAAATTGCGCGTTTTTGTCCATTGCTTTATCGAGGGTAAAATTAAGAAAGTTGAGGCTCGTATTGCTGAGGCTCGAGGCAATGATGATGATGAATTGGTCTGTAAAAGCACTTGTCAAGGGTCAAGATTTGAGGCTCGATAGTGTATTTTCTCTAGAATGATGCTTGATTACTTCGACTGAAGTCAAGAGTCATGTCGATGGCTCATAGTTGAGGCTCGTAGACAAATTTTTGCTGTTTTCTTTCTTTATTTGGCCTCGGCTATGACTTTACAAGGCTCGACTTCTACAATGTTGACTTTACTTGTTGTTTTTGCTCCAAATTTGATCTAAAACACTTTGAGTATTCTTCATTGGATTTGAAGTGCTTTAAAACAACATTATTTATCAAAAACACAAGTTTTAGAGGATTTTATTTGAAATTCTTAGCAAAATGAGCTCAAAATCTTATGAAAAATATAGAGTAAAAATGACTTATCAAGGAGCGGTATGTGATTTCGCATCACTTAGAGCTAGTACCTCTACCGATGGTTGCTATGTGGGTTGTGGTGGAGTTAATGCCGGTGTATGAACATTTTCTTGTTGCATGAGAGTGTTCAATATTTGAGCTAGTTATCCGAGAGTAGCTTGTAGGTTGCTTTATTGATTTTGTGGTGCGACTTGAGCATTTTGAGGAGGTGCTTCGGGCTGATTTCCTCCTTCCATTGGTTTGTTGGAAGCACTTTGCTCTCGACGACATCCTCTTCTAGCTTGGTTGTTTCAATTTTAATTATGTGAGTTTGATAATCTTTTGATAATTTATTACATCTTTAGGGAAACTTGCGGAAATCATGGATATTTATTTTAACATAACACCATAATTCTTCAAATAAGAATTCATGAAATAGACAAGAGAAATTGGTGATATCAAAACATAAGAACACAATTTCCATAATCATAATAGCTTCATTTGATAAAAAAATCCAGGGGTGTAAGACCCTTACAAACCGAAATTAAAACATGATAAAGGTTTGCTTATGTGATAACACATAATGCAACCATTACATAGAAAGAAAAACACAAGCAAACAATGAAAAACAACTTTTTCGCAAAACATAAAACTAGACTACCTAACTTAATAGTCTAGGTCTTTTTACAAAATTTCTATTGGACTTCTATGGGATATGCTCAATCTTTCCTATTTGCTTTCTTTTTTCCTTCCTTCCTTCAACATCCATCTTTCCTTCTCCTTTCACTTTACAGGGATGGTGCATCACCTGGATTTCTACTATATGATCCTTTTTGTCTTTTCCTCATAAACTCCTTTAAATATTTTGCCATAGACATCCTTCTCTTCCTTGCAATTTCCTTGGCACATTCTGGTAGTCCTTCAATTGCCTTTTCTCCCACAGCTCCTTCATCCATCTCATCATCGGAAAAGTGCATTAGGGGGTTGATTGGAGACCTTTTCTAAGGGGTATGTTGGGGAATAGATGCTTAGGATGTGCTTTGGTGGCCCATCGAATACTCACTTTGCTCATATATATTCCTCCACAATTGGGGATCTAAAGCATCATCATTGGATTCAATTGTCATGACATTAGGATTCAAGGGTTCATTCTTGGCTTTCATCTCTGACATTAGGGTGGTTGAGCGGCTCCTTGGTAAGTTGGTAAGAGGCTTTTGCTCGAGATACATTCTAATATTCCCATGGGGCTCCTTCTCCACTTTAGTCCACAATTGGTCTTCCCATGGTATGGTAAGATCACGTCTAACAGGCTCTTCCTCGGGATCCTCCTCCTAGTCTTCCTCTTCTTCCTCCCATTTCTACATCCATCAAGATCTCATAATCTCTAACTATAAGTCTCGTTATATTCGGTGGTTGGAAAGACTCATCTTTGGGAGCATTGAGGATATTCCAGTATGCCATGTGCTAGTAAAAGTGTCCTTCATAATCTACTCTCATCTAATCACTATGGTCCTTTAACTCATCATGGGCATAGATGCACAACAAGCTTAACTTCCACCATGTCTAGAAATCAAGAAAGGTGGGTAATCCTTCATTTCGAAGTACGAAAGTCATTTCTTGCAACATTATCTCATTATTCCAAATTCCTGCTATGCTTTCCACAACATATATCACCCCTCCATCTTTGACCAATTTTGTTTCCTCAACGGGCAATACAAAATCTTTTCTACCACTTCATCCCACATATAATGCTTCAAACCTTTCTTCCATAAATTGAACGTCTCCTTCAAAGATTTTGGGCATCCTGCTAGGGCAAACTCCTCACATAGAATCCTTAATCTTAGCCGGTAATCAGCAAAGGTCTCATTGTTTTCTTTTTGGAATTTCCTCACATAGACTTGAGCTTCTCCTAGTGACATCTATTCACAAAAAGAAAGGAAGTTAACATCTAATCTACCTATACGATTCCTATCTAAGTCTCTATTTGCATTCTACTATTTTTTGAATTCCATTTCTATTGCCATGATCTTTAATCTTGCATACTCTAATACCAACTTAAACTATCACGCCCTAAAAGGTACTCTAAACGTGACAACCCACCACACTCAATATTAAAGCTTAGGAATATCTACCTTGTTCATGCAAAAGCTTTGATATCGGGTGTAAGGCTTTCTTTCACAATTATAGAGGACCATTCTTTGAAACAAGTAGTTTAAGGAGTTATAGATGACATTCAAAAATGAAAATCATAACATCAAAATTGATTTCAAAATAATAGGAGTCTTACAAAAACAAAAGGAGCATATCTCATCAAATTAACCACAAAAGCTCCAAATTTTATTTTCACAAAACAAAATACATAGGAGTTTTCCTTGGAAGTCTAAGTCTACTACTTACCATAAAAATGTAGTTCATACGAGCTCCTATGCGCCAAAATAATAAAGTAAATTTTCAGGCCCCTGCATATCTCACTACTATACTCTTATCCTATCAAGGTATAGTAATGAATGCAATATGATTCATGTCATGATATGTATGATTTCATTTAATTAGGTTCTTTTAGCATGACATTAAATATCTTAGAGGCGATCATAGAATTTGTAGACATTTCAATATTATATAAAACAACAATTTGATTATACGCAATTCAAGCCTCGATGTAAATGCTTAATATAATTTCAACCAATATTATAAGGCACAAGCACTTTTCGATTTTATCTTTTCCTATTCTAGTGCTTCTATATTATAAGCACAAACATAAGTACGATAATTAAGGAAATAGACTCACTCAGCCATAATAGGAGTAATCCACTAATCGTAATAGTCTTCAGTGTAGGGAACATCTGCTTCCTCATCACCTAAACAAAAGAAATATCTTTGATAAGTATTTTGTGGAAGTTATGCTTAAACTCTTTAATTCTATTTCATCATTTTTGTCAAAAATCGGGTTATGTGAAATTCTAATTTAAAACAGCCATAATTTGCTCATTTTAAGTCAAAATTTTGCATATTACATATCGTTTTCTACCTACTCAAAAAGATCTATCTATTTTTAAGGTTACTTTTAGCATTTAAAGCCATTTGAGTACCAAAATAGGTCGGTACAAATTTAACATGAAAATTCCAACCCCTAAATTGAGATTTTCCCAAGTTCTCCAATATCAAAAATTCCATAACAAACACATAGATGTTTATATAGTTGAAAAATCCTTTATATATATATATATATATATATACACACACATAAACTCATATTATATGCATGATTCAAGTGATGTTGTCCCAACAATGATTTTTCATAAACAATTTACTTTAGGAGTTTGAAAAAATGAAGTTTACAAAAATCTCTTTTTAAGTTATTGGAAAGAAAATTAAAATCTTGAGTTTGTTACAAAGGAGTACCTATTCATAATATCTATTAGTTCCATGTTTTCTTAACTCCTTAAAAATAAATTTACTTCTTAAAATTTGGTTTTTTAAGTTGTCTACCAATTTTGTTTCTTAAGTGAATTTTTAACTAATGAGTTGCTCTTAAACTTGACTTAGAAAAATTGTTGGTTTCTTAGCATTTTTCGAAGTGTTGGTATAAATCCTTTAAATAAGTTTTTTAAGAAAAGTTTGCATAACAAAGAATCATCAATATTAAAATTTATGAAAATTTACTTTAACAATTTTGGTACCAATGTAGTTGAATCATTATCTTACGTTTTAGTAAAAATTCCTCTTAAGTGTTAAAACCATGTTTCTACAGAGCTTATTTTTTTTTAAGTAAAAGAAAATAAATCCTTTTATTTCATTGAAAATTTTATTAAGACAACAATATTATGATCATACATGAATATGACCTGGGTAACCTTCAGAAGGGAATTCTTGGAGAATTATTTTCCTGGAAGTTTGAGAGTGCAGTATAGTGGAGACTTCCTTCATATATCCCAAAAAGGAAGAACGATCGAACAATATGAGACTGAGTTCAGTCGCTTACTCCAGTACACACCAGAATCCTTTAAACATAGTGAAGAGTTAAAAAGGCAAGTCTTTCTAAGTAGCCTGGATGAGGACTTGAGGATGCAATTGGAAGAATCAGATTTAAGGACCCTTCGGGAATTGGTTGAAAGAGCCCGCATTATAGAAGGAGCTAAGAAGAGAAAGACTAAAGTGTCAGAGAAGAGAACCTTTGTGTTTGGGAAGAGGACTCAAGATAGTTATGGTCCTAGCTTCCAAAACAAGAAGTTTAAGTCCTTCAACAACTATAAAGGAAGTGCTAGTGGCAAAAAGGAAAGCATCGAAGGTTAGAGTGTCATGCTGGAAATGTAAGGAAGAGCATTACCCAAAGAGATGCATCCTGCTCCAACACAAATGTTATTTCTGTGGAGACCTTAGCCACAAGATTAATGATTGTCCCAAGAAGGCTTCCACCATCTGCTTTGTATGCAAGTAAACTAGACACTTTGCCAATGAAAACCCGTAGAGGAAGAATGCCCCAGCTAGATTGCTTGGTACAACTAGAGGAGCTGCATCAACAAAGAGTGGGAGTGGAGGAAGCAACGCAAGCCATTCTGGAGCAGTTGTCCATGGAATAAGGATTTACAACTTAGAAGGGTAGTGGGTGTGTGAAGAATCAGATGATGAAGGAGCTGAGATAGCAGCTTTGGATGGAGATTGTGACCCTGACTTTGGTCTAGTGACAGGTTAGATTCAGAAACTCCTTTACCTTTATGATGCAAGTTCTTAAGTTTCATACACTTGATTCTTAACCTAGAAAGTATAAGGTTATATACAAATCGATAGTTTAAGTATACAAGATTCATGATTAGTATAAAATTCGAGTGCAGGTTGCATACACGTAGCCAGTCTGCCTATGCCTTTTTTGATACCGGAGCTACGCATTCCTTTATCACCGCTAGTCTGGCTAAACGGACCGGCTTACCCATAGATACCATTGCTACCAGTTTTCGAGTTAAGACCCCCACCAGAAGCGTTGTGTTAACAAAGAAAATGCTTAAGGATTGTACCATGGAGATACAAGGATGCTACACTAAGTGTGACCTGATAATATTAGAAATGAGCAAATATGAGATGATCTTAGGAATGAGTTGATTGACATCCGTTAAAGCTTTAGTAGATTGTAGGCACAAAGGAGTGAAGTTTAAGGATCAAGATGGAATGGAGATAGTATTCAAGGGAGAATCCACAGTAAGGTTGAACTCATTTGAGTTATTAATGGACGATGAAGAGATCAACTCGAGTAACGTGGACATAGAGGAGAAAGAAGGAGAAAAACCTGAGTTGGAAACTATACCTGTGATTAAGGAATTTTCGGATGTATTTCCTGACGGATTACCTAAATTACCACCTAAGAGGGAAATCGATTTTGAAATTGACCTAATGGTGAACATAGAGCCAATATCAAAGGCACCCTATCGGATGGCACTAGTCAAACTAAAGGAGCTGAAAACTCAGTTGCAAGACTTGCTAGACCAAGGTTTCATTCGACTAAGTGTGTCACCCTAGGGAGCACCAGTTTTGTTTGTGAAAAAGAAGGATGGTTTTATGCGCTTGTGCATTGATTATCGGGAACTCAATAAGGTCACTATCAAGAATAAGTATCCACTTCCAAGGATAGATGATCTTTTTGACCAACTTCAATGAGCTAGTGTCTTCTCACGAATTGATCTATGGTCAAGATATCACTAGTTAAGGATTAAGCTAGAGGATGTACCCAAGACGGCTTTTCGAACCCTTTATGGACATTGCAAGTTTTTGGTAATGCCTTTCGGTTTAACCAATGCACTAGCAGCTTTTATGGATCTCATAAACCGAGTGTACAATCCTTTGTTAGATAAGTGTGTGATAGTCTTTATAGACGATATTCTGATCTACTCCAAGACACGGGAACAACATGAAGAACACTTGAGAATGCCATTACAAACCTTGCGTGGGCATAAGTTGTACGCCAAGCTGTCTAATTGTGATTTCTGGTTGGATAGGATATCTTTCTTAGGACATGTCATATTTGGAGAAAGTATATCGATAGACCCCAAGAAAATCAAAGCAGTAATGGATTGGAGATAACTTAAGACCGTCATTGAAGTGAGAAGTTTTCTTAGATTGGCTGGATATTATAGGAAGTTTGTGAAGAACTTTTCTACCATAGCTAAACCTCTAACACAGTTGACTCAGAAGGACAAAAAGTTCATTTGGACTGATAAGAGAGAACAAGGTTTTCAAGAACTCAAGAAACGACTTGTCTCCACCCCAATTTTGGTGTTACCGGACCCCGAGAAACCTTATAGGTTCATAAGGATGCCTCTAGAAATGGCTTTGGGTGTGTGTTGATGAAAGATGGAAAGGTGATCGCATATGCCTCATGACAACTCAGGCCTCATGAGCAAAATTACCCCACCCATGACCTGGAGCTAGCCGTTGTTGTGTTCGCACTTAAGTTATGGAAATATTACTTATATGGGCAAAGGTGCGAGATCTACTCCAATCATAAGAGTCTCAAATATTTATTCACACAAAAGGAGTTGAATATGCGGCAACGGAGATGGTTGGAACTCATTAAGGATTATGACCTTGGAAAAAACGATTGCCCATAAAGAGTAAACGCTGTCGCAGATGCTCTAAGTAGGAAGAATCATGGAGAAGTAGCTACCTTGCTCACTGATAAGAAGGAGCTAGTAAGGGAATTTGAGAAAATGAGTATCGAATTCATAGGGAAAAATGTGGAAGTAGAAATTGCCAGCCTAGTCATGGAACCAACCTTAGTAGAAAGGATTAAGGAAGCCCAATGGTATGACGAGGTGATTCAAAAGATTAAAGGAGAAGTACAAGAAGGAAAATATAAGGATTTCACAATAAATGAAGATGAGGTTGTGAGAATGAAAGGAAGATTATATGTTCCAAGTGATGATGAAATGAGGAAAGAAATCTTGAGTGAAGCACATCATTTGAGATATACAATGCACCCAGGAGGAACTAAGATGTATCAGGACCTAAAAGGCCACTACTGGTGGAACGGTATGAAAAGGGATGTAGCCGACTTCGTGATGAAATGTCCAACATGCCAACAAGTAAAAGTGGAACACCAAAGACCAGGAGGACTCTTGAAACCTTTGTTGATACTCGAATGGAAATGGGATCAAATTACAATGGATTTTGTATGTGGGTTACCAAGAACATATGCAGGATATGATGTCGTTTGGGTTGTAATTGACTGATTGACGAAGACAGCTCATTTCCTTCCAATCAACATGACGTTTTCCATGGCTAAGTTGGCAAGAATATACAAGAGAGAGATAGTACGCTTGCATGGAGTGCCCACAGGAATAGTCTCCAATCGAGACCCAAGGTTTGTGTCTAAATTTTAGACAAGCTTACAAAGGTGTTGGGGAAAGAAGCTACATTTTAGCACTGCCTATCACCCACAAACAGATGGTCAATCGGAAAGAACAACACAAAATTTGGAGGATATGTTGCGTGCTTGTGTAATAGAGTTCAAGGGTAGTTGGGGCGCACACCTACCATTAGTGGAATTTGCCTACAACAACAACTACCACTACACAATTCGAATGCCACCATATGAAGCATTGTACGTAAGGCGGTGTAGGTTGCCATTATTCTGGGATGATGTAGAGAAGTTGAGCATTAGACCTGACTTGGTACAAGACGTGGCTGACAAGGTACGAATCATTCAACACAAGATGAAGGAAGCATAAGATCGGCAGAAAAGTTAGGTAGATATGAAAGGGCATGTTCTCAAGTTTGAGGTTGGAGACCATGTATACTTGAGGGTAAACCCCATCAAGAGTATTCACAGAGTCTAGGCACAAAGAAACTTGAGCCTACGATATATTGGACCCTTTATGGTGCTTGAAAGAGTAGGAGATCTTGCTTATCGTCCTGGCCTTACCTCCTATTTGTCTGGAATCCACAATGTATTTCATGTGTTAGTTTTACGAAAGCACGTGCTGGATCCTGACAGAATCACAGAGTTGGAACCAGTACAATTAAGAAAACCTCACCTACGAAGAGCACCGGATTCAGATCCTAGATTATAAGGTGCAAAAGCTTCGAAACAAGCAGATCAAGTATGTGAAAGTTCTATGGAGAAATCACTCACATGAAGAGGCAACCTGGGAAGCCGAAAGCGATATACGCTAGAAGTATCCAAGTTTGTTCAATTTCAAAGTTTTGATGACAAAACTTTCTTTAGGGGGGGGTAGGTTGTAAACCCCAAGAGTTTTACGATCGGTTAAGCTTAAACCCTAATTAGAAGGTAAACCAGAAATCCTAAAGTCAACAAAACCCTAGCTACACGCAACCGTCCAAGTCCAGTAATCTCGTGTTCATAATCCTAAGTGAGTAAGTGAGAGATTAGTATTTAGATTAGTTCGTAATATTAAGAGAAAGCTTAAAAAAATTAGATTAGTTAAACCACGATTCGTTTTGAGCCTGATCAGATACAGTTTTCGAAAAACGTGTCCTAATGCTCAGAATAGTAAAAATATTCAAAATATACCGTTAGACTCGTAATGATATAAGATTTTCAAAAATCTTAGTTTTATAATTTTTCGTTAACTAAAAATATCAGATATCGTAATTATACGCGTATTTTCTTACTACCAGTCCTTTATTTGGCATGTCTACTATACATTATACTATTTATTACTATTCTACACTATTTATCTATCTCTACTTTTTCTTACAACCTAATCTTACAACCATACATCTATCTCTTACAATTTTCATTTCCAATACAACTTCACATCTCTCATACTCACTTTTCATTAACAAAAATACAAAAAAATGAATTTCTCTCTCTCTCAATCATGTTTTGCGCCAGTCCTCCCCTCTTACACATACGATTTGCTTTATTTTTTAATTATTTAATTAACCCAAATTACCCTCCATTTTTTCTTATAAATACCACCTCTTCCTTCGATTTCCTTCACACCTTTCATATACTACTCTTACTCTCTCAAAATCTTTCCAAAAGTTCTCTCAAAGTTCTCTTTTCATAGATAATACTTCTTTAAGTTTCCTTTATGTTCATTTACTTAGTATGAATATAGTGTATGTTTTCTAAAATCATGAAGGTTAAAAAAGTAACAATATGTTCATACTTTGTTTTTGTTCATGAAACTATTTTCCTTTATGTTGTTTTCATATATATCTAACTAAATATATCTATGTAATTAATATATCTTTTAGAGCATATAAGCTGCTTTGTTATTGCAATTTATTTACTTTCAAGTTGTTTTAAGACTAGTCTTTCTAGTCTTAGACTTGTCCTCATCAAGTCAAAACAATTTTCTTTTTCTTTTGGGACTAGTCTATTCTTAGTCCTAAAAAGCCTTGAAAAAGCTAAGACTTCTAATACTTGATAATTATTATGCTTATTTGTTTCTTATGTTCTTTATCATCTTATCTTATGATATTTTTAACTTTTATAAACTGCATGATCATAATCATGCATGGCTAATAACTTGTTGTCCAAATAAGAAAAATGAATCTTTTTGATGAAAGAATAAAATGTGATCAAAGTTTTCCAAAGACTTAGAAAAATATTCTCAAATAAATCTCTTTTAATCATAAAATTTCAAACTATTAATAAATGAAGTTTCTTTAAAATCTAAAGATATCTCCTTTTCAAAAGAAGTCTTGATACATATAGATAATAACTTGGTATTATTTTTTTTTATCAACTTTATAAACCAAAAACTAAATAAGTTTCCAAAGAAATCAATTTACAGGGAAAATGAATTTTCAAAGACTAAACTCATCTAGTATCATTAAAGAAAACTTTTAGAAATTCTATTTTCAATTCCTAGAAATAAATTTTGTAGATAACCCCAAAGACCAAACTTTATTTTCAACACACTTTTGATAAACTAATAAATCAAAATATAGTATATTAAATTTTGATCATCCAAAAGTTTATAAGTTACTTCACTCACATAAAGGAAAGTCTAACAAATTTAAATTTCCAAAACACTAGAAAAGGTTGTTTTAAGGAAATAAATTAAATAAGACAACACCTATAGCTTCATGCATAAATTATGAGTCTATTTATATACATAAGGAATTCTTTTCAAAAAAAAAAAATATATATATATATATATATATTTTGAGTTTTACTTAAACAAGTCTTAGTTAAGGAAAGATTAGAACTTTTTTTTTCCAAGAAAGGAAATTTCGTATTAAATCTGTACCCTCCCAATCTGAGACCCAAATGACCTAAAAGTAACCTTAGAAATGGATAAATCTTTTCGAGTGGGTAGAAAAAGACATATAATATGCCAAATTCCGAGTTAAAATGAGCAAGTTATGACCATTTTAAGTTGGAACTTCTTTCAAATCCGATTTTACTGCGAATTCCAGATAGATTTAGAATCTTCAAAATAGAAATTCAATGAAGGACTCATTTTAGGTATCTCATATTGTTTAGGTGAAGAAAGAACCGATATCGTCTTCCCGAAAGATTACTTCGACTAGGAGCAATCATCATGGAGTGAGTTAATCCCTTACTAATTACATTTTCTTAATTGTGCTTATAAGTAGTAGCACTAGAGAGTAAGGAAAAAGATAAATGAATAAATACTATGTGATTTGGATGATGATTGAGTGATATGGTTGTTGAATAAAAGCTAAGTATATTGAAAGAGGAATTGGTGAATAACTTATGTTTTCTTGCAATGGTATAATGAATATTGTTTTGATCACCTTTAGCTTGAACTCGACGATAATTGAATAACCCTATATTGAAAACAATTCATGCATATCATATTTGTGAGTCACATTTATTTTTCACTACTATTCTTCGTGTGGGGAAACGATGAGTAGTAGTGGTGGCTAGTAGGAGCCGGAAAGTCTACATGGGCAAATAGGAGTTGGAAAGTCTACAGGTTAAGTATGAGACGTAAGTCTGCAAATATTGATAGTTGTATGGGTCGGTAACCACCCAACCCCCGACATGGAGGGCGTAAAATCCATGCTACACATGGTTTCCGGTTAATTATGTGTATTTTGTTTGCTCATGTGATTGATGCATTCTCATACGATTGTTTAAATACTTGTGTGTTTTATGGAAATGTTTTGAAGATGAGAGTTATCTCACTAAGCTAGATTTGCTTATACCTCTATAGCTTTTTGTCACAGTATGATTACTTGTGGTTGGCACCAAGAAGCCCCTTTTGTCAGATATGAGCCAAAGCTACTGGGAGTTTTTTGAAGAAGTTTATATATTTAGTTTTGGATGTAGACTTCTAAGAAGAATCTCTATAGTAGACTTATGATATATTCATATATGTTTGAAGATGGCCTAGTTGAACAAGGCTTTTAGAAAGGGGGAATACCCTTAAGAAGTTGTAAGAGACTTTTATTCTAATGAATATTACATATTTATCTATATAAGTTCTTGCATGCTTTTATTATCTGCTTAAACGTAATACCCCTTTGAGTCTCCTACTATCTTGGAAGCACGTCTTGCACATGATATCGAAGCTCCTATGTGACTAAGGTTGTCATTCATTAGTTTTCATATTATGTACACCGGACTTCCACGTTTAGTGTACCCTCCAGGGCGTGACACTACAAGTGAGTGTCTATTTATTATAAGTGTTATCTTCTTAATTTTATAAAAAGAAAATGAATTTTTACTTCATAAAACTTAGTTCCTTGAGTTGTATGCCGATTTATTCTTTAATTAGTGAGTTGATTTTAAACTTTATTTAGAAAAATTGTTTGGTTCTTAGTGTTTGCTAAAGTGTTGGTGATAATCTTATAAATAAGTTTTTAAGAAGAATTTATATGATAAAGAATTATCAGCCTTAAGGTTTTAAATGATAATATTATTTTGGTAGTTTGAAAAGAGAATAAAGAATTACTTCGTTAAACTTGGAAAAAGTCTTGCATAATAACAACACTAAAACCTATGATGAACTTATCTAAAATTTTTGAAAAAGCATTTCGTTGGAACAAAATTCTAAATTTTAGTAGAACTTTTTCTAAGTAATAAAATTACAATTTTATAGTGAGCATAACTTATTTTCTTTATCAAATAAAGAAATTCTTTTATTTTTATTAAGACAACAACAACATGGTAATAACATTACAAAAATAATTAATATGAAAGATAGAAGATAATGAAATAAGCACATAATAAAAGTTAAGTATTGGGAAGTCTTAGCTTGTACCAAGACTTCTTGGACTTAGACACGGGCAAGTCCTTTAAGAAAATAAGAAAGCAAATAAAAAAATCATGGGAGTCTTAGATTTATTTCAAGATTCCCCGGACTTAGATTATGGACAAATCCAAAAGAGAAATAAGAAAAATTGTTTTGACTTGATGAGGACAAGTCTAAGACTAAAAAGACTAGTCTTAATATAATAGCATGAAATAAATAAATAAATTGTAAGAAAGAAAGAAATAAATTGCATGAGCATAAATAAATGTTATATTAGTGAGCTTATATGCTATAAGAATTATATAATATATATACATAAATATATTTAATAACATATAAAAGTTAGATTAAAAGCAATAAATAGAGCATAATATAATATCAACATAACAATAAAATTTTTGCATGAACAAGAACAAAACATGAATATATTGTTACTTCCATAACACCCATGGGTTTAGGAAACATACACTATGGTCATATTAAGTTGCATTATATGAAAATAAATGTACGAATCTTTACCTAAAATTATTTGTTGGTTAAAGATGAAATGGGGTTTTGGAAGTAATATGTGGATGGTAGTTTTATAGAAAGAAGAAAGAGTTGGGAAGGGAATTTTAGATAGGAAAATTAGAGAGAGAAGTTGAGAAATGATTTTGATAGGGTTTTGTTATGGTAAAAGAAAATTTGTCAGAAGTGAAGAGGGAATGGGGTATTTATAGATAAAGTTGAAGGAAATTGTACTTAATTAAATAAATAAAAGAAAATAAAATTGATGGCATGAAGAAGAAGAGTAATTAAAATTAATTTTATAAGAAAAGTGTAAGAGAAGTTGAGTAAAAAGTAATATTGGAAAAGTAAATCTAAGAAATGGATATATAGGTTGTAAGAAGTAGGTAGTAAGGAAAAGTAGAGATAGATGAATAGTAGTGAATAGTAAAAATAGTATAATAAATAATAGAATAGATAAATAAAATACAAGTAGTAATAAAAATGTGCATAAACGGGCTATATCAAATATTTTTAGATTCTAAAAAAATTCTAAAACTGATATTTTTGGAATCCTCATATTATTACAAGTCTAACGGTAGTATCGGAATATTTTTACTGTTTGATGCACCAGGACATGGTTTTCAAAATCTGTTCCCATTCGGGTCCGAAACAAACTAAATTTCGACAAATTTGATATTTTTAAATTTCACTATATTATTACGGCTATAGCCTATTATTAACTTAATTTTATTGTTTAGGGGTTTGGAGTGTGAGATTTTTGGATCTAAATTCTAAAGTTTGTTATTACTCTAGGTTGACTTTAGGGTTCTGGTTTAATTTCCATCTTTTTGATTTATTAGTAAGATCTTGAAATTTTTAGGTTTTTGACCATGTTATATTTTTGGTTCAAAATTTATGTTTTACTTTATTATTTTTTTTATGATTTATTTAATATTTTCAGTTCTCGAGATTGTATAGCCGAGTCTATGGTTATGGGTTGACTTTGTTTGACTTTTGGTGGTAATTGAAATTTTCTTTTTATTCTAAAACTCACCAAAGAGTTTAAGGTTTTAGTATTTTTTTCGTTGAGTGTTATTTAAATATATCATCTTGATTGCGTGTTAGGGATCTGATAGATAATTTGGTTAGCGTACTGGTGTTGAATCAAATGATTGTTGATATTTCATTTTGTTTTAAGGGTTCTTTTTTTCTCAAAGTTAAGAATTTTCATATTTGATCTTATTAAGAATTTGGTTTTAACTTGGGATGCTTTTCAGAGTTTTAGTTTTCAGCGCTTAATTCTAGGATAATTTTCTAAGAGTTATGGAAAATTCAAGGGTTTACAACTACTATCTTGAAATGAATAGCTCCACCAACATCCCTTTGTTGTGAACGCACATCTTATACCAATATAAAAGCTTCCAAGTGACTAAGATAGTCATTTTTAGTTTTAATATTGGGTATGACGGGCTGTCACATTTAAGGTTCCGTTAGGGCATGACAAGCCTAGTTAAATGAAATGGGATACCAATAGACAGTATCGCTGCTTGTTTCCAAGTGAAAACACCTAAGAGCATCATGACGACTCGAGGAATATTGAATAAATGTCCCATAGAGATGCAAAGGCATCATACAACAAGTGACTTGATGGTATTGGAGTTGAATAAATACGAAGTGATTTTAGGCATGAGTTGGATGAGCCTACCAAAGCCATAGTAGATTATTGAGAAAAGAAAGTGAGATTTAAAGATCAAATGGGAAGAAGGTAGAATTTAAAAGAGAATCCACCGTTGTAAGGAAATAAGGTCTATATTCGCTTAAGTTAGTAATGGATGGATAAAATATAGTAAGAGACGAAAGTCGAGTCAATGCCATAGATAAGGTATTTGACAAACCTAAAGTGGAGGATATACCCATAGTTAAAGAGTTTCCTAATGTTTTTCCTAATGAGCTACCTGGGCTACCAGCTAAGAGGAAGATTGACTTTGAAATCAACCTAATGCCAAATACCGAACCAATATCAAAGACTCAACCACATGGCACCATTAGAGTTAAAGGAGCTAAAGAAGCAACTCTAAGAACTCTTAGACGAAGGATTTATTTGCCCAAGTGTTTCACTGTAGGGAGTATCGATGTTATTCATAAAAAAGAAGGATGGATCAATGAGGTTGTGCATCGATTATCGAGATCTTAACAAGGTTACCATAAAAATAAGTACCAACTACCAAGGATCGATGATCTTTTTGATCAGTTGCAAGGAGTAAGTGTGTTTTCACGTATCGATCTATAATCTGGCTATCACCAGCTAAGGGTAAAGCCAGAAGATGTATTGAAGACTGCTTTCTGAACTCATTATGGACATTACAGTTCTTAGTGATGTCTTTTGGTTTGAATAATGTGCTTGCTTCTTTTATGGATCCGATAAATAGAATCTACAAGCCTTTGCTAGATAAGTACAATATAGTCTTCATCTACAACATCTTGGTCTACTCATTTACACAAGTAACATGAGGAACACCTTCAAATGGCGCTTCAGACGTTAAAGGAACATAAGATGTATGTTAATTTTTCAAAGTGCAACTTTTGGTTTAACAAGATATCCTTTTTAGGACATGTAGTTTCAGGGGAAGGAATATTAGTAGATTTTGAAAAGATCAAAGCTGTGATAGAGTGGAAATAGCTAAAGACCATGACCGAAGTAAGAAAATTTTTTGGACTAGTTGACTATTACAGGGAGTTCATGAAGAATTTCTCAACTATAGCCAAGCCTTTGACATAGCTTACCCAAAAGAATGAGAAGTTTGTCTGGAATGACAAAAGAGAGAAAATTCCAAAAGCTCAAGCAAAGACTCGTATCTGCTCTGATACTTGTCTTCTAAACCTTGAGAAACCATTCACAATACATAGCGATGCTTTAACGAATGGTTTGGGATGCATACTAATGCAAGAAGGAAACGCGATCACTTACGCTTTATGATAGCTAAGACCACACGAGCAAAATTATCTAACATATGATTTGGAACTAGTTGTGGTTGTTTTTGCACTCAAGTTATAGAGGCATCATTTGTTCGAGTAAAGATGTGAAATTTATATTGACTATAAGAGCCTCAAGTACTTATTCACACAGAAAGAGTTGAATATGTGACAATGAAGATGGTTGGAACTTATAAAAGACTATGACTGATAAGTGTCAAAAGACCCTTATTATTTACATTGTTTTGATATTATACTATATAGAAGAAAAATGATACTTATTTAGGTTAAAATGTCAATTTTAGGGATAAAGGAAGATACTGAGCTTAATGAAGACTTTTTCATGAGTTAAGGAAAGAGATTTTAATGAATTAATAGGCTAATGGAAAATGACGATTTTTGCACAAGTTATGCAGAATGCTGGTGTAGAAGATGAAAAACTCTAACAAGAAATTTCAAAGTACACAAAGAAGTTACATAAGCTGTGCATAATGCTTACATAGAAGCTATAAAGAGATCAGAAGCAGATTAGATTATACACGACCATAGTGCACAAGTCGTGATCGAGGGTCATTTAGCCTCAAATTTCACAAATTTCACTAGTTTACATCGTACACAAGCTTTGAACACATGCCGTATAGGATGCCAATATAGAAGACTAATTGTTCCTTTCCTATAAATAGCAGCCTTAGCTCGTCTTTTTTAGATTCTTCATTCCTTTTATAAACCCTAGAGAGAAAAATAGGTGCTTTAAAGAGGAAAAATACCAGAGTTTATTAGAGATCACAAGACTACATCTTTAAGGGTTGTAATTATGCTTTCTATCAATTTTTTCATGTTTTATTATTGTAATCATCTTCTTATATAAAATTAGATTATTATACCCTAGGTCTTAAGGAACCTTAACCCTAATGTAGAGATTAGATTATTTTATTAATGAAAGATTATGTTTATTAAGTTTATTCATATATTCTTTATTATTCTTGTCATTAATTTATGGCCAAAGTTGGTTGCATGTTCGATTTCTTTTAGATAGAAAGATTTCGTCTAATAGAATAGATTTATATGAATAGAGAAATTTGAATGTAATTCTAGACATAGATTGCATGAATTTTTGCATATCATTAGATCTTTTTAAGGAATTATGAACTTTAATGCTATTTTATATGCATCTGATGATGAAAGAAATTTCTATTAGACATATAGGGTTGAAATTCAATCATCTTGAAAGAGAGATTGATGAAATTAGGGATTCCTACAGTTCAAGAACATAACAACCCATTAATGAATGTTTTATAGGGAATTCAAAATAGGGTTAGTGGTGAATCAAGATTAAGTGTATTGTTTTGTGATTGATATATATATATATATATATATTACTGAAGGCGTGAAATTCGTTATTCTAGGGTTAGTTAATTAACTAGATTTAATTCTTATTCTTATCACTCGAATTAGACTAGCCAAATAGTAGAACTAGGGTGAGTACTAGTAACAAAAGGTCCTAGTGGACCGATCCCTGTGCTTACTATATACTACAATTAATTTTTAATCTGTCTCTCTCTCTCTCTCTTTTCCTCCCCATGGCCAGTATGATGCCCCTCCCCCTCTCTCTTATTTTTCTTTTTCAACTTATTTGATTCCATCAATTTTCCCTCCACGTTTATTTATATGTACCACCTCCCTCTTTCATTTCTTTCACACTTTTTCTTAACCATAACTAAACTCTACCAAATCATTTCTCAACTTTTCTCTATACAAATTCTCTCCCAAACATCCTCCCTCTCCATATCCACATGAACCGATCTTCCTTTAGGTAAATATTCTAAATACACCTTTCTTAAATATTCATCATATGACATGTATGTGTATGTCTTATAAGTTTTTCCAAAATAATTCCCATGATGCTAAATGCTAGGAATGGAAAAATAAGACAACACATTAAGCTCATATCATACTTTCATGTTATATTCATGTTCATATTATGTTATTTTGTTCTTGTTACTAACTTGACAATCTATATGTTAATAAGTATGTAAGTATGTATATAATCTAACTCCTTCATTTCATACTTTTATTTGATGCGTATTAATTATTTCATGCTTTTTATGTTGATATTTATCTATTTTTAATTTTCGTGTCCTTGATAAAACTACATGCTAGTAATTTTGTTATTATTATTTTAAGCTCGTCTATACACATGGTCATAATGATGTTGTCACAATGCAAAGATAGATTTTTTTCCCCAAAAAAGCATGAATGTTGATAATTCTTTGTTATGCAAAATTTTCTAGAAATCTTATTTTCAATACGTGTGCAAACCTTTATTAAAAATATAAATTTAGAATAAGTCATATGCTCAAATTTTCTCATAAGCCCAAACTTAAGCCAATTAAACAACTTAGAATAGTTTTCTCAACAAATACATAAAGATTCATGCTTTGGAGATAATTAGTTAAAAGAAGTTTATTATGGAAATGAAACATTCATGAATTCAAAATGAATATAAAACCATGATTTTTAGTTAATATCCATATTTACAAAAAAAAAAAAAAAAAAAATCTAAGAATTGAGATTTTGTTTAAAAAAATAACCCAAGGATAAATTTTCCTTAAACTTAACTTTTTAGCCTGCCATGAAAGATTGTCTTACAAAATTCTTATTTAGGAATAACATCACTAGGATCATGAAATATGAGTTATTATCACTACTATACGATTTCTAAAGATGGAAATATTTCTATGTTTGTCTTAGAAGGTCCAAATGAAGTAAAACTTCAAAAATTAAAAAGAAACAAGGTTTGAGATGAACAGACGCAATCTATACCACCCATTTGAATCATTAAATGATTTAAATATTAAAAATAACCTTAGAAACGATAAAGCAGTCAAAGTGGATAGAAAACGACTACTAATATGCAAAATTCCGAGTTAAAATGAGCAAGTTATAGGCATTTTAAGTTATAACTTTCATAATCATGAAATATGACGCAATAAAGTTAATGTAATTAGAAATTTAAGTAGAGCCTCTATGGAATACTCACTCCGGGTATTTCTTTTATTAGGTAACAAAGATTTCGAAGTCCCTAGTCCAGAAGACTACTTTGACTAAGGCACAAGATGGTAGAGTGAGTTTATCTCCAAGTTTTATGTATTTATGTTTGTATTTGTAAAATTAAAAGCACTAGAAATCAAAAAAAGATAAAAATAGAATGTGCACGTGGAAATTTTCATGGGATGTGGTTGTATTTATGGTGTTGTTAAAAATAAGTTAAGTATATCGAAACATGAATTGTTGATTAATAAATTTTGTCTTCAATGCCATGTTGACTTGTTTGTGTATATCTCTATGATCACCCCTAACATATTTAATGTCTCAATTGAGAATAAGATAGCAGATGGATCATGTATATCATAAAGTGAGTCACATCATTTTCGCTACTATACTCTAGTGTGCGACAAGAGAAATTAGGAGTTAGTAAATCTACCAAAAATTTATGGCATGTAGGAGCCTAAAAGTCTACATTGTGGTGGTATGGGCTTGTAACAACCTAACTCCAAATAGAGGGCGTAAATCCATTCAACATATGATTTTTGATTAATCATATTTATGTTTTCTCATATGGACGTTGTATTTCATATGCTTGCTTAACAAATACATGTTTGTTTATTGTGCGAGTACATCATTTCGGGAATTCTCACTAAGTTAGTTAAGCTTATACCCCCTTAGATTTTTATTGCAACATAAGTATCTATGGCTGAAGCCTTGAGGAATCTTTACACAGGTACTGACTATATGACCTAAGAAGCTTTTGGAAGAAGACCATGATATTGTTTTGACATGGACTTCCACAGAAAACTTCTTATGTAAATTTTATTTTGGTTAAGACCCTTAGATTATTGTAAGTTTTGTAGGGGTATGCCCCTAAGGTATGTAAGACTCCATGATTAAGTTGTAAAGTTATGATTTACTATTCTTAAACGTTATTTTTTTGTTATCTTCTTAAGCTACTTAATTCTAATGGCAAGTCTTCTATTGTTGTGTAAGTATAACTTACACCTAATATCAAACCTTTTATGTGACTAATGCTATAAACCCCTAGATTTTTGTATCGAGTTTAAGCTCAAACCTTAGAATCGGAAGTCAATTGGAAACCCTAAAGTCAACGAAACCTATACCAAACCGTATAAATTAGATCCGGCAATCCCACGCTCTTAAGCTCGGAATTGAGGTAATGGTTGATAATAGTTCATAATAATATAGAGAAGCTTAAAAATATCATATTCATTAATTTTAATTGTATTTCAGATCTGAACGGGATCAATTTTTGAAAACTGTGCCTCGGTACACCAGATAGCAAAAATATTTCGTCGACATTGTTAGATTTGTAATAATGCAAGGAATCCAAAAATAACCTTTTACAATTTTTCGATAACTAAAAATATTAGATATCACATTTATATACATATTTTCTTTACTACCGGTAAATTATTAGTCTTGTTTACTATTATTATACTTCTCTACTTTTTATTACTATTCATCTATCTTTACTTTTTCTTACTATCTATACACCTAATTTCTTACATTTTACTTTTCTAATACAACTTCACATATATCATACTTCACATCTTAATTACTTTTCTCTACAAAATATAAATTAAATTATTTTCTCCCCCTATTTCATGAAAAACCAGCATCCCCCTTGTCCTCCTCTCTCTCTATTTTTTTTCTTTTTCAATTTATTTTATTACACACAAATTACCTCCATTTTTAACTATAAATACCCCATTTCCCTTCACTTCTTACACACACTCATTTTACATAACAAAACTCTCTTGAAATTTCTTCACAAATTCTCTCTATACAATTCCTCTCTACCAAAACTCTCTTTAACCTATTTCTTCTAAAATCCTTCTCTACACAAAAACCATCTACCACATATCACTATCCACAAAGTTTTACAACTATCATCTTCTTCCTATAATACAAACACATTTTAGGTAAAAGCTTTCAATCATTTATTTTCTCATGTCATGCAATTTAGCATGACCATGATGTTATTTCTTAAAATTCATGTGACTTATGGAGGCAATAACATGCTCATGGTTTGTTCTTGCATATGTCAAGAATTCCGATTTTGTTATTTTGTTATTATTATGATATTATGTTGTTACTGTTGTTATTATGCTCCTAATCTAATCTTATATATATATTATTAAATATATGTATATTTATATATTTCTTAGAGCCTAAATGCTCACAACCTCTCATAACATGCTCTTACAATTATTATTACTTTATTATTGCTTTTCTTTCTTTCTTTTTCTTTTTCTTTTGGGATTAGTCTATTTTAGTCTCAGGCTGCCTTGATGAAGCTAAGGCTCTCAATACTTGACCAGGATACCATGAAGCTAAGGTTCCAATACTTGATCTTATTATTTTGCTTATTATTGCTTCTTATATCTTCCATACATTACTATGTGATATTTTATTCTTTTTCATACTACATACTCATATACATGCACCACATAATGATATTGTCTCAACAAAACTAAAGTGGAATTTCTTTAATAAAGGAAAATGGAACCAAATTCTTTTAATATATATATCTTTGTCACTAAATCAAGATTTTGTCATCAAACACATTAGAAAATTATTTTCTTTTCAAACTCATCAAGAATTTTCTTAAATAATAACAAAGATGATTTTATCAAAGAAATTAACTAAGAATAAACATTTTCTTTTTATAGTAAGTAACATGAAATTTATAAAACATAGTGTTAATAATTCTTTGATAAGAAAATTTTTCTTAAAAAAGTTACTTATAGGATTTTTTTACTAACTCCATAATAAAAACCAAGAGCTAGACTAGTTTTCAAAGTTAAGATAAAATCAACTCACTAGTTTATAAATCCACTCAGAAAAAATAAAAGTTGCCAAGTTTCTAAATGATAAACCCATTTTCAAAGAAATAAGAAGAATATAAACATGATAAGTTCAAAAACAATAGATATTATCAACAACTTAAGAAGATGTTGAAAAATGATTTCCTTCCAAGTAAAATTGATAAAGAACTTAAAAAGACCAAGTTTTTAGAAGCAAAATCATTTTAGGAGATAAAAATATAAGAGGAAAAAGACTTACTTATCAAAACCATCTAAAAGGAAAATAAATATATATAACTCAAATTATTATAGGCTATTAATAACTTAATAAAAACTTGGAAACTTCATTTTTATCACTAAAGGTAAAATTTGTATAAAATGAAAGTTAAGAAAAATTAATTTATTTTAGAAATGAAATTGGTATACAAAATATGAATAGACTCATTTATAATAACCCAAGAATTTATAAAGTTCTTTCAACACACTTAGGAAAGAAATTGTTAAAATTCAAAGTTTCAACACTATAAGACAAATTTTTTTAAGAAAAATAATCGTTGAGACAACACCATTAAATTTTGCATACAATATGAGCATATATATATATATATATATATATTCAAAGGATTTTTCAATCGCATAAATATTTATGTCTTTGCTAAAGCATTTTTGGATAAAGAAAAGTTTGAAAAATTATATTTCAAGGGCTGAGATTTTTGCGAAAATGTACCGATCTTTTTCATGACCTAAAAGACTTTTTATGACAAAACTAACCTTAGGAATAGATAGATATCTTCGAGTAGGTAAAAAAGGGTATATTATATGCGAAATTCCGAGTTGAAATGAGCAAGTTATAGCCATTTTAAGTTGGAATTTCCGTCTATGTAATTTTTGACGAACTTGGTAAAATAGAATTAGCAAGTTTAAGTAGAACTTCAAAGAAATACTCATTTTGGGTATTTCTCTTATATACGTGACAGGGAGACCGGGATACCGTATCCCGATGATTACTTTGACTAGAAGTTTTCGCGCAAATGGCTGAGTAAGTTTATTTCTTAAATTTTCACGTATGCTTTTGCTGTAAATTAGTGGCATTAGACTTAGGAAAAGGTAAAATGGAAAAGTGCATGTTCCCTACATATATGGTTGAAATTATGTTTAAGTATATCGAGGTGGGAATTGATCATAATGAATGTTTGATCTAGTATAGGAATGATTGTCTACAGATTTTGTTCTCACCCGTGAAATATTTAATCATGCCATAAGTATTTAATTAAGTGATTGATGCATATCATTGGGTGAGCTCATTACATTTATTAGTGTACCCTTGGTGGGACAAAGCATATTAAGGAGGTTTATAGAGCCCATAAAATCTACAAACGGCGAAAGGTCGCTCGAATTAATTTGTGATGCATAAACACCTGAAAGAAATTATGTTTTATAGCTGGGTAGTGGCTTGAACAAAACTACAAAGGAATTATGTTTATAAAAATCGGTCTATTTGGCTTATAAAACCTAACCCCGAATAGAGGGATAAATCCATTCAACATATGATTTCCAGAAAATCGTATGTATTGTTTGCTCATGTGCTTGTGCATCTCATATGGTTGTTTAAATAAACTTGTTTTGATTGTTAGTTGTTGGGTGTTTAATTATGGAAATAATTCTCATTAAGTGCGTAGCTTATACCCTCTTAGATATCTTCTAAAGTACTTATATCTTTGGTTGGAGCCCAGGTGATATTTCACCTAGGTAATACATTTTGGAGCCAAGAGCTTTTGGTTAGAAGTCAAGAAATAGAAGTAGATATAGATTTCCAAGTAGAAATTCAAAAATGTAATTATTTGAAAATGGACTCTATTAGACTTAGTTGTTTTTAATAGGGGAATGCCCCTTAAGGTTTGTCAGACTTTCTATACTTTGGAACTTTAATTGTATTGTTATTATTTACTTTCTTAAATTGCTATTATGTATTACTGCTTAAACGACTTAATCCAAAGTTTGGTCCACTACGATCGTGAAAGTACACTTTACACTTAATATCGAGACTTTTGGGATGACTAATGTTGTCATACTTAAGTTTTAATATTGAGTGTGTTGGGCTATCACGTTTAGGGTACCCTTTAAGGCGTGACAAATGTAGTCATTCCTAAGCTTTAATATTAAGTGCAGGAGATAGCTAAGTTTAGGATACCCTTTGGAGCATGACACTAAAGAATTGAAGAAGCAAGTGAATGAATTGCTAGCGAAGGGGTTTGTGCAAGAAAGTATGAGTCCATGTTCGGTGCCAACTTTATTAGTGCCTAAGAAAGATGGGAGTTGGAGGATGTGTGTGGATAGTAGGGCAGTTAATCACATCATTTTTATGTACTAGTATTCTATACCACGTCTTGATGACATGTTAAATGAGTTGCACTGTGCCCAATTATTTCCAAGATTAACTTGAAGAGTGGGTATCATCAAATAAGGATGAAAGCTAGAGATGAATGGAAGACGACTTTCAAAACCAAGCATGGTTTGTATGAATGGACGGTAATACCCTTTGGCTTATCCAATGCTTGTAGTACTTTCATGAGATTGATGAATTATGTATTAAGAGAGTTTTTGGAAAAGTTTAGTAGTTTATTTTGATGATATTTTGGTGTATAGTCCAAATTTGGAGAGTCATCTTATGCACTTGACTTTGGTTTTTATGGTGTGGAGGAATGAGAAATTGTATGCTAATTTAAAGAAATGTATTCCTATAGAAGTGAAGTGGTTTTTCTCGGATTTGTTTTATTCAGAGAGGGCCTTCGTGTTGATGATGAGAAGATCAAGGCTATCATTGAGTGCCTATTCCTACTAATGATTCGAGGTATGTAGTTTTCATAGGCTTGCTTTCTTTTTACATGAGATTCATCAAAGATTTTAGAACCATTATAGTGACAGAGTTAACGAAGAAAGGAGTTTCCATTAGAGTCAATCGGTCAATCAAGTTTTGAGTTAATCAAGAAGAAATTGACTTTAGCACCATTGTTAATGCTACTTAATTTCAATAAGGTTTTTAAGCTTGAATGTAATGCCTCTAATGTTAGAGTTGGTGTAGTTTTTTATATAGAGAGTTCCCATTGCATATTTTAGTGAAAAGCTTCATGGAGTTGCATTGAACTATCCCGTCTATGATAAGGAATTATATCCATTGATCAAGGCTCTTATGGTATGGCACACTATTTATTATCTGAAGAGTTCATCATATTTTTTTACCATAAATCTTTGAAATATTTGAGTGGTCCAAATAAATCATAAGAGGCATACAAGATGGGTTAAGTTCTTAGAGACATTTGCATATACTATTAAGTATACGAAGGATAATACTAATGCAGTAGCTAGTGCATTATCAAGAAGGCATACATTGTTAAATTCTATGTAGGCCAAGTTATTGAGGTTTGATTAAATTGTGTGACAATATTCTGAGGATTGAGTGTTTGCACCTAATGTAGTAGCTTATGGCAAGGGAAGGTCAATGGATGGCTATCATCTAGCTGATGGATATTTGTTTCGCCAAAGAAAATTATGTATTCCGCATGGATCGATGCAAGAGATGATTATTAGAGAAGCCTATGGCGGTGGACTTTCTAGACATTTTGGGAATCATCATACTCTTGAAGCATTGAAGAAGCACTTTTATTGGCTTAGTATGGCTAAGGATGTACATAGAGTGATTGACGAGCTTTTTACTTGCAAGAGGACCAAAAGTCGAAGCGAACCGCAAGGCTTATATTTGCCTTCCCTATCCCTACCAAACCTTGGGTTGATTTAAGTATGGACTTTGTCTTAGGACTTCCTAAAACTTAAAGAGGACATGATTATACTATGATAATTGCTGATCAGTTTAGCAAGATTGTACATTTCATTCCATGCCTAGTTTGCTGCAGAAGTAGTTAAGTTCCATGACATTCCATAATCTTATTTCTATAGAGATGTGATGTTTTCAGCTACTTTTAGAAGACCTTGTGGAGGAGGTGGGAACGTAGTTTTGTTTAGCACCACTTGTTTCCTACAAACCAATGGTCAAATCGAGGTTGTGAATATGGCTACGGGTTCTTTGCTGCGGGCTACTATTGGAAAAATTTAAAGGATTAAGATTTTTGTTTGTCTATTGTAGAGATTGCTTATAATCATTTGATCCATAATGTGATGGGCAAGTTGCCTTTTGAAGTTGTTTATGGATTTAACCTAATTCTTCATTAGATTTACTTCCTCAAGCTCCTACAATAGAAGATAGTCAAAGTGGATTGGAACATGCTCGAAAAATCCAACAACTCCATTAGAAGGTATATGATTGTTTGCTAAGGCAAAATGATAGAGTGAAAGAAAGGAGAGACAAGGGAAGACGAAGGGTGAGTTTATACCTAGTGACTTAGTTTGGATTCAACTTGGCAAAGATAGGTTCTTAAGGCATAGAGGTTAGAATCGATACGCCAAGTGATGTGCCTAGAGGCTCCAGACGCTGTGAATCGCCAACTAAATCAATCTTATATAATTGTGTTTTAATTATATTGATTCTAAGACAAAATAAAGATTTAGACAATGTTCACTAGGATATGACTCACTACAACCAACCCGAACTATGCTATTCCTAAATTGATATGACTTACAATCTAGTAATAATGATTTGTTCGCCACAATCTATAAAGATTGATAAGAACAGATTGTACTCGCCACAATCACAAATATGATTGATAAGAGAAAAGTTGAGAGAGCTCTCAAAGGGAAATTTCAATATCGTCCAAAAACTATCCATAAAGTTGCATATGTTGGGTTTATATAGGCTTTAATTAGCCTTAAAACTAAGCTACTATTCAATTGGCTTTAAAACTAAGCTACTAAACAATTAAAATAAATAAATTACATAAAATACCCTAAAACAAACCCTAAGGAAAATATTAAAAAATATTAAAATAAATGGAATAAAAGAAAGCTAGTGTAAGCTAATACCTTTGCAACAAAGGCCGCCGGCGTTGGTGTTGGCGTAACTTCTATGCTTTTAGTGTATGGCCGACTTTGGTAGCCAGTGTTGGCTCCTAACTTGAAATCATCCAAGCTCCTCACTCCTTCCTTGATCTGTGTACCACCTTTCCTTGAATCTAGTGTGTAACGTAGTGATCTAGCTAAATAAACTTCATCTGGTTCCAAGTTATCATCTAATATTCTTAATGTAAGGTCTTGCACTCTTTTAACTCGGGTACAAGTAATTGGTCTTGCAATAGATGCAACCTGATTCCCATCATCTCCTCAACCTGTTGAAGATTTGTTCTCAAATCTTGATGCATAATATATCCACTTGGATCAAAGATTAACCTAGAAAATCCAAACAAGGTGAAATAAAGATTTTCGATGAGTACCAGCTCATGATTTTCTTCTAGGACTTGATCAACATATCCTCTCTTGATTAATAATTCCCATAGTATTTCTGCATCAAGGACCCTCATCCATAGAATACCACAACTATTGCCTTTTAATTAAAGGCCTCCCAGACAATTTAAACCATTCATCATGAATTCGGTCAATTAAAGCATTATTATAATCATTCAACAAATATGACTCATATGGTATTAAGAACTACTGCTTCTTACAATTGCCATCTTAGAGGTAAACAACATCAAGCACCCAACTTCATCCATAGAACCTCCGTAAGACAATCTAGGAATCACAGAATGCAGTTTGAACCATCATAATAACAAAGAACACTACCATTTAATAAGTCAACATCATGTCTGTTTGTAACTACTAACTCATAAACAGGCAATACATAGAACATGGTATACACTGATATGCTACCACACCACATTCTAATACTCCACCAATAGATAAAACCATTCAATAAGCTCCAATGAATGTCAACAAATATCTTCTAAGATCTTACAGGAGTAATGACATCACAATAATTCACAATCCATGGCAAACCCATCAACACATCAAAATATAGTGGGTGAGCTATAGGAGAATGAACATGAAAATACCTGCATCACTTAATAGCCATTGATGTGAGTGGTTCCAATTTAGGGATATGACTATCAAAAGATGATTTGGGGCCAATATCATGTTGCATGTTCCTTAAAACATCCATCTCTTCCAAAGCAACTTCCTCCATGCCTTCATTATCAATAACACACTCCTCATCTTCCTAAACAATGATAAGAACCACATCAACAAGTTTGATAGATACTCATTTGGACATTGATACTCTAGGTATCATTGACCTAAACATCTATGGCATTCTAGTTTCCCATATTCACAGTCATCCATCTCAACAGATTGAGGTACTACCGAGGGATTAATCAATGGTGGTGGCGCTTGGGAATTATTCAGCGGTAGTTCTCTTGCTATCATCTATTCCAATTGTGTGGCAAGATTAGCCATCATAGTATGTAATTCCTATAATTGGTCTTCTATGGATCTTCCATCACCTGCAATGCTACGGCCCTGACCTCCTCCAACCTGGTAATTACTATAATGCCAAACTCCTCTGTGTACACAATTATTCAACATGATGTGTAGTTTTCTTGCGTACGACAAAACCCTAATTTTGAAATAAAAAAATATCCAGCAATATCTCCACCAACATTTCAATTGCAACTTTTTGCTTACTAATCATCCCGTTGTTGCAAACCAGGCTCTAATACCAAAAGATGATGTGCTTAAAGGCTCCAGACGCTGTGAATCACCAACTAAATCAAATCTTATATAATTGGTGTTTTAATTATATTGATTCTAAGACAAAATAAATGGATATGGATGGCATTTGCTATGGATATAACTCATCGCAACCAACCTGAACTATGTTATTTCTAAATTGATATGACCCACAATCTAGTAATAAGTTTGTTTGCCGCAATCTATCAAGATTGATAAGAACAAATTGTACTCGCCACAATCACAAATATGATTGATAAGAGAAAAGTTGAGAGAACTCCCAAAGGGAAATTTCAATATCATCCAAAAACTATCCATGAAGTTACATACTTTGGGTTTATATAGTCTTTAATTAGCCTTAAAACTAAGCTACTATTCAATTGGCTTTAAAACTAAGCTACTAAACAATAAAATAAATAATTACATAAAACACCTAAAAACAAACCCTAAGGAGAAGTATTAAAACAAAGATAGAATAAAAGAAAACTGGTAGTGAGTCGCTAGCTTTGCAAGAAAGGTCACCGGCCTTGGCTGGAATGCCGTCGGCCTTGGTGCTGGCGTAGCCTCTATGCTGTTAGTGTATGGCTAGCTTTGGTGGCCAGCCTTGGCTCTCAACTTGAAATCATCTAAGCTCCTCGCTCCTTCCTTGATCTGTGTGCAAGCTTTCCTTGAATTAAACTTGAATCTAGTATGTAATGTAAGTGATTAAACTAAATAAACTTCATCTGGCTCCAAGTTATCATCCAATATTCTTAATGCACTCTTTTAACTCGAGTACCGGTAATTGTTCTGTAATTGAGGCAACCTGATTCCCATCATCGGGCTGATGGGTCGTTCAAGATTATTGAGAGAATTAATGATAAGAGGTTGAATTACTAGATAATTTTGGAGGGACTTTAGCTACATTCAATGTGACAGACTTATCACTTTACACTCCCAAACTAATTTGATCATATTTAAGGGCAAATCTTCATGAACCCTAAGGAGATGATAGGAATCATGGGTCACTTAGGCCAATAACTCGAGCTAGAGCTAAGTGCTTGATGAACTTGATTCGAAGAATCTTTACACATGATCCAAATGATGATGAATTGGGATTTCTTAGAGGATATATGATGCACTTTAGAGTGATATCTGATTTGATGTGTTTAATACTGAAAAATCATCGTTAGATGCATTAGAGGAGATAATGGCCTCTATCACTCCCATGATCCTGGCTGTGATCAAGAATACGACCATATTAAATCAATAAAGGGCTTAAGGAGATAACGGACATAATTACACTTGTGACATAGGTCATTATTAGCCATGTCACACCCATGACAACCTAGAATTGGAAGCGAAGAATTTTGATCCAAGAGGATCACGACCTATGTCACGATCTTGATCAACAGAGGGATCACCTACTTCGAATTGTGTATATATAAGGGTTATTAGTGATAGGGATCACCCACGATCTTGATCTAATGCTATTTTATTTGTTTATCTTTTTATTTTCCATATTTTCCCTTACCCGACTTGTGGGTATATATAAGGGTTATTAGTGATAGGTTTAGTATTTTTTTGTTGCTTGTTTTACCCTTGGTAAACTTTGTAATGTCTTTTGTGACAAACTTCCTTCTTGAATAAGATTGAGTTTTCTATTTAAGATTGTTCCTTTTTTATTTCTTGTCATCGTACATAATATCGATTGATTAATACAACTAGTTCGATATTTTCTTTGCTGCATCACATCCAAAGATTAATCATTAATATCTTTCAATTTCCTATTTCTTCATTCATAAAAACACAAAAACATACTATAAACCCTAATCACGATTGATAGCATTAGATCTGCAAATTACTCGAATTCTTCCCATCCATATCATCTAAGCTATTAATGAGAATTGCTCATAATATGTAAAGATAGAATGGTAAAATTCTTCCACAATTTGATTAGTTAATCTTTGAATTCTAATTCTTAATGCAATTCTAAGTTGCTAATGGTTAAGGAGAGATTCTAATTGTTAAACTTAGGATTCGAAGTTGATGATCTCGAGAAAGGCTTTAGAATATTTTTGAAAATTCAGTGGTTCAAGAGTTTAACAATAATCTTTCAGTATTTTTTATGAAGCTACATGATAAGGTTGTTGGTGAAGCAAAGTCTAAGTTAATTCTTATATTCTGAGATTATCTTTTATAAATAGATCCAAGCTTCTCTATATAATAGTATTTAACAATTAGTTAAATAATAAAACCTCCTATGATTTTGTCGGTTAGATAATGGAAGAGAGTGAGTAGGATAAGGAATATGACCTATAGTTGCTTTCTATACTACGTTGATAGGTGCACTTTATCATGCTCCAAAGGGTACCCTAAACGCGACGGTCCGCAACACTCATTATTAAAGCTTAACTCTGAAAACCTTATTTATCCCAAAAGCTTCAATATCGGGGGTAAGGCGTACTTTCCTAATCATAGAGAACCAAACTTTGAAGCAAGCTATTTAAGAAGATATTCATAATAACCATTAAGAATGGAAATAATAACAATTACATGAGTTTTACAAATATCAAGGGGGCATTCCCTTATCAAAATATATTAAGTCCATCATAGTTTAACTTTCAAAATAAATACATTGAAGTTTTACTTAGAAGTCTAAGTCTACTTCTAATCCTCGACTTCTTTCCAAAAGCTCCTGAATCTAAAAGATGGTACCTGGGAGAAATAACCTCTAGGCTTTAGCCATAAGTAAAAGCACTGCAAAAGCTATCTAAGAGAGGGTAAACTTACTCACTTAGTGAGAAATATTTTCACCATAAAGTACTCATACAACCAATAATCAAACAAGTTATATAGATAAGCATATGAAATATAACAAACACGCAAGCATACAATACATATGATTTTCCAGAATCATATGTTAAGTGGATTTACACCTTCCATTTAGGGTTAGGTGTTCCAAGCCATATAGATTGCTATTCACAAATAAGATTTTTTTCAATTTATCCAAGCCACTACTAGCCGCTAAAATGTAGTTGATTTAGGTGACTACTTGCCGTTAAATATTCAGGCAACCGTTTGCCATTATGCAGATTTCGGGTCCCTACTTAGCTCACTACTATGCCCTTATCCCACTAAGTGTATAGTAATGAATGCAATGTGACTCACTACGTGTTATGCATGAATCGATTTAATTAAGTACTCATGGCATAGTATTAAATATTTTAATGGCGATCATGGAATTTGCAGACATATCATTACTATACTAAATCAAACATTGATTATGGACAATTCTTGCCACGATATACTTAACATAAATTCAACCATATATAAAGCACATGCACTTTCCCTTTTTATCTTTTTAGCAAAAGCATAAGTACGAAACATAAAAAATAAACTCAATCGGCCATTGTGGTAGTCTACTGGTCAAAATAGTCGTCCGGATAGGAAAAGTCACATTCAAGTCACCTAAACAAGAGAAATACCCAAAATGAGTATTTTATGGAAGTTCTACTTAAATTTTTCAGTTCTATTTTACTAAGTTCATCAAAATTCAGATAGAGTGAAATTCCAACTTAAAATGGCTACAACTTGCTCACTTCAACTTGAAATTTCACATATTATGTCGTTTTTCTACCTAATCAAAAAGATCTATCTATTTCTAAGGTTATTTTATCATAAAATGTCATTTGAGTTGCAAAAAGACACAATAGAAACTGACACAAAATTCCCAGCCCTTAAAACATAATTTTTTTTCCAAACTTTGTATCGACCAAAAATCCTATAGCAATCATATAGATATATATATACATCTATAGTTGAAAAATCCTTTATATATATATAATATATATATATATAAACTCACTTTACATGCATGATTAAAGTGTTGTTATTCGAACTATGATTTTTAATAAAACAATTTCCTTTAGAAATTTGATGATTGGAATTTACTATTTTACGTTATAAGTTGTTGAAATGAAAACTAAGATTTTTAGTTTATCTTAAATGAGTACTTTTTACGTCATAACTACCATTTCTTACTTCATAGACTTTACAAAAATAAGCTTTTATATTTTTCAAAACTTGTTACTTTATGTTGTTTAATGATATTACTTTCTTAAGTGTTTTCTTAACTAGTGAGTTGATTTTAGCTCATTTTAGAAATTTGTCTAGTTCTTATTATTTATTAAAGTGTTGGTATGCGCTCTTTTAAATAAGTTTTTATGAGAAACTTGTTTAAAAAAAGGATTATCAACCTTAAGATTTAATAATAAAATTATTTTTTTTAGTGTTTGAAAAAGAGAATAAAGGAACTACTTGCTATGCCTCGGAAAAATTTTACATAATATCATCACTTAAAAAAATCTAGGTTTAAATTATTTAAATTATTAAAAGGAAACTTTTTCTAAGTGCTAATAAAAGAAAGGAACTTTTTTCATTTTGACAATGGCATTATTGTTTTGCATGAATATGGGTATAAGACCATATTATATAACAATAAAATAATAACTTATGTAAAAAATAAAAGATGTAGCAATTTAAATAAGCAAAAGAACATAAAAATAAAGTGAAGTATTGAAAGTCTTAACTTGTATCAAGGCTTCTGGACTAGAGATAAACTAGTCTCATAAAAAAAAAAAGAAAATTGTTTTGACTTAATAAGGACAAGTCTCAAATTATAACATATGTCATGAAAATTGTTTTGACAACAACATTATTGTCATGATCGGTGATGGATCAGCCCTTCACATCACCTATACCGGTTCTACTACCATACCTACTTCCTCTTACTTCGTCACTTTACATAATATTCTTTCTATCCTTTCCATGAAAAAGAATTTAATTTCGATTTAACAATTTTGCATTAATAATAATGTTTCTGTTGAATTCTCACTCTTTGTCTTTTAGGTGAAGGATCTAAACACGGAGGCCATCCTTTTAATGGGTGAGCCTAAGGATGGCATATATGGGTGCTTACTTTTTCTAGTGTCAAGACCACTTCATCTGCGTGGCACTTTGGACTAGGTCATCCATCATTTACTACCATGAAAAATATTGTTTCCAAGTTTTCTTTACCATTGTCTAGTCCGTTATACTCCTCAACACATTGTCATGACTGTTCATATAATAAAAGCCATAAAATTCCATTTTCTTCTTCTCATCTGCTTGAACTTCTCTTTTTTGATGTATGGACCTCTCGTATTTATTCTATTGATGGTTTTCAGTACTATGTTATCTTTGTTAATCATATACACAATATATTTGGTACCTTCCACTTAAAGGAAAATCCCATGTGTATGATATCTTTATTCGTTTCAAGGAATTAGTCAAATACCAATTTAAACAACAAATTGTAACTCTCTATTTAGATAATGGTGGCAAATATCGAGCTCTTGATAGTTTTCTCTTGACTAATGGTATATCCCATCTTACGATACCACCCTATACACAAAAAAATAATGGTCTTTTCGAATGACATCATCGCCACATTATTGAAACAGGTCTTATCTCTTCTCACTCACGCTTCGATGCCTCTAACGTATTGGACTTATGCCTTTGCCATTACTGTCCATCTCTTCAACCATATGCCCATACCCTCACTACATCTTTTATCTCCTTTTGAAAAACTCTTTAAGTCTAAACTTAACTACACTAAACTTCGAGTTTTCGGTTGCTTATGTTTCCATGGCTTCATCCTTATTCCCAACATAAACTTGACTCACATTCCACCTTTTGCATTTTTCTTGGTTACTCTTCAACATAAAGTGCCTATATATGTCTTGATTTGTCCACTTGTAAAATATATATTTCTCGTCATGTCAAATTTCTTGAAAATTCTTTTCCTTTTACCAATCGTCACTCTCATCTAGCTCGACCCACCCCAGAGATCATTTCAAAATCGCCTCCCTTGGTTTAAATTCTACCTACTTAAAGTGGCTCACTCAATACGCCTTCCCCAAAGGGCTCCTCATGTCAATATCCGCCACAAAATGCCTTAACATCTAATACTAAGACCTCTTTTGCTTCAACCACAACCTAACCACCCAGCAAAATACCCACCCCATCCATGTCCACTAGAACGAAAACAACATCCATAAACCCCTAGCTAAGAGGAATCGTATTGTTGTTCTTTCTCAACCATCCAACATTAAGCCTCATACTGTTAACCAAGCCTTAAAAGATCCCAAATGGCGAAAAGCTATGAATGATGAATTTGATGCTCTTGTTTAGAATGGAACTTGGGAGCTTATTCCATCTACTTCTCAGTAGAATCTTATTGGATGTAAGTAGGTTTTTCGTACTAAATGACTTCTTGATGGTTTTGTTGATAGGTAAAAAGCCAGATTAGTTGCCAAAGGTTTTCATCAACAACCTGGAGTGGATTATCATGACACCTTTAGCCTGGTTAGTAAGTCGACAACAATACACCTTATTTTCAGCTTAGCAGTTAGTAGAGGTTGGCAGTTGCAGTTAGATGTTAATAATGCCTTTCTTCAAGGCTATCTTTCCAAAGATGTCTACATGGCCTAACCTCCAGGATTTGTTGATAGAGACCATCCAACGCATGTATGTAAATTAAAAAAGGCTATATATGGACTCAGGTAGGCACCATGGGCTTGGTACCTTAAACTTCATCAATTCCCCATTGAGTCTAGGTTCACAAACTCTCATGCAGACACTTCTTTATTCATTCTCTACTCATGAGACATTACTATATATCTCCTTGTTTATGTGGATGACATTATTATCATAGGTACTAACACTAACATTATTTAGCACCACATTGACCTCTTGGCACAAAGATTCTCAATCAAGGATCTTGGCACTTTGTCTTATTTTCTCGGTATTGAGGTTCATACCACTCCATCTGGTCTGATGCTTACTCAAAGGTGCTACATCACTAATCTTCTTGGCCGGACAAAAATGTCCGGTGCATAACCTGTTGCAACACCACTTACTACAGATAGAACAAGTGTTGGCAGTCTACAATATATTTACTTAACTTGCCTAGACATAACATATGCTATTAAAAACTTTCCCAATTCATGCATCGCCTAACGTCTAAACATTGGAATGCTACAAAATGACTGCTTCGATATTTGTGTGGCACATTGACTCATGGATTATTTCTTCATAAGGAAAATTTACTTTCTCTTCATGCCTTTTCCAATGTAGATCGGACTAGCAACAAAGACAATTATGCCTCTACAAGTTTATACATTGTCTATCTTAGTTGTCATCTTATTTCTTAGTCATCAAAGAAGCAACGTACTGTTACTCAATCATCAACAGAAGCTGAGTATTGATCAGTTGTTGCTACAACTTCATAAATCAGTTGGATTTGTTGTCTTCTCACAGAGCATGGTGTCACTCTTCTCACATCACTTGTCATATATTGTGACAATGTTGGTGCCACCTATCTCTGTTCTAGTCTAGTCTTTCATTCACACATGAAATGTGTGGCAATCGACTATCACTTTATTCAGATCAAGTCCAATAAGGTGCTCTTTGTGTTGCTTATGTTTCCTCAGCAAATCAACTTGTTGATGCTCTTACTAAATCACTTCCACCGAGTCACTCTCAAGAATTGAGGATCAAGATTGGTGTCTCCTCCGGAGCTCCATCTTGAGGGGGAATATTAGAGAATTAGTTATAATAGACTTTCTATATATTATAAATTTAATAGCGAGTCAATTGTAATAACCTTGTAATTAGTTGTAACTAAAAGAGAGTCAATAGTTTCCTAAGTCAATTGTAATGACCTTGTAATTAATTGTAATTAATAGAGATTCAATAGTTTTCTATTTTTGTAAGTCTTGATAATGCTCAACTTGTGTATATATATTCATTCTTAATCAATGAAATAGTTAAGCCATTGTTTCTCAATAATCCTCTCTTTATTTCAATAGTTAGTTAAAGGTCGTTAACCACTAAATTAGTCTCTCTCTCTTCTTCCTCTTCATTCTTGGAGTTGTTGGACTTGAAGCCAATACCACAGATGGAGAATAGACAAGAAGAGGGAGAAAGAAAGGGTGCATGTAGATGTTGGTTCTAGAATAGTCATGTGTGATGGGATGTCTTGTTCTTTTTTATCTTTCTTACACACGGATATTTTAATGTTGGATTAGGCCATATATTGTTGGGCCAAGATTTAAAATTGATTAAATAAAGATTTGGGTTGTGCAAGTTTATCATAGATATAAAAAAAAAGATATAAATATTATTATTTTTTTAAAGTAATGATTATGTCAAATGTCGGATGATATTATCTTAAACATTACTGGTTTGGACTTAGTGATGATGAAAGACAGAAAATAAAAGTTAGAGATATATAGCATGTAAATTGGTTTCTTGCTTTCCGGAGGAATATATCGTTGAGTCCAATGAAAAGGTTGAGGATAAAAATATCATCAGAGAAATGGAGAGGTAATAATGAATCTGTGAGCATGTCATTAAAAAATACAGAGATCTTCCATATATACTTCGATTAGTTGATAAGTTCTGTAGGTGGATGGTTGGATTTACACAATAAATTGGTAAGTCCCAGTCGTATAATCATGGAATGGAGAACCGGACTTGGCTTCCAGTGAAATCGCCTTAGACTTGTTCTCCAAACCTAGTTCAAGCTCAAGTGTTTTCACCAAGTAGAACTCCCTTTTGCTCACACCTACTTGCAGTTGTGCGTATTTGCGTTTAACTTTTGCTCTCTTTCATTTTCGTTCTTTCTCGATTATTATTGAAATAAAAATAGTTGATTAAGGTTTCCGTATTATATTGATTGTTGAAATATGGTCCTTCGCTGAAAATTAAGATATTGCATGGTGTTGATGCAACACGGTCTGTCCAATGTCACTTTCAGCCTTGTATTGAGTGACTTTAAATCTACAATGTCGCCCACCAAACCAAACCATTCCTTATGGGAAATTCCAACCTAGAATTATGTTCTCACAAATATATGTCCTTCCATCGTTGTTAGGCTTATACTTAAATAAAAGTATATTAAGTTCCTTAGTTTTTTTTTTTCCCTCTTTTTTCCCCCCATTATTTTATTTTCTTAACCCCAATGGATGGTTCAAGCCAGTCCATATCTTTTGAATTGGCATGTGTACTTGTTTGTCCGAGAATGAAACTTCCATATTGTACAGATGTAAAATGGGACCTTCATAGGACAAATGGGTGGCTGTGTTGGCCCACCGCCAAAAGTGCAAGCAATAGGTATATGAGAAAAGAACACCACAAACCACATGACATGCTCAATTAAGTGCATATGAAGTTGCCAGAGAGAAACTTAACAGCTAAAAGTGCAAATCATATATATATATATATATATATATATATTTTGGGTCTTTAAATAGAATTTGGTAACTTGTCAAAGAAACAAAGAAAAATTTTCAGCTGATGCTCCTTACCTCGGTTTTTCTTAAGGAAATCTTAAAATTACGACAGAGAACAAGTAGTTTGAATTACATGATCATGCGAGCAAAACAAATTCCCTCTGAAAAATTGGATTATATATGGCTAGATTGTGGATTTGGGAAAATACTACTATATTGATTTAGTGTTCTCGAGTCTTTTCTTTCTTTTTTTTCCCCCAGAACATTTTCATCAGCTGTATTAAAAAAGCTATTGGATCTTTCTATTGTTTCATTGATAGGATCGTCTCATGATTATAAAAATTTTTGCTATATTAATTGTTATAGTTTACACAAATACTTTAACACATGTCATTACCAAAATAATTACAGGGCTTAATGAGTCAAAGCCCGAAAAAGATCTCTATATTCGTAGGATTTGACATTCATGTCATTGTAGACATTTACTTTTCCCTCTTGTAGTTTTTAGTTTAGAAAGTTCATAAAAAATAAAAAATAATAATTGGAAAATTTTTAATACAAGCAAAAGATAATAAAAATAAAAATACCAAAAATACATTGCTTGTGCGTCATTGCGGCATTTAGTGGGGTGAAAATTAATTTTCATGCTCTAAAATCTTTTGTAAGTGTATAATTGCATATATAATTTCAAAAAGTTGCAAGTTCTTTAGTAAAAATGCATCAATTTTTATCAAAATGAGTTTTTCAAACTTTGCACAGCTTGTTTAATAATTTCCTAGGCATAGACAGATGAAAATTTTAGTTTTTTATGACTTCACATAGGACCTCAATTTGACTTAAATTAGTTATTTTATAAACTTAAGTTTCGAGATAGATGGAAAAAAAAATTATAGGACCCAATCTAGCTTACTGAATGTTTTGTTCAGGAAAACTAAACAATGTAAATTGGTTATAGTTTTAAATGAGATTTCGATATAATGTAAATTGGCTATCCTGTGGACCTATGAAGCTGCGAACTAAACCAAACATTTTATAAAATCGAATTCGATGTTTAGCATGCAATTTGGGTTTATTATATAATTTCAAATAAAAATATAGTTTTTTTAAAAGCCATTTTAATTAATTACCGATCGGAACATAAATTTGAACCAAGCTAAATGAGTCATCTTTAAATTAATTTAATTTCCCTAAGAATCCAAATCAGGCAATTGGTACAGTACTTGAACCTTTCTTAAGTATATATTTAATATCTAGCCAAAGTTCTCCTTTTTATGGATACTATATCAGCTAGAGTTAACTCCATTTGATGAATTAGCAATCCCAGCAAAATGGAAAATGATACGACCTAAATGAACAATTAAGAAAAACTAAAAAAATTAGAAAATAAACAAGCACATAAGTTTTTGAAAGTTAATTTGCTTACTTAATTACTTAATTTTTTATTTTTTTTATTGGTTACTTGATACGTTTCACCTTTTTATTCATTGGGAATTTTTTATCGTATATTAAATTGACTAATTTAAAGTTTAAGTAGCTAATTATGTATTTGAAATAAATATAAGTATCAAATGTAAGATTAATTTCAATGCAATAAATATTACCTTTTTATATTAGTTTAAAACATAAGGAAGCCGGATTCGGTTAACTTGGTTGAACTGGGAAAAAACCTATTGATGTTTTTAAAATTTTTAATTTGAGCAACATTGCTTTTAAGTCAAATTTTACAATAGTAAGGAAATGTTTGTTTTCACGCCCCGGAGGGTACTCTAAACGTGGCAGTCCGCCGCATATAATATTAAAGCTAATGAATGACAACATTAGTCATGCAGGAGCTTCGATATCACATGCAAGGCATGCTTCCAAGATAGTAGGAGACTCATAGGGGTATTACATTTAAGTAGATAATAAAAGCAAGCAAGAACTTATATAAATAAACATAAGATTTTCATAATAATATCTTACATCATCTTAGGGGCATTCCCCCACTTTAGAAGTCTTTCCAAAATAATTAACAACTATAACATAAGCCAACTATAGAGATTTTCCTAGAAGCCTATGCTCAAAACTTAAATACATAAAACTTCTCCCAAAAACTCCTAGTAGCTTAAACTCGTACCTGACATACGGGGTTCTTTGGGGCCAACCAAAGGTGTTGATTTCTCTCAAGAGATGATTTTGATGATAACAAAAAGAGTTAAATGTTTATCATATAATTTGTTTAAGTGTGCAGCAATGAATGTTAAAGTCTATCAGAAGATTGAAAGTTCTTTATTTAAGTATGATAATACATCAGAAGGTAACTCAAAGACTTGGACATAGAGAAAGTAACCCTTCAGAAGGTTACTCAGAAGGTGTGTATAAGATCTACAGTGTTGCTTTTAGTACTCAGAGGGAAACTCAGAAGGTACATGAACTGCACAAAAATCAAGTGTTTTTCAAACGCGAGTTAGATTTTGAAGACCTAGCTCCAAATGTTGAGTATAAATTGGGTGTTATACTCAATGTGTTCCACAAAGTTGGATTAAATCCACAAGATTTATTTTTAGAATTTAAAATTGGTTGAAGGAACACGAAAATTCTGTTGAAGGAAATACAAGTTCAATTCGGAAAGCTCAAAATGATTTTTATCAAGAATAAAATTATTTTGAAGAGAAAGTTAGTGTGAAGAATTTACAAGTGTTGGTCCCGAAAGAATAACCAAGAGGGAGGTGAATTGGTTATTTAATAAAATTTAACCTTTTTTAAAATTCAACCAAATTCACTCTACTTAGTTACTCAAATTAAATGGCTTCTAAAACTCTATTTTAAATAACAAATATTGATAAATTTCGAATAATATCAGACAAGATCAAGTTCGCAAATAATTAAAAAAAATATGTTAAAAAATATTTTATTTTGCTCCCAGTTACTCTCTGACTAATCTTCTGAGTTCAATGTTCAATAGAACTTAAATTTCCAGTTACTCTCTAACTGGTCTTCTGAGATTATAAAGCAGCAAGAATAAACAATAAAATATGCACGAAATTAAAAAGATAAGGTAGAGAAGAGATTGCAAGATCAATTTATAGAGGTTCCGCCTCGAGCGTCAATCCTCTCTTCCAGCTCCAAGCTGGGGACCCGGTATTCCACACCGGTATGTTCCACTATATCCAAAAGAAATGAGAATACAAGCTTGTTCTTCAACAAAGAACTTCAAACACTCTGCTCAGCCTATCTAGCTTCACTCAAGCTATTTACTGATCTACAGAGACTAAATGTAACTCTCACTTCTACACAAATCTCATTCGAGATATACAATGCTTTGAAACAAAGGAATAAACATTTCTAAAATTTCAGCTCAAAGAAAATTCCGAATGACAGTAATTTAGCAAGAGATTCTCGAAGACTTTTGATTATTCTCGTCTTTTTCACACACACCTCTGTCTTCATGTCTTCCAGATATTTAATTGTAAAATTCTCCTTCTTCTTCGGTTGGAAACGGCTAGCGAATTTGAATTCAAAAAATGGATAGATGATAATCTCCAGTAGTTCCTGATTTTGTGCTTGATATATCTCTGTGATTATCCAAATCTTATCTTGCTGTTGAAAACGTTGATGTTTATCCATATAGTTGTTTGACCGTCTTGAAGATAGACTTCCTCGTGAAATATCTTCTAAATCCCAAAAGAATAGGATAGAATCTTTCCTTCTTGATCTGACTGTCAAACTTGATAAAAACGAATTTTGTAATCTTCATGTAAGTATATTTTAATCATTGAATATAAACCTAAGCCATAAATATCAGACATAATTTGATCTTGGATTAATTTGATTTTTCTGCCATGAGTTCTTGAGATTTTATTCATTAAAAAAAATTCGAATCCCCTTGGATATAATAACCAACTTGTGGAACATTTGAATGTATTACCCAAATACACTCAACTTTGGAGCTGGGTCTTCAAAATAATGAAATAATTTTGAAAAATTCGAACTGTGATCTTTTTGTGCGAATTCTGTTCTTGTACCCAGTTCACCTTCTGAGTTACCTTCTGAGTAGTTTTGTCTTGTCGATCAGCCGTTTCACTCTCTGAGTTTCCTTCTGAATACTTTTGTCTTTCTATTTTGTCTCTGAACTACTTTCTGATTTATCTTTAAATTTCCATAACTTCTTACTTAGTTCTTGAAAACTTTTACTTCTCTTATCACATTAAATTGAGATTTCTGCATACTCATTAAATTCATTAGTAATACTTAATCTTTTTGTTATCATCAAAACATCAAAAGAGAAATACTAACAACAAGGTCAAAATTTTATGGATTGTGTCTAAATTATTCACGCAAAGAAGGAAGATGAGCATGAATAGTAAATAACGAGCAGTGATTCAACAACAATCAAGTTCAAGTCCGAAATTTCAACTTAGAGATAATCATATCAGTTGTAACATATCAGAAGGTATAGCAGAGGGTAGAGGTATGAGTCTAATAATTATTCAAAACAAAATTATTATCAAAAATCGAATCAAAGGTATTACATACATCCGTATGCATGCTCTTTTTATAATAAAATAGGTCATATTGATAAATATTGTTTCTACAAAAGAAACAAGCTCGGTACAGATCAAGTTAAGAAACAAGATAAGACGAGCTTGACTTATCAAGGACCCAAGTTTGCTTGGGTTCCTAAAAAGGTTTGATCACCTTATTTTCATTTTCAAGAACAAGGAGCAAAAATAAAAGGAACATGGTACTTGGATAGTGGATGTTCAGGCCATATGACTGGAGATCCTTCCTTGTTCACAAGCATAGTTTGGAAAGAAAAAGGGTATGTAAGATTTGGTGATGACAGCCGTGGTAAAATCATTGGAACAGGTACAATTGGTTATCCCCCATATATGATTGAAAATGTTTCTTTGGTCAAAGGATTAAAACACAATCTTTTAAGCATAAGTCAAATATGTGATAAAGGCTATCAAATGAATTTTGAGAAAAACAAATGTTTTGCATAAAATTCCGATGGAACTAAATTATTTGAAGGATATAGAAAAAGAAATGTATATTTAATTACTTTATCTGATATGAATGTTGAATGTTGCTTTTTGACTATGAATGATAGCATTTATGTATGGCACAAAAAACTAGGACATGTGAATTTCAATCACTTGGAAAAATTATCTAAAAAGAATATTGTTGTTGGTTTACCCAAAATCAATATAAAGCATGACATTAAATGTTCAACTTGTTTAAAGAATAAAATGGTCTCAATTTCACACAAAAGCATCAATTTAATGTCAACTAAAAGACCACTTGAACTCTTACATCTTGACTTATTTGGACCTACTAGAACATTGAGCCTAGGAGGAAGCAAAATGGTCTTGTAATAGTGGATGATTTTTCAAGATATAAATGGGTGATCTTTTTAAAGCATAAATAAAAAACTTTTGAGATTTTTCAAAGATTTGCTAAACAAATACAAAATGAAAAAGGTCTTTCCATTGTTTCTTTAAGAACTGATCATGGTATAGAATTTGATAATGCATCATTTATATCTTTTTGTGAAGAACATGGAATACAACATAACTTTTCTGCTCCATATACATCTCAACAAAATGGAGTAGTTGAAAGAAAAAATAGAACAATACAAGAGATGACACGTTCTATGTTGAATGAAAGTAAAATAGCTAAACATTTTTGGGCTGAAGCTGTTGCAACTGCATGCTATATCATGAATAGAGTATACATTAGACCTCATACTACAAAAACATCTTATGAATTATTTAGTGGTAGAAAACCATCCGTTTCATACTTTCATGTGTTTGGTTGTACATGTTTTGTGAAAAAGAATGCACATAACCTTGGAAAATTTGATGAAAGATCAGATGAAGTAATTTTTCTTGGATATTCACAAAATAGTAAAGCATATCGTGTGTTTTACAAAACAATAAAAATAGTTGAAGAATCCATAAATGTAAGGTTTATTGATGTAAAAGATGATCTTGATGATGATGATGATGATGATGTACTTGCTTTTGAGAATAAAACTAGTGATGTGAATGAGAAGAAGGTTGATACAGCTGATATATATAATACGAAATTCTACAAGGATCTGCTAAGGCAGAAGGTAAGGCAGAAGGTAACCTAAAGTTAAATCTTGATAATCCTGAAAGTTCAAAGGCTTGGAAATATAAATCTTCACATCCACCCAGTTTAATTATTGGTGATATTGACTGTGGAACTAGAACTAGATCTAAGTTACAAGAGCTTGAAAATGAATTTGCTTTGATATCTAAAATAGAACCAAGTAACATAGACGAAGCATTGAATGATGAAAATTGGATAAATGCTATGCATGAATAACTTAATCAACTTCAAAGGAATAATGTTTGGAATTTAGTTCCTAGACCTGAAGACAAATCAATTATAGGAACTAAATGGGTATATAAGAATAAATTGGATGAAAATGGTAAAATTGTTAGAAATAAAGCAAGGCTTGTAGCTAAAGGATATTCTCAAGAAGAAGGAATAGACTATGATGAAACTTATGCACCAGTTGCTAGATTGGAAGCTATAAGATTATTGCTAGCTTTTGCATGTTATAAAAATTTTAAATTATTTCAAATGGATGTAAAAAGTACATTTTTGAATGGTTATATTAAAGAAGAAGTGTATATTGAACAACCACCTGGATTTGAAGATACATTTAAACCTGATCATGTTTTTAAATTAAGAAAAGCTTTATATGGATTAAAACAAGCACCAAGAGCATGGTATGAGAGACTTAGTGAATATCTCATAACTAGTGGATATCAAAGAGGTACTATTGACACTACTTTATTTTTAAAATATTACAATGATGATATAATTGTTGTGCAAATATATGTTGATGATATAATTTTTGGATCTACTAATGAAAAATATTGTCAAGAATTTGCAAAGCTTATGCAGGCTGAATTTGAAATGTCCATGATGGGAGAATTAAATTTCTTTTTGGGATTACAAATCAAGCAAACAAATGATGGAATCTTCATTCATCAAGAGAAATATACCAAACAAATTCTGAAAAAGTTTGGGTTTGAGAATCAAAAGAAGCTGCTACACCAATGAGTTCATCTATAAGGTTAGATAGTGATTCCAAAGGTAAGAAAATTAATGAAAAACTTTATAGAAGTTTAATTGGTTCTCTTTTGTATTTGACTGCATCTAGGCCAGATATATTGTTTTCTGTATGTATTTGTGCAAGATTTCAAAGTAGTCCTACTGAAACTCATTTAAAAGCTGTCAAAAGAATTTTCAAGTATATTGCTGGTACTGCAAAATTAGGAATTTGGTATCCTAAAAATGAAAATTTTGAATTAATAGGATATTCAGATGCTGATTATGCAGGATGTAAAATTGATAGAAAAAGTACTTCTGGAACTTGTCAATTTTTGGGAAACAAATTAATTTCTTGGTCTTCCAAGAAACAAAATTCAGTTGCTTTATCTACAGCAGAAGCTGAATATGTCTCAATTGGAAATTGTTGTGCACAGATTCTTTGGATAAAACAACAATTACAAGATTTTGGTTAAAATATAAAAATATTTCAATTAAATGTGATAATACAAGTGCAATAAATTTAACAAAAAATCCCGTACATCATTCTAGGACTAAACATATAGAAATTAGACATCATTTCATAAGGGATCATGTAAATAATGGGAATATTAATATAGAATTTGTCTCAACTGAAAATCAATATGCTGATATATTTACCAAACCTCTGGATAAAATGAGATTTGAATTTTTACGAAATGAAATTGGAATATGTAATCCTTTTAATTAATGATTTCAAAAGTTAAAAATCAAATTTGAATTTTCATTAAAAAAAAGGAGGAAAATTGGCGGTATTTCTTTTCCTTGGGAACATGCAGATGAAGTCTATCATTCCAACGTTCTTCTACTCAAACGTCATCCTCTGATCAAATTAAAAATCTCATCTTTACTCTCCTTTTCTCCATCTTTGTTCTTGATCATCTTGTTCTCCATCGTTCTTCAAAAATCTTAACATGTCTTCAAGAAAGTCATTTCGTTTAGCTTCTAAGGGGTTTAAAACAAAACCAATAGAGGGAACCATCTCCGTGGAGGATGATCCCTCAGACTCAGAAGAAACCCTAGAAACTTTGACAAAAGAAGGCAATCGAAGAGAGAAAAGATCTAAGTTGAGCAAGATCAACAATCCAAAAATGAGGAACAAGAAAAAGAAAGAAAGGTAGAGGATACTTCCTCAGAGGAACCCGTAGCTTCCTCTGACTTCTATTCAGAGAGTAGTTCAGAGACTACTCATTTTGCTCCCAATCACAACGAAAAGGAAGTCAGTCCTCGAACATCCAAGAAATCTCCTCTTATCAAAAGACAGAAGCTTACCACAAGTAAGATTCTAGAGTGCGCTTTTGTTGATCTTAAATTTTTTAGGGAACATGGTTTTATTTGTGAAGAATGGCTTGGTCGAATAGGGTGTCAGAATCTATGTAGTCTTTCTGATATGGTAGATGGTTCTTTGATTCATGAATTTTATGATAATCTACAACAACTGGAAGAGTCTGTTCTGAAAACTAAAGTAAGAGGAAAAACTTTTTCTCTCAATAGGACAGTTTTGATAAACTGTTTTGAGATGAGTGATACAAAAGATGACATAAGGATACTGCAATATGATCGAAAATCATTGTATAAAGAGCTAAATGATGGGGTTGGCGATTTTGTGGAGAAAGACATATTCTCAACTGAGTTTGAATTAATTGTGCGTTTGCTTCACAAGCTCGTTGTTGACTGCATTCTTCCTAAGAATGGCAGTACAACAACCATTTCGAAAGAGGAGGCCATTGTTATATTGGCCATGAAGAAAAATTTGAAGCTTGATATGGCAGGGATGATTCTGCGTCATATTTGGAGAACTAGGAATAATAGGCCATATGGAAATATGTTGATGAGGTTATTTGAGTTCAAGAAAATACATATTTCCAAAAATCCCAAAGTTCCTATTTCATTAAAGAAGATAGGTGAAACTAATTTAAAGAAAATGGGAATCCAAGTGGTAGATTATTTTTGGTTTTCCAAAGATGGCTCATGGTATCTTAATCCTCAGTATAGCAAAGGTAAATTTGATTGGGAAAAGATTAGATCTATCGCTGAGGGGGAGATAGTTTATCAAGCAGAAGGTTCCTCAGAAGGAACCAAGGCAAAGGAAGATAAGGAGAAAACCTCAAAAAGGAAGGGAAAAGCACAAATGGCAGAGAAGAAGGGCAGAAGATACTCCATAAGAACAGGAGGCAAGTTCAGATCAAAGAAGGTGAAAGGAGGAATCATGATAGTGACTCAGAAAGTGAGTCAGAGGGTAGGACTTACCTTGATCCAGAGGTGAATCTTCACAGTCCTCGGTTCGGATGATAGTTGAAAAGCTCATCAGTAACACTTCGAGTCAATCAAGCAATCTCTGATAGAATCTATTCTTGATTCTATTAAAGATTTTTGTGTTGATCGTGAGCCTAGTCATCCTCATCCTTCCTCACCTCAAGCTCAACCTGAGTATGTCTCCCCTGCTGAACAAACTGATCTGCATTCTTCTCCTATACAAGAAGATGTTGCCTATGATCAACCTCCTTCTGATCAATTCGAGAGTGCAACAATTCAAGCTGAGCCAGCTGCTTCGTTCTTTTCTGCTAAGGATTCTCTCACTCCCCTGGCTATTCTTCCTTCTAATCCATCTGCAGATTATTCTTCCTCTTATCAACCATCTGAAGTGGAGGTGATAACATCAGTTCTAAACTTTCTTCAACTCCACAATCTGGTCCACTCAGATTCCACCAATAATCCCTCCAGCAAGACAAGTTTTTCGACAAAGAAGAAAAATGAAAGCTCAAAAGAAAGGATTTTACCTTCTTATAAGAAAGACTAATTACTCTGTTTCTTTTATGACTTTGTTTCAAGACTTATATTTCGTTTCGGTCTGTAATATTTGACTTCTTGATGCTCATTTCATATGCATATTTCTCTTTTAATCTCTTTTGTGATGCTAACAAAAAGGGGGAGAATGGCTAGAGAAAATTAAAAATATTTTGCTGATGTGATGATTACTGCTGATGTTGGATGATTTGCTGCTGATGATGATTTACTGAATTTTGTAATCTATGATATTTGTAGTGATGGCTGAAATATTTGGAATATTTTGCATTATGATTTTTTTTATAAGCTGAGTTTATCACAATTATTTGGTTCAACAAAAATATTTTTTATGGGATTTTGTTATCATCAAAAAGGGGGAGAATGTTGATTTCTCTCAAGGGATGATTTTGATGATAACAAAAAGAGTTAAATGTTTATCATATAATTTGTTTAAGTGTGCAGCAATGAATATTAAAGTCTATCAGAAGATTGAAAGTTCTTTATTTAAGTATGATAATGCATCAGAAGGTAACTCAGAGACTTGGACATAGAGAAAGTAACCCTTCATAAGGTTACTCAGAAGGTGTGTATAAGATCTACAGTGTTGCTTTTAGTAGAGGGAAACTCAGAAGGTACATGAACTGCACAAAAATCAAGTGTTTTTCAAACGCGATTTAGATTTTGAAGACCTAGCTCCAAATGTTGAGTATAAATTGGGTGTTATACTCAATGTGTTCCACAAAGTTGGATTAAATCCATAGATTTATTTTTAGAATTTAAAATTGGTTGAAGGAACACGAAAATTCTGTTGAAGGAAATACAAGTTCAATTCGAAAAGCTCAAAATGATTTTTATCAAGAATAAAATTATTTTGAAGAGAAAGTTAGTGTGAAGAATTTACAAGGTCAGAATTTATGGATTGTGTCTAAATTATTCACGCAAAGAAGGAAGATGAGCATGAACAGTAAATAACGAGCAGTGATTCAACAACGGTCAAGTTCAAGTCCGAAATTTCAACTTAGAGATAATCATATCAGTTGTAACATATTCGAATCATCATCTGATGCTAGATTACTAAGATAAATTCAAGTATTCAAATTTAAATTTAGTCAATTGATAGATAAATTGAAGCTGATATCTCGGAAACTGAAGAACTCGTCCTATGTGCGAGAAATTTGGCAGAGTTGATCCAATTGTGCTTCTAACCGTTGCAGTATCTAAAATAAAAAGAAAGAGAACGAGGCAGAAGGAACACAGAACAATAGAACAACAGAACACGAAAAACTCAGAAAGTTCAAAGCATTCGAAAACTGTCATATTTTAGTTTTACTGTTCATTGAGCAAATAGCTAAGGAGATTAAATTCTTACATTCCTCGTGATTTGATTTTTTTTTTTGTGAGTTGAGAGTTACAAGTAGGCTTAGTTGATTGATTGTTTGAGAATCAAGCTAAGTGAATTGTAGCCAAAAGTTTGGCAAATACTTCTTGTAACTTCATTGATTTGATTGGATAGTGGAAACACAACCGGTGAGGAGTACCGGACCCTGGCTTGGAGCTGGAAGAGGATTGACGCACAAGGCGGAACCTCTATACATCGATTTGCAATTTCTTCTCCTTATCTCTCTTTATTTTCGTGTTTAATCGTTTATGTTTTATATATGTGATATTTACTCAGAAGGTTAATCAGAGAGTAAATCATTCATATTTTTTTATTCAGAGAGTTAAGTAGAATGTTTCTAAGTGTGAAAGTCTTGATTCATTTTTTATCCGAATTTTTGTTTAAAGCTTTTATTTGTTAAGATTACTGTTTCAAGAAAGTTTTAAATCCATTTTAGTTGAATAACCAAGTGGTGTGAAATTTGTTTTAAATTTTGAAAAGTAAATTTTATAACCAATTCACCCCCCCTCTTGGTTATCTTTTCGGGACCAACAAAAGGTAATCGTACTGTAACAAAAAGCTATAAGGGTATAAGCAAAACTAGCTTAGTGAGATAATTCCATCTACAAGACATTTCCATATAGCAGATAAGTGTTTAATCAAGCATATGAGAATGCACCAATCAAATGAACAAACAAAATACACATGATTAACCGAAAATCAAGTGTAGCATGGATTTTACGCCCTCCATGTCGAGGGTTGGGAGGTTACAGGCCAATACGACCATCAAATATTTGCAGATTTACCAGCTCCTGCTCACCCTATAGGCTTTCTGGCTCCTACTAACCCATGTAGACTTTCCGGCTTCTACCAGCCACCACTACCATTTCCTCGTTTCCCCACACGAAGAATAGTAATAAAACAAATGTGACTCACAGTATGATATGCATGAATGGATTTCAATATATATTTAACCAAGTAATGTTTAGTTCAAGTTGAAGGCGATCAACACAATTTTCATCATATCAATACAAGAATCACAATTTATTTATCAAACCTTCTTTCGATGTTCTTAACTTATTTTCAATCAAGCATAATTCTAGTCACACAACAATTATTCATTTTATCTTTTTCTTAATTACTAGTGCTACTACTTACAAGCACAAAACAAGGAAATGTAACTTAGTAAAGGATTAATTCACTCCATGTTGATAGATCTTAATCGAAGTAATCTTTCGAAAAAGTGATCTCGGGTCCTTCTCCACCTAAACAAGATGAAATACCCAAAATGAGTCTTTTATGAAATCTCTATTCTTGAAGATTCTAAACTTTCTCAAAATCGCGGTAAAATCATATAAGAGGAAATTCCAACTTAAAATGACCATAACTTGCTCATTTTAACTCATAATTTCACATATAATATACCGTTTTCTACCTTTTCGAAAATATCTATCTATTTCTAAACTTATTTTTATCAAACTAAGTCGTTTGGGTTTCGAAAAAGTAGCGAACAGATTCACCATGAATTTTTGTAAACTTGTTTTCCTTCTTTTATCCAAAGCTCATTTGAAGAGATAGGTAATATAATAGCTTATAAAAACTATTGGAAGGTTTATTCTTATATTTATTGACTCATAACAAATGTATGAAGTTAATGAAGTCGTCTCAAATTATGAAAAAGTAAAGTCTTTAAAGATTTTGAAACTTGAGAACTTTTGAAATATTCATTTGCTTTGAAAATATCTTAAGTTATTTATAATGAGTATTTCTTTTCTTTTTGTAAATTTTATTTTCTTAATCTCCTTAAATTCCTAAGGAATGATTTTTTATTTCCCAAACTTAGCTTCCAATACTTTCTGAAAGTAATAACATTTCTATATTTAGAAAAATAATTTCTTGATTTCTTGAGATCATTTTATTTTAATGAAAAGAATTTCTATCATTTGAAGAAAAAGTGAAGTTTGTTGTAAAATCTTTGTTTACTTCAAAAAGTCTTTTCTTTGTCATGTATGTTTATAAAATTCCTTATGAACTCCACTAAGTTTGTTAAGATGACTTCTTAGTTTTTAGAAAAGTTTACTTCCTACTTTTATTTCCATAAAAAAGAATCTTTATTTTAAGAAAACATTTCCTCATTTTATTTTGATGAGACAAAACCATTATGTTCATGCATGAATATGAATCATAAAGCTATGAAAATATAAAGAAACACAATAATTTGAAAGAATAAGCTAATAAGAAAATAAATCAAGTATTGGAGCCTTAGCTTCATCAAGGTATCCGGGACTAAGAAAAGACTAGTCCAAAAGAAAAAGAAAATGTTTTGACTTGATGAGGACAAGTCTAAGACTAGAAAGACTAGTCTTACAAATAACATGAAAGTAAATAAGTTGCAAGGAAAGTAAATAAATTGTAAAACAATGAGCTTATATGCTCTAAATACTGTATATAGCTATATAGATATATTAGGTAGTTATAAACATGAAAACAACATAAGGAATTTAGATTATGAACAAAAACAATGTATGAACCTATTGTTACTTTCTTAACCTTCATGGTTTTAGAAAACACACACTAAGCTCATACTAAGTAAATGAACATATGAAATTCTTGAAGAAAATTTACCTAAAAGAACTAATCTTGGAATAGCTTCTTGAGAGGAAATTCTTGGAGAGATTTTAGTATAGTAACTTTAGTATAAGAGAGGTGTGAAAGAAGTGGAAGTATGTGGGGGTATTTATAGGAAAATGTGGGAGAAAATTTATGTTAATTAAATAAATGAAAAATAAAACAAATGGGAAGAAGAAAGAGGGTGGCCGGTGCTACTTTTGTGTAATGGGGAGGAGAAAAATTTATTTTTTTTTGTCTTTTGATTAATTAAAAGTAAGATATGAAAGAACTACGTCCGATCGGGTTTAAAACGAGTCGCGATTTTACTAAACTGATCTTTTTAAGTTTCCTTGGATAATTACGAACTATTCTACTCACTAAACTCTTTCTTACTCCCTTAGGGTTTCTTAAACAAGGATGCCAGACTTAAGCGATTATGGTAAACTAGGGTTTTGTTGACTTTCGAAATCCGGTTGACTTCTAATTAGGGTTTAAGCTTTACTTTGAATCCAAAACTTTGGGGGTTTACAACCTACTCCCCTAAAAGAAAGTTTTGTCCTCAAAACTTGAAGTTCATACCTGATTCTTCGAACAAACTCGGATACTTCTGGCGTATGTCGCTTTCTGCCTCCCAGGTTGCTTCCTCATGCGAGTGGTTTCTCCATAGAACCTTCACATACTTGATTTCCTTATTCCGAAGCTTCTGCACCTTGTGATCTAGGATTTGAATCGGGTGCTGTAAACCCCGGGAAGTTTCCACATTAGTACCCGACCTTATAATAGATTGTATAAACTAGATAATAGATTTAAATTCTGATTGAAGTCTAATAATAGATTAATATCTAGATTTTGGATAGATGAAGAATTTAAGAACCGAATAAAGAAATTCTTTAACCCTAGTTAATACCAAAAATGAGATATTGTATCTTGAATAAATAATTCAATATATGATCTAAAATTTAGACCCGAAACCTGATATACAAATAAATTTAAATAGAAAATATGAATATAGGGATTAAATGATTGTTTTTGATCCCGATAATGATTCGAGATTAGAATAACGAGTAGTGATGAGTTTATATTTAGACTTAAACCCTAAATTCAAGATTTCTAGTTAAAATTAAAAGCTACTAATAAGATTTCATGTTTGGTATCAAAACTAAAGATATATATATATATATATATAATTTGATTTCTGTATTAAGTCCAATACTGCATAAATGATTATTTACACTTATAAACAGGAAACGATGACTCAAAGATAAACTGTTAAGATTTTAAATACACAACGAAAATACAAACTGTTGAATAACTCAAAATCTAAACTCCAAACAAATAATCGGATCACGCTATTATTCTAAACCGAGTTTTCTTAAGCTATTGAGGCCTGAAACAAAAAATTGACCTAACAAGCTTAAGAAATCCAAATCGCGGGAGATAAAATTATACGAATAAATAACTACGTATATATATAACCTAAATTTGTATTATTTGAAAATCTAAGTGTTTTGTATAACTTTATACACATATTTTTGTACAAAAACTTCCAAATATTAGCTAATTTATACCCGTACAACTCGTTTAATTAATCAAAAATTCAATTAAAATAATAAACTAATATATATATATGTATCGGATGCTTTTTGGTGGAAATTGAGGAAGAGAGATACGGAGCCGAAATCCAAACAATAATTCCCTCAAAATTGTCAAACAAATTAACCACTCCACCAATCACATGTTGATAAGTCATTCTAACATTAATTGCCATGAAAACAACATATTAAACACAGCCAAAACAGAAAGAAAATCGAAGGAGAAGCAGCCGCAAGTCTTCTTCTTTCTTCTCCTATATATATGAGTAATTAAAGCTCATAATAAAGAACAGACCAAAGCTTGTCAACCCTTAAACTCCTCAGCACGAAACTACTCCCAAACATCAACCAAAACGAACTGAAAACAAAGAACAAACAGATCAAGATACTCGAGTTCGGATCGAAGGAAAATCAAAGCTAAAAACCTTTGAATACGAGCTCAAAGGTAAGTTAAGGTAACTTGAGTGGTTTTCGTTCAAATCTAAGTTTTGTAACTGACTTATAATAATCTTAGAAACATAATAAACACAAATACGAGCTTCGGATTACATCAAACAAGCTCCAACGAGGTAATACTCTAAACCCTAGCTTTATGTTCTAAGAATCGAGATCTATATATTTATGTTTTTAAACGTGTTCAAACGTGTTTTATGTCTTTATATATGATGTATGAACACTTAAAAATAGTTTGAGTATGTTTTTAACGTGTAAAAATCAAAGAAAAAGAATTGAACCGAGGAGGAAGATGATGAACAGTACAACACTACCTCAAGGCCAGCAGTGTAAACGCTCAACACCGGCGGCTTACATGGATAGGCCGGCGGCGTATAGGCGGCTTATACTGATCAGAGGCTACGTAAAATAATTTTTCACGTAAAGGATGAATGAAAGCCGGCTACTGGAAATCTACGTCGACGGCGTTGGGCCGGCGTACGTTGAAAGCCGACAGCTTTCAACACCGGTGCACTCAATATGAAAATTTCTTCAAAAACAATTTTACATCGGCACCTGAAGATGAAGGCCGGCGGCTTTAAGCCGGCATACGCCCAAATTTTCTTAACGAAAGCATGTTTCGAAAATAACCAGAACTTATATATATATATATATATATATATGACCTAAGTCTACTTTATATATATATATATATATATGTATAACAATATAGCATTTGTTACATAAACAAGTAAAAACAAATATTTAGAATATTTTGATTAATACCGGATGATTCTTAAAACCCTAAGATTAATAAAAGATATTAGGTGTTAATCAAAGTTAATATTAGTTAAATATTTGTTCTAAACAGATAAAATAGGTAAGAATGGAAATTGAAATCAACTAATTTCTTGAGTAATGGGACTTCTAAAAATAACAAAACAATTATGCGAGATAAAATAGGAGAAACACGACAACACTAAGTAATAATAATTACCAAAATATCGAGTCTAGGACACTAATCACATATAGGAATTTATTAATTTGTATTAATGAATACTTGTCTTAAATAGGTGACTTTGACTCACTAGAGGATCTACCAGCGGATTACTACGATTGAGGCAGTATGAGCAGGTGAGTAATTCAGTCATATTGTACTGGTTGTGATTGTAAATAGTCAAATATAATGCAAGATAATCAAATGAATGTTTGCTGAAAGTATGACTTGATTTGAGTGTATGATTGTTAAAATATCTTTATAAAAGCGATAATGCAATGATTGATGTTGTGCAGTAGTATAATGATGATTGTGTGTAATGTATGGTCACTTTGAAATTGATTAAGACTTATTGACTTAACAAAATAATATGAACATGCATTGCACAAATTGCATTATTGCATATATGGTTGTGACAGCCTGCTACGTATTAATATTTCGGATCTCTGTTTTCGCTTGGTTGATCTAATGTGTAAGTTCTTCCAAGGTTCTCTTTGGTCTGGCGGTCCTATGAGGAACTAAAAGGCACCGAAGAACGTCGCCCGTAGAATCGCTTTGAAATGATTAATACTTAGGGAGTTTCTAAGGGGATTGCAGGAGATGGTTTTCAATCAACTATATTCAAAGTGATAACCTTAAAACGAGAAATCGTTGATTCTCTGTGTACTTAGTCTCTCCTGGGCAGGTGGGTCATTGAGTACTGGTTCTTCAACCCATTAAAAAGAGGGCGTAAATCTTTTTCCTGTTTGGATTCTAGATCATCCAAACTTGTATCTGTGCATATGGTTGAGTGCTTGCATTGCATATGATTTGTTAATGACTTGTGTGATGTATGGTATGTCTGGTTATTCACTGAGCTGTGGTTTCGCTCATACTCCTACAGTCTTTTCAGGTTCACTTTACGACCCTGGTTAGTTACATCCAGGAATATGGCTCCGGTAAGAGCTTTGAAGCTAGAAGTCTACAGATATATTTTAGTTTGATGGTTATGTACTATTAGATTAGATTATTTAGTTGTGTACTCAAAGAACTATATGGTTTGTAATAGTTTTGTAATGTTTATTCACTAAGTTATTTCTTTCATATATTTGTTATTTCTTATCAAGCAACTAAAAAGATCCTGTTGTTTTGAAAACCTGTCATTCTCTGAAGGTAATCTAGTGATAGTATTCAAGTGTAACTTGTTTACTACTACTAGGGTACCCTCGGGGCGTGACAGAATTTAGTTGGTATCAGAGCATGGTTGCTAGAATAAGAAAGATAAATATGTGAAAGAATTGCATTTAGTGAATGTAGTAATTAGATTTATTAGCACTCTTAGTAGTAGTTGGGTAGTATGGGTAGAATTATACTGCACAATTAGGAATAAAGTATGTGTGATTATTATTAATCATGCAAATTTTATTGTGTGCAGACTAATCCTGCTACGTGTCACATTAGATGGGAGATCTTTAGTATGCAGGAAGAGGAGACTTTGACAGATTATAGGCGCAGATTACGAGTTCTGGTGAGGACTTGTATTTGTGCGGGATTACCAAGACTTGGATGAGATCCTCAGCACTGGAAGCGAGGATTACTGCCTTTGTTTAAAGGCTGGTTATTCTTGATGGAGCGGGCTTTTCCAGATAATGGATCAGCTATAGAGACGCTCTACAGATTTGAGAGCTGTGATCCAGAAAGGAGGTGGTCTGGAGATTGACAACATAGCATTTATAGTTCATCCAGATCAGAGAGACCAGACCCCAGATTTTAGAGTCTGGGTAGATATTGGCAGAGGAGCAGTTTATGCTCATGATATTAGACAGGATCATACAGGGTAGAGGCGATGCAGCCTATGATGATGACTTGATGCTTCCAGGTCAGTAGATGCAGTCACTCTAGACGCATGTTGATGAGGAAACCGCCTATTATCCCTGAGATAGCAGGTGAGTTCCAGCGTCCTACTCTGTACAGGATCGAGTAGTACAGGAGACAGTTCAGACTACTGTCCACGAGGAGTATCACCACAGCTGTTGGATGAGAGAGAAGGTAAGAGAAGAAGAATTGAGGCAGAGAAATATGTCTCAGATTTTAATTACGCCAGATGGATTGGATCAGCACATGGAGGATGGATTGAGAGTGATACCACCTAGTGCTGAGGGTGAGATGAGGCCGGCACCCAGAGGCATTAGGGTGATGGACAAGCTGACTCTAGCACCTCCAGGAGAGGGTGTGATGATAGAGATTGATGACAGTAGTTCTGAGGGAGATGATGATTACCCTCGATTAGGCCCTCAGGAGAAGGGCAAGGGTCGTCTTCACCCCAGTCCCTGAGTCTGATTCTAGTATTATATGATGATGTATTTATTTGCTTATGATGACATGACAGGACGTAGTAGACTTTTGATGACATATATGTATCTTTTGATGACTATGATAGAAAGCTAAGTTAGGGTAGTGCAATTTTTGATATGTATAATGCACTAACCATGAAAAGCTCTGATGTATTTTGGTTATGTATATATATGTGTTGCATATATATATGAATGACTTGATGACTTTGATAAAGATGAGTTATGATCTGACTTAAGTAATATGTTTAATGTTAATAGAATGCCAAGAGGAAGAAATAAAAGTAGAAATGCCAGAATTTCTGGAGATCCACCAATAGATGCTCCTGACACCCCAAAACCGAATTGAGGATGTTTTACAAAGTCTTCAAAACAAAATGTCTTGATTTTGCAAGCTTTGCAAAATATGCAAGCCACAAATGTAGCACCACCTGTTGGAGCACCAGCAATGACTCCACCAAATCCTAGGGAATGAAAGGCATACTCCACCGGTTCAATTTCAGGAAAATGGACCAGTGAACCCAAATGAGTCTGCTGCTGAGGTACAAGGACCTCGATATGAACAGAATTGCCACCACCACCTTTACGTCCTCAGAGGAATTTGTTGCCGGAATTCATTAAGTGCAACAGATATTTTGAGGGAATACCGGGAAAGCCAGAAGAAGCTGAAGACTGGCTAGCTCAGATTGAGCGATCCCTTGATGTTTTCCAAGTACCTGAAGCTCTGAAAGTATCCTATGGGACTTATTTATTAAGGTTAAGAGCAAGGATATGGTGGAATTCGAAACAAAGAAGTTTGTCACAAATTACTTGGGAAATGTTCAGACGAGAATTTTTGAAGGAATATTTTCCAAGCAGTCTAAAAGCAAAATATAGCACTGACCTGATGAATTTGACCCAAGGAGCTAAGACCATTGATGAATATGAACATGAGTTTAATCGGTTGTTACAGTTTGCTCCAGATGCTTATCGGGACAGTGATGAGCTTAAGAGACAGACTTTCATGGCTGGATTAGAACCTCATTTCCAAAGAAGACTTGCTGAATTTGAGGTTGATAACTTTGCAGCTATGTTGGAAAAAGCTCGTATCATTGAACGCGCAAGGAAGTATGAACTTGAGAGGTATAAGAAGAAGGGAACTATGTTCGGGAAGAGAATGTATGATGGTTCTATGGCAAGTTCTGTGCCTAAGAAGGTTAAATTCTTCAAACCTTTCAATGTGAACAAAGGAGGAGTAATGGGGAAGAATAATGTTACTTGTTGGAAATGTAAAGGTTCTCATTACCCAAGGCATTGTCCACAATTACAGAACAAATGTTATTATTGTGGAAAGTGGGCATATGATAAACGATTGTCCAAAAAGAAAAACTGCAACTTGTTACGTATGTAATAAAGTTGGGCACATAGCAACCAACTGTCCACAGAAAGCAAGTGCAGTAACTGGATCTTCACCTAAAGGAGTGATTGGAGTCTCAGGATCGAAAAATGGAAATGCCAACAAAGCCATGTGACGGCCAGAGTTTTTGCCATGTATGGAAGTCCTGTAGAGAATGTGGAGATAGAGGAAGGAGATGAAGAAAATATTTGGGAGGAGTTGATCCTGAAGAATATGGACTCATTGCAGGTATGTAATTATATATTTGTTTATTTAAAGTTATTAGACACAATCACAAGTAGATGAGCAATAAAGTCTTATGAATTGAAAATAACATGAACTAATAATTGATACTTAGGATCAATTCAAGTAGGGGATCAGACTGCGTATGCTTTGTTTGACACGGGAGCAACGCATTCTTTCATAAATACGGATTAGCAAGGCGTATAAGATACCAATTGAAAGCATGATAAGAATTGAGAGTTACTACGCCAACTGGAGATTTAGTGGTGACACGGGAGATGATCAAGAGTTGTCCACTAAAGATTGGAGATCAAGAATCAATTCTGATTTAATTCTGATAGAGATGCAAAAATATGATATTATTTTGGGTATGGTTTGGTTAACTGCTGTAAAAGCAAAAGTTAATTGCCATCTCAAAATAGTATCTTTTGTCAATAATCAAGGAGAAAGAAAAGAGTATAGAGGTGAGATACTCAAAGGAGTCAGAAATAGGATAACAGCAATTGAAGTGGAAAATGAAGAAGATATGGAGATGAACGGTTGTATTCTTGGAGCAACTGAAGGTGAATCCAAGGAATTGGATATTCATACCATTCGAACAGTGTGTGAATACTCAGATGTATTTCCAGACGAATTACCAGGGATTACCCCCACATAGAGAAGTGGAATTCTCAATTGATTTGATACCTGGAACCGAACCAGTATCAAAAGCTCCGTATCATATGGCACCTGTGGAATTGAAAGAATTAAAGGTGCAGCTACAAGAATTGTTGGATAAAGGATTTATCAGACCTAGTGTTTCACCTTGGGGAGCACCAGTGCTGTTTGTGAAGAAGAAAGATGGATCAATGAGACTCTGTATTGATTATAGGGAATTAAACAGAGTAACTATCAAGAACAAATATCCTTTACCCAGATTGATGATCTTTTTGATCATTGAGAGGAGCAAAGGTATTTTCCGAATTGATTTAAAGTCAGGATATCATCAAATCCGAATCAAAGCAGAAGATGTACCAAAGACTGCATTCCGAACTATATGGTCATTATGAATTTTTGGTCATGCCATTTGGATTAACCAATGCACCTGCAGTTTTTATGGATTTGATGAATCGTATCTTTAGACCTTTGCTAGATATCTATGTGATTGTTTTCATAGATGATATACTTGTATATTCGTCTAATGAAGAACAACATGATGAGAACTTGAGAAGTATATTACAGATATTGAGAGACAATAAGTTGTATGCCAAATTGTCTAAGTGTGAATTTTGGCTTAGCAGTATATCATTCTTGGACATATTGTTTTGGGAGAAGGAATATCTGTTGATCCTGCAAAAGTTAAAGCTATTGTAGAATGGAAACTCAATTGGTAAGAGGTGCTGCCTTTAGGGCAGGCAAAAGCCTCAGGTCATGGGTTCGATCCCTAGAGGCTGCAGACTGGGATCAATCCATCCTGAGGGTAACAATACTTATAGTGCCTGTGGTACCCATTGGGGCATGCGTTGGTTGGGGTCACCATGATGTAATGGTGGTGTCGGCCATTACTACTAGGGGGCCAGTAGTGGTTGTCTGCCCTGGCATCGCATCGCCGTCGCCTGTGGGGGCGGGGTGTGACAATTAAGATTGGGGCAGATACAAGCCTTTTCTTCAACTCTTGAAAACCTTGTTCTCTCTTATCTTTCCAAATGAACTTCTCATCTTTCTGAGTTAACTGTGTGAGGGGTTTGGCGATGGTAGAAAAATTCTTTACAAACTTCTTGTAATATCCAGCCAATCTGAGAAAACTCCTCACTTCAGTCACAGTCTTAGGTTGCTTCCAATCCATCACTGCCTTGATCTTTTCAGGGTCTACTGATATTCCTTCTCCAGATATGACATGTCCTAGGAAGGATATCCGATCCAACCAGAAGTCACACTTAGACAGCTTGGCATACAACTTATGCTCACGTAAGGTCTGTAATGCCATTCTTAAGTGTTCCTCATGTTGCTCTTGTGTCTTGGAGTAGATTAGAATATCGTCGATGAAGACTATCACGCACTTATCCAATAGGGGCTTATATACTCGATTCAAGACATCCACGAAAGCTACTGGTGCGTTGGTTAATCCAAAGGGCATTACCAGAAACTCGTAATGTCCGTAGCGAGTTCTGAAAGCTGTCTTAGGTACATCCTTAGGTTTAATTCTCATCTGGTGGTATCCTGATCGTAGGTCAATCCTTGAAAAGACGATAGCTCCTTGAAGCTGATAAAAAAGGTCATCTATCCTTGGAAGTGGATACTTGTTTTTTATGGTGACTTTGTTGAGTTCTCGATAATCGATGCATAAGCGCATGGAACCATCCTTCTTCTTTACGAATAACACTGGTGCTCCCAAGGGTGATACACTCGGTCGGATAAAACCTTGATCTAACAAGTCTTGCAACTGAGTCTTTAGCTCCTTAAGCTCTACTAGTGCCATCCGGTAGGGTGCCTTTGATATTGGCTCTGTGTTTACCAATAAGTCGATTTCGAAATCGATTTCCCTCTTGGGTGGTAATCCAGGTAATCCAGCTGGGAACACAACTGGAAATTCCTTAACCACTTGTATGGATTCTAACTCAGGTTTCTCCTTTTCTTCTTCGTCCATGATACATAAGTTGATCTCTTCGTCATCCATTAACTCAAATGAGTTCAACTTTACCATGGATTCTCCCCTGAACACTATTTCACATCCATCTTGATCCTTAGACTTTACTTCTTTGCGTCTACAATCCACTAGGGCTTTAACGGATGTTAACCAACTCATTCCTAGGATTACTTCATACTTGCTTCATTTCCAAGATTATCAGGTCACATTTAGAGTAACTTCCTTATATTTCCGTGGGACAATCCTTAAGCGCTTCTTTAGTTGTTACTATGCTTCCGGTGGGGGTCTTAACTCGAAAACCGGTAGCGATAGTATATATGGGTAAACCAGTTTGTTTGGCCAAGCTAATGGTGATAAAGGAATGTGTAGCTCTCGTGTCGAACAAAGCATAAGCGGTTTGACTAGCTATGCGTACATGTCCTGCACTCGAATTTTATACTTAATCATTGAAGTTGGTATACTTAAGCTATTTGCAGGTATATAACTTTATACTTCTAGCATAAGATTTAAACACAGGATACCTAATAACTTGCATCAAAGGTAGAGGAGTTTTGATTCTAACCTATCACCAGTCCAAAATCCGGGCCACAATCTCCATCTATGGCTAATAACTCCACTCCTTCTTCATCCGACTCTTCACACACCTACTGTCCTTCCAAGTTGTATATCCTCATTCTGTGGACAGTTGTTCCAGTACGGCTCGAGTTGCTTCCTCCACTTCCATTCTTCACCGGTGCAGCTCCTCCCATTGAACCAAATGGTTTCGCTGGGGCATTCTTTCTCTGTGGGGATTCATTGGCGAAGTGCCCAGTTTGCTTACATACAAAGCAAATGGTGGAAACCTTCTTCGGGCAGTCACCGATCTTATGGCTTAGCTCTCCACAAAAATAGCATTTGTGTTGAAGTAAGGGGCACCTCTTCGGATAGTGTTCCTTCTTACATTTCCAGCATGTCACTTTGACTTCGGATGCCTCCTTGTTACCGCTAGCACTTCCTCTGAAACTGTGGAAGGGTTTAAACTTTTTGTTCTGGAAGCTGGGGTTGTAGCTATCTTGAGCCCTTTTTCTGAACACAAAGGTTCGCTTCTCATGTGCCTTGCTTTTCCTCTTCTTGGCACCCTCTATTATACAAGCCCTTTCAACCAATTCATGGAGGTCCTTAGATCCATCTCCTCCAGAAGCATCCTCAAATCTTCATCTAGGCCACTCAAGAAGACCTGTCTCTTCAATTCTTCACTGTGCCTGAAGGATTCTAGCGCATATTGAAGTAGATGACTGAACTCCATCTCGTATTGTTCCACCGTCCTTCCTTTCTGAGATATGTGAAGGAAATCTCCACTGTATTGTACCCTCAAACTTCCAAGAAAGTAATTTTCCAGGAATTCTCTTCGGAAGGTCGCCCAGGTCACCGGTGGCAGCAATTCCCTACTTTTTGACTCCCACCATATTCTGGCGTTGAACCTTAACATATATGTGCCATAATCCAAGCGAAGATGATGGGGTACTTCATTTGCGGCAAACTATCTTTCAATCTGTGCTAGCCAGTCCTCCGCTTCATCTGGCTTTCCAAAACCCCCATCAAAGTATCTATTGCTCTTGATGAAGTCTGGTAGGGAACTTCGGTAAGGTCGAGGTGGCGGTGGTGCTGGTAAAGGAACAGTTTGAGACTCAGCTTCGGGTGGTGTAGGTGCCTCAACTGTCGCTTCTGGTGCATTGGCAGCCGGAGGTGGTATGTTTTGTGCATGCTGCATGAAGTTGTTGACTAGACCAGCTAGTTGATTAATTGCAGCCCAAACATCACCTTGTGGGTTTTTGTGGGGGATTTGGTGGTGCTGCTTGTTGACCTGCTGGGGGATTTTCTGGTTCAGCTTTAACATTATTAGAGGCGTGTCATTCATGTCTTCTACCTCTCCTACCTCGTCTGTTAATTACTCTAGTTTTATACTTCTTAAATCTTTGGAAAGAGATCGGAAATATCGTAATTTGCATAGAAAATATTCAAGGCAATCAAATCCAAGGATCATGAAATCAAACATAGAATATCTTGCATTAAAACAAAAGAGGGTGATAACCCTTACATATTTTGAGAAGGTTAGAACCATTCTCAACAAAAGATAATTGTCCAAAATAGGAAATATTTAAAACAAAACATTAAGAGTAAGAACATTCATGCATTATAATAACGATATGCCTATCCTAGAAAAAGGCTTGGTTGGACTTGTTGGATTGTGCTCATCTTCCTTCACTTCTTCCTTATTTAATCTTCCTCTCTGGATGGTGCTGGGTTCATGCTCCGACTAGTGGATCCTCTATGCTTCTTGACAAACTGTCGTAAATACTAGCTCACGGACATCCTTTTTCCACTATACCATGAGGTGATTTCTGCCTGAGACGGCCATACTTCTTCATATGGAAGTCCTTTCTCCTTGAGTGGTGTCGTTTGTTGTCTCTTGTTCTTCTTGATCCCCTCCTTCAGGTGCCATTGCTGTGGTAGGGGTTTGAGATCGACTTCTCAAAAATCCACTTGGATCGAAAGCATTCCTCCATTGTTGGTCATCTCTCCTTCCTTCTTCCTCTGAGTCGGAAATCATCACCGAATTATTTTTTGCTACTATCTCCATGGGAAAGTCCTGTCTCAACCTTCGCAGGGGTACTAGACTGGGAATCAGGGGACTATGTTCCCACGGAGTTGCGGACGAATTTTCCTCAGGTTCTGGGTTTTCGCTGGGGTCTTCTTCAAGATCGCCTTCTGTCTCTCCATTTCCTTCATTCCTTTGGGCATCTTCCATGATGAAATCTTTGTCTGGGATTACTCCAACTGCATTCGATGGAGTTTGGTTGGATGCTACATTCTGATGGCATGGGGACAATACGTCTGTAGGCGGCATACCAGTAGAATCGTTCTTCCCGTCCGCCTTTAGCCAATCGTGTGATCGCCAGCTCATCATGTGCATAGATATAAAGGGGTCCTAACTTGTTCCAAGTTTGGAAGTCTGGGTCCTGTCGGGTTCCTTCCGCCTTTAAGATGAAGGTTATCTCTTGTAGCATGGTTTCTCTATACATAAAAACCATCATTCTTTCTTATGACCTCTACGTCACTCCACCTGCGTCTGCTTACGGCATCAAATCGTAGTTCTTTGGGCAAGTTTCTCCATAAAGAATGTTTCAAACCTTTCCTTCATAACTTAAACATTTCTTGGGCAGTTTTGGATCTTCCAACTAATACAAACTCTTCACAGAAGACTCTCAACCTAAGACGGCAGTTCACAAAGGTCTCATCTGGGTCCTTAAGGAAATGTCGGGATTTTTCCTTAGCTTCGGGGAAGGTTAGCTATCAAAATAGAACAAGAAGAGGATCAAATCTTAAACTTAGGTTCTAACTTCTTACTATCTAACTTAAAGTCTATTTCTACTATCTTTTTATCTAAAACTTGTGCTTTGATACCAACTTAAACTGCCTCGCCTCGGAGGGTACCCTAAACGTGGCAGTCCGCCGCATATAATATTAAAGCTAATGAATGACAACCTTAATCATACAGGAGCTTCGATATCATATGCAAGGCATGCTTCCAAGATAGTAGGAGACTCACAGGGGTATTACATTTAAGTAGATAATAAAAGCAAGCAAGAACTTATATAAATAAACATAATATTTTCATAATAATATCTTTACATCATCTTAGAGGCATTCCCCCGCTTTAGAAGTCTTTCCAAAATAAATAACAAATATAACATAAGCCTACTATAGAGATTTTCCTAGAAGCCTATGCTCAAAACTTAAATACATAAAGCTTCTCCCAAAAACTCCCAGTAGCTTAAACTCGTACCTGGCATACGGGGCTCCTTGGGGCCAACCAAAGGTAATCGTATAGTAACAAAAAGCTATAAGGGTATAAGCAAAACTAGCTTAGTGAGATAATTCCATCTACAAGACATTTCCATATAGCAAACAAGTGTTTAATCAAGCATATGAGAATGCACCAATCAATTGAACAAACAAAATACACATGATTAACCGGAAATCAAGTGTAGCATGGATTTTACGCCCTCCATGTCGAGGGTTGGGAGGTTACAGGCCCATACGACCATCAATATTTGCAGATTTACCGGCTCCTGCTCGCCCTGTAGACTTTCTGGCTCCTACTAGCCCATGTAGACTTTCCGGCTCCTACCAGCCACCACTACCATTTCTCGTTTCCCCACACGAAGAATAGTAGTGAAACAAATGTGACTACAGTATGATATGCATGAATTGATTTCGATATATATTTAACCAATAATGTTTAGTTCAAGTTGAAGGCGATCAACACAATTTTCATCATATCAATACAAGAATCACAATTTATTTATCAAACCTTCTTTCGATATTCTTAACTTATTTCAATCAAGCATAATTCCAAGTCACACAACAATTATTCATTTTATCTTTTTCTTAATTGCTAGTGCTACTACTTACGCACAAAACAAGGAAATGTAACTTAGTAAAGGATTAACTCACTCATGTCGTAGATCCTAATCGAAGTAATCTTCCGGAAAAGTGATCCGGGTCCTTCTCCTAAACAAGATGAAATACCCAAAATGAGTCTTTCATGAAATCTCTATTCTTGAAGATTCTAAACTTTTCAAAATCGGTAAAATCGTATAAGAGGAAATTCCAACTTAAAATGGCCATAACTTGCTTATTTTAACTCGGAATTTCGATATATATACCGTTTTCTACCTATTCGAAAAGATCTATCTATTTCTAAACTATTTTATCAAACTAAGTCGTTTGGTTCCGAAAAAGGAGCGGAAAGATTCACCACGAATTTTTGTAAACTTGTTTTCCTTCTTTTATCCAAAGCTCATTGAAGAGATAGGAAATATAATAGCTTGTAAAAACTTTTGGAAGGTTATATTCATATATTTATTGACTCATAAAAAATGTATGAAGTTAATGAAGTGTCTCAAATTATGAAAAAGTAAAGTCTTTAAAGATTTTGAAACTTGAGAACTTTTGAAATATTCATTTGCTTTGAAAATATCTTAAGTTATTTATAACGAGTATTTCTTTTCTTTTCCTAAATTTTATTTTCTTAATCTCCTTAAATTCCTAAGGAATGATTTTTTATTTCCTAACTTAGCTTCCAACACTTTTTGAAAGTAATAACACTTCTATATTTAGAAAAATAATTTCTTGATTTCTTGAGATCATTTTATTTAATGAAAAGAATTTCTATCATTTGAAGAAAGGTGAAGTTTGTTGTAAAATCTTTTTTTACTTCAAAAAGTCTTTTCTTTGTCATGTATGTTTATAAAATTCTTTATGAACTCCTCTAAGTTTGTTAAGATGACTTCTTAGTTTTTAGAAAAGTTTACTTCCTACTTTTATTTCTGAAAAAAATAATCTTTATTTTAAGAAAACATTCCTCATTTTATTTTGTTGAGACAAAACCATTATGTTTATGCATGAATATGAATCATAAAGCTATAAAAATATAAAAAAACACAATAACTTGAAAGAATAAGCTAATAAGAAAATAAATCAAGTATTGGAACCTTAGCTTCATCAAGGTATCCTAGGACTAAGAAAAGACTAGTCCCAAAAGAAAAAGAAATGTTTTTGTTGGAATCTCTCATAATATTTTGATGATAACAAAAAGGAGTAAAAGTCTTTTTAACAAATAAATAAAGTAGCAATCAAAACCAAAACCAAAATATTTCATGATTGAACTAATCATCAGATTTTTAGAAATTGTTTCAGAAGGTAGTTCAGAGTCATTTTCAGAAGGTATTTCAGATTCATTTTCAGAAGGAAGATCAGAAACTAAATCTGTTCCAGAACAGAAGATGCACAGAATGTTGCGAATTTATTTATACCTTATCATCTGAAGGTCTGACTCCACGAAAGAATATATTTGGGTAGTATATTCATTTTGTTCACTAAAGTTGGATAAAATATCCAAGGGGATTTATTTCATCAATTTTATTATAAGTTACGTCTATTTAATTTTCTTGAGGAAGAAGATCGTCAGATTTTTATGTTTCACGTGGTCAGCAAATTCCTAAAGATAAGGGATATATTTTACCAAGTTCATGTTGGTTCAAATTTTCGAAACGAAGATCTTTTAAAGCTTATCTTCAAGGATAAAGGATATCACTATTTTTATGGGATAGTTTGTTGAAGTATTTATCCAAATTGTTATGGATAAACATATCAAGATATATGAGACATTATCAGATGACAGCACAACGAAATTTGGATAAAGCTAAGAAGATTATCTGGATTGATCATACACGTAAAGACACTTCAAAGGAGGGAATTGCCAAGTCAAATATTTTCAATTGAGAAGAATTCG